>JAOTRN010000043.1:20487858-20519980 GCA_028566695.1 Bagroides melapterus | reverse complement strand
TATATACACGTATATATATAATATTACGTTTAATCCTCTATTATGTCCTTTTTTGTAATGTGTGATGCCAATAATCTGGTTTTAAACTGATTTGTTGCATTGATCTTTGCTTCATTTCTCTCTGCATGTCCATCATATTCAGTTCTCTAGTTGTAAAAGAGATTTAAGTCAAAAGGCAGACTCCAGAAGTTAAATCCACTTCTCTACATTCCCTGCTTTTTACTGTTCATTTTAATGAACGTGGAGCATCTTAGCATGGTTTAGTACGTATGATGCAGTTTGAAGAAAAGTAATATTTGTTTGAAATGTGAACGACTTTAAAACTAAAATAACCTCCAGTGTTGTAGTGTGTTATGCTTCTGACTGTATGTTGAGTCATGAACAATATCTTTAGAGCGTTTTCTGGAAGCTTTAGAAAAGTTCACAAATTGAAATACTGATTAGAAAATAAAAAGCTTATCCTGTTTCTGCACACTCATGAATACCGTATGAAGCCTAATCATGGAAAGCATTTCCATTGTAAAGCACTTTCTCGTTATCTGCTGCAGTGGGGGGGAACAGATTCCGGTCTTCTGTATTGAACCTTCTGTTGCACTTTTGTTCATTGCATAATGGTTCTGTTACTTTGGAGATTATCTTAACAAGCTCAGGATAATCACAACTCACAGCAGTATTGTTGCATGTGCGTGTCTAGCAGAGGCTTGACCTGAGCTTTGGAGTTTTGTGCAGCCCTGAAGTTTGAGGCTTTAGACCATGAAGAAAGTTGAAAATTAAAGTTGATGGAAGCACTATCACATCTGAGGTGCAGAGGCAGGATGTCTTTGACAGCTGCTATTTGTGCACCAATCGAATACTTAATGGGATTCAGGCACACAATGTGACCTCATAGACTTCTCTTGCATTCCTCCTGCGTGTCTTTTTTTTCTTTTTCTACATCGTGCAAGGGTATGGACCACGTTAGTTGGAAGTCTGCTCTCAGCTTCTTGGCTGATGAAACAAATACACCCAGGGCTTTGATCGTGCCGTTTATCCAGGAGTCACTGGAACGTGACACTCTGACTGCAAGCAGATTACCCATGGATTTTAGGCCTGGGTGTCTGCCTTCTTTCTCCCTCTAAAGTGGCATGATATTGCAGGAATGGGAATCCTGGAAAAAGAGAAGGTGTGTGTGAAAAGGGGAAAGACAGCATTTCATTTCTGAGGAATTTCTCAGTTGGACCTTATGCCCAGATGAATTACCTCTACCAGAGCAGGTACAGTGCAAAAGCTGACACTGCCCTCTTATACGCACATCCACGTGTCTGTATAGTCATATGAGCAGGGAACATGAACAAACCTTTAATGCAGGGAAGAGACAAGACAATCCACAGATATTGTAAATGCATATGAGCACACAATACCTGAAAAAGGACCAGCAATCTGATGATTATTTTTTTAACAAGTCTCCTTTTGTCAGTGGAAGCAGAGGACGCCAACATCTTTATTGAGGCAGACGTGTTATGATCTGTAAATTTAATGAAGTGTGTTTGGCCATAGAGCAGACTGCGCTATGGGAACTGACTTTGCTCTCACTTTCATTTTAAAGCCTACACAGATGTTTTCATGTTTCCTGCACTTCAGGTGTGGCCCAGACAGCAGATGCCCATTTCGGTCAGAAACATCTGCTCTTGGCCTTTGGTTAAAGGTGCATACCTTGAGGGATTTTTTTTTAATTAAATTTGTGATTCAGAGGCATAATATGTTTGTGGAATTCTGCTAGCATTCCATACACATTCTGTAGTGAGACAGCACTGACAGTGCTGACAGTGACAGTGAAGCACAATGACATCAGTACACTAATGTACTATAAAGACCAATTAGATGTTAGCTAGTTTTCTATAGTTCTCTGTCAGTGGTTAAGTTAGAGGTGTAGAAGTTACACGTGAGTGTGCGTATGTCTGTTTGTTTATCTCAGCTTGTCTACTTAAGTTATGTTGTGTGCGTGGAGTCAATTAAACTGTATTTCTAGGCATTTGTTCACCTTTTCCTCACCCTTGCATCCCTGTCAAATACGTTCAGTCAAAATTAGCATTTATCATAGTATAATCAAAGTTAATCAAAACAATACAAAACTGACCCCTTAAAAACACTATGACGTCGATAGCAAGTGCAGCTTCAATATTAAACTCTCCTTGCAGTAAAGTGAAAGCAGATTGAAGTGTTCATTCCACTCCCATCCAAGTAAACACAACTTAGTGCTGACACCCCCTCATCAGCTGCAATTAGCATTTTATGTCCTATTTTCTCCTGAAAAACACTATCCTTTTCATGTGGAAGATTGAATCTGTTAATCTTTTTTTTTTCTGAGGTAGTGCCAAAAGTTGATGCACTACAAACTGCTGTTATCCATCTCCTTGCTGTTTGCTCATCAGAGTAGACAAGGAGGACCAGATGTTATTTGTTGAGTCTCAGTGCTGCTGCCAAGTCTGCTGGTACTGCGAGTTGCTGCTTTAATGGAATGGGTAAAACTGCCAGTACTTTGGACAAGGAGTTGCTCCTGTGATGTGTGTGGAATTTGGCGTTCAGGATGAAATGTGTACCTGTTTAAAAAGAACAAAAGAACTTCTATGTGTGTGTCCTCAGGTTTACTTGCTCTATTTCTCTTCCTTCCTATCTCTCAGCTGCTATTCGTTAACATTTTAATGCAGGAAGAATCATGGGAAAATGTACAGACCTCAACCCACTCAAGACTAATGCAGAGTGTCCGACTTCCTCTCTGTCTTGAAGGCAGCTGTCACGTCCATGCTGATTGTGTCCCATTGACACAGCACACTCTGCATAGCTACCAGTTCTCATTAATCTTCACTGTTTATGTACCTTTTCACCATCCTTTTCCCAAGGCAACTTTATAGTGTGACTTTGATTGTGTAACTTCTACTACTTAAGATCAAGATCAGAGGTTTTGTGTAGTTACAATAGTGGGACAGTGACACAGGATTCAATCAAAGTTTTAATATTGCATTAACTGGTTAGGGATTGCAGCCATTTTTACCCAGTCCATTCATTTTTACAGCCTCAGAATTAACTGGACAATTGAGTTGTGTTGAAATTCTGGTAAGAGTTAATAGAAGCTCTCACTATGCAGAGCTGTCAATGCAAGTGATTGGCAGCCATCATTTGGCCAAATCTTCAACAGTGGCCAATTCAAAAATATGGTGCATTCTTAAAAGGAAGGAAGAAGCTTATAGCAACACCAAAAGACTTGGAAGACCACCTGAAATATCTAAAGTGGACCATTACAGATTTCTTTCCTTGGTGAAGAAAAACCTTGTCCAGCTCTGGAACAAGATTCTTTGGACAGATGAAACATGTACCAGAATGATGTGAAGAGAAGGGTATGGAGATGGAAAGGAAGGGATCATGAACCAAAGCATATCACATTATCTGTTAAACATGGCAGGGGCAGTGTTATGGCATAGATACTGTATATATATGGCTAATAGTAGCGAAACTTTCAGCTCAGATCCAGTCAAATGTGGTAAATATAAGGAAAATATTTAATATTTGTATACAAATATTAAATATTTTCCTTATATTTATCATTGTTAATTTAGTCCATTTAGTCCTGATACCAGAGTGACTGTAAAAAAAAAACTAAAAATTCCTAAACAGTTTTACAGTTAAACCCCTTGAATTAAAGGTGAGAGTCTTCACTTGAATCAAATCTTGATTGCTTTATTTCAACTCCACTGTGCTGGTGAAGAATGGAAAATTGTTTCATACTTCAAATACTTATGGACCTGACTGTATATAACAATATTAAAGCTATCTTTTCTAGATCCTATTAATGATTTGCTCAAGATATCTCTACTTCTCAATCCAGAATGTTTTCATAATGGATTGGATTTGTCTGTATTAACCCTGACTTTTGATCCCTGCATATTACTAATATTTATATATATTGATCCCTTACTGTCTATAGATTAATATTATTGATATACTAAGTATACAGGCTTGTACCCTCCATCTCACTCCCAGACTAGTACATGCTCTTGCACAATTTTATATTAGGTAATATGTTTTCCTTTGCTTCAGATTCATTCTAGTCCAAGACTGTGTGCATTGCATAACATAATTAGTACAAAAGGCATTCTGCTATGGACTTCAGAAAACAATTTACTTGCTCAAAAGCATAATGTTATTGTGAAGCAGGAGATCAGAAGCTGGACCTGAATTCAGAGAATGCTTGGCACTGATGCTTTATGCAACGATGAAATTTATGCATTATGTAACCTGAGCCCTTTTTTGTGTGTGTGTTAACTTAATTTGAACACATAACATAAACAGTTATGAGATATGAAAGATCAATGGGGGTGATATTGGCATGCTTTGGTGTTTTTTCTTTTTTTTTCTGGGACAGCACAAGTGGAGACCTTTTCGATTAGAGTCAAGAATTTTCAGTTGGAATAAATATCAGAAGACCAGTATCAAGTGAGACTGAAGACAGAGATGGCTAAAATTCTCATGTCTGGGCCAATTTGGCAGCCTTGCAATGTGTAAAATACATATAGAGGTCAAGAGTTTCAGTTAATGTTCATATCAACACCACAATGTGGGAAATGTGATCTCAGTGTCTCAGAATGCAGTGTGGATTCAGTGTCTATTAAATAAAACAAAACCTGTCCAGTGATCAACAGATTTGTGTGTGGAAACACCTTAGTGATGAGAGAGGTCAGAGGAGAATGACCAGACATGTAAATGGCAGGATGTCTATGGTAAATCAAGTGACAACTCTTAACAACAATTATAAACATTTCAGAATACACCATGTACCAAACTTTCAGGCAAATGGGCTTCAACAGAATACCACACTGGGTTCCCCTTCTTATGCCAAGAATAAGAATCTGAGTTATGTAAGCTACAGTGGGAACAGGTTCATGTTCTTTTAATCTTTAATTGTCCAGTTTCAGTTCATGAACTGCCTTTCTTCTGTAAAAATCTTCTCTGATTCAAATCAGTTACCAATGGCAGCTTGGTGGTCGCTGAAATATTTAATTTAATTTAATTGATAACTTTGTACCAGATTTGTTTTGGTAGCTTCTTTTCTTCAAGATGATGTTTGTATATTTTTTAACAACTACTAGGAAGAGAATTTTTACTGAGGTCATATGATACTTTGATTGCACACATGTAAACTCCTGAATTGTCAATTTAGCCGCTTTAAAATCTCCTTAAAAAAAACAGCTCTTTATTGTTTGTAAAAGAATCACAAAAAGCATGGAGGCTTTTCATTCATGTATTTTCATACATTAGTGGTTATGTTATTTCTCCTCTGTGCGTGACATGAATGAATGAATTATTATACACTTTTATTATACACTAGGCTACGTGCAGGTAGCCCGTGTGAGGTAGACAGTGTGTACGCACGCATACAGCCTTTTTTCCTCTCCCAGGTTTATCCTGGCACTGGCCATCTGTTTTCAGTATGCCCGGGACTCCTGTGGCTTTTCAGAGCTGGAGGCCTACAGGGGTTTTGGCTGCAAGACACCATCACCTTTTTAAAGGTTTCCCCTGAGTCCACAGGATGGGTTTTCCTCTTGAAAGAAAGACACACCGGAGCCCCCATGTCATATTCTATGACGCAAGCAAACCAGCTGGACAAACAGTCTCCTCCTCGGCTTTATAACAAGATGCATAAGCCTGTAAAGACTCTTTATTTTGGTGTGTTTTCAGGAAATCTAAGGAGCCACAGTTGTATGAAAACTAAGAACACATCCTGACCTAGAGCTGTATAAATACCAGAACCAACAAGTCTCCATTCCTAGAACGTTTCTCTGTGCTCTTTACATTAAAGGATGTGAAAGGGTGCAGAAGCACTTCTTTAGACAGTGTTGCCTTTTGAATCCTGATGGGGCTGAGAGTCATGCTGTCTTTTTCAGAGTTATGGAAATCCTGTCGTTTGAAGTGTTAGAAGGTTAAAGTGTACAAGGAGGATGGATGTATTTGTAAGCTAACCACTAGAAAAAGACATTAACTCACCAAACCACCAAAACATGTGTCTTGTCAGGTCCATAAACACAGAGCATACTGGAAGCTGTGTGGCCTTATAGAAGCATCATTAATCACGTTTGACAATCAGAAAACCTTTTTTTTAACTTAAAGAATTAGCTAAATAAATTATAACTTAGATTTGCATGTGCAAGTCTGCATGTATTTCATTTAACCATTTCATTTTGCTCTCATTCTAGAGACCATGCTGAGCTTTGTGGATGACATTCTGTCTGGGGCCAAATCTCCGTGTGTGATGCTGGGAGAAATCCCAGATCCACTCACTTCTATCTCTATGATCATGCGCTGTCTGGAGCCTGACACCACCTACATGTGAGTGCTGTTTGCTTTCGGTCATTTCAAAATTGACACTGATGGCAGTATTAATTGAATTGGGTGGCTTTTTAAATCTTCTTTAAATGGTTGCACTTTCTTACCCACTGCCATTTAAAATAGTTTGTTACTGTAAGTGTTAATGTAATGTCAGTTATTGGTGTGTTTCTCATAACAGACTTAATCTGCAAAGAAATCTTACTATGAATAGTTCACAGAGCCTAGAAAATATTCAGATCATTAGAACTTAAGACAAATTAAACTTAAACACTGGCTAAAATGAAATTCCTACCAAACAATGAAATTTAAAACCCTGCATACATTTAAAGCATATATAACATTCTCAAGTACATGTACATGTGGCCAAGGCATTGATGTGATGGCTTTTCTGGCTTTTCTCTCCCTCCTGTTACAGTAATCTGAAGTATGGAAAATGGAGGAATCCTTACATCCAATGAATTATCAGTCTGGTAATTTAAGATAGTCAAAGTAAAGATTTGGGAGGTACAACCTTCATAACTGCCACTAACAAGCTGCACTAGCTTGACAGGTGTTACCTGTCAAGAGACTGCTGTGTGTATAGTTTACATTGCAGCGATCACACACCAGACTTGTTTGCTAATTGTGAAGACGATGGCTAGCTAACAAATACCAAGTAGAAAAGTAAGTACTTTGAGCTAGGAAAGGCTGCTTGAAAAGTAGTCTGTGGTAGATTTTATGACTGGGTTATGTGTATGATAACTAGAGTAAAAGGTCTAACATTGAATCTAATTAGTTATTGGTCATGTGTAAGTTTAGCTAGCTAAGGAGTAAACTTAAGTGGTAAAGTAGTGGGTGGAGATTCTGGGAGACAGGGCTCTGATTATACGAGTGAGGGTAAATATTTTGTACTGATGTTATTATGGCTGATGTTAAAAATGCCTTTCAATGCAAAGAACTAAATCAAATAAAATTAATAATATCTTACCAAATCCTTTAACAGTGTGATTCCACTAGTATTGGTACACTTTACTCAGGCTTTGTTTGCTCTCATATGGCTGAGCCACATTTCTGATCATGTGTGCAGCAGGATTTGGTAAACAAACAGGTAACTGCTCTTAGGGGCAAACAAATGAATTTAGATCTGCAATATGTTCTATGAAAATGTGAGCATGTGAGGAACATATACTAGTGCACATGTGAAATCCGACATGTTTTTGTTTTTGGCCATATATGTTTATTTTGTGTACTGGGGCAGGAGCATACCTTGATTCGGGCCACAGTTAAAGCTTTCAGACAGCTGTGGAAGCGGTTGAGGCTTTGGAATAGCTTAAAAGCACATTGTAAGGAGAGCTTAATGGTGATAGCAGAAACAGGAATTGAAAGTTGAGTGTGCTTCAGAAGTCCTGAGTGAAGAGCAAATGAAGGAGTGCAAACTTTCCTGCCCAGATGCGAGAGGCGCTGTCTCAACGACATGATGCAGCATCACTTCCATAGTATGAAACATACAGACTTCTGTTTTTTTGTGTGTAAAGATTCTTAACTGCCATATTTGTGAGTATGGACTGTGTATGGTAAAGATGAGGATGAGGCCCTGCTCCTTTGCCTCGCAGAATCAAGGTGTAGTGTGGTGAAGTAGAAGTGAGTGGAGCTCTGCTTGTGTGTGTGTCTGTAATGACACTATTCCAGTCTGTAATAGTGAATTCATCCCTGCATCATAGCCAGCACATTATCCTAACCTGTCTTAGTAGACATGAAGCTGTGCCATTTAGGGTAATTAAAAGCATTTTGTTCATGCATGTTTGTGAAGCGATTTCTTTCATCAGTAGTGTGTAAATGAAATCATTTGAGTATGTTGGATATATAACTGATTTTTATGGAAAGACAATAGTGTGTGTTTTAGTTATTTTATAGTTATTTTGCAGTAAATGTTGATATAAGCTCAGGGTGGTGTTTAGTTCATGTGTCTGATTAAGGCTTGTGTTGTGGCTTGTGTTATGAGTTTACTAGAAAACACACGTGTTCTGTACACTGTATACTGAAAACCACTTAGTCCAGCTTAGAAAATCTAAGCACCAAATACAACCTAAATCAGAAAAGTTGTTGTTTATGTTATTCCTATATTTAAATGAAACAAACAATCCATCCTGAAAACTCCATCGTGGCACAACTTCCCTGCGGTTCAGTAAATCAGGAGGCTCTTCTCCAGTTCTCCAGATTCTGGTTAATGGTGTATGCATCGCAGCACTCTGTACCCGCACGTACCCACATTGTCTCACAATGCCACACGTACTGGTTGTTTATATTGCCATCCACTAGATGGAGATATAATTCAACCTAATTTTAACAACCAAGACTCACTTCCTCTAGGGGTGCCACACTAATCTGCTGTATCTGGTTCTGCAGTTTGATGATCTTATTCACACTCAGTGGTTTGCTCTGTTATCTCCAACCTCCACAAACACAGAAAAGATTTCTTAATCTGTTTTAACTGCACAAGTTTTATCAATTGCCATTTTTACCATGCAGCAGAATTTTGTAAATTATTTGACATAATTGTTTTCTGTCAGTCTTAAATGAAAACAAGTTGAATGTGCAGTTATTTAAAGGAGAGCATTATATGTATATGTATATATTTTTCCACAAGCTGTAATAAAAGTGGGCCATGTGTCTCTCTGCAGGTTCAGACTTTGGGCTGTGGATAACACAGGCAGGCGCTCCAGTCCAAGTGAGGTCACCATCAAAACTCCCTGTCCTGCAGTGGATGATGTGAAAGCACAAGGTAACTTTCATCTCCATCTATAAATACCTTGACACAGCTTTATTTATAGAGTCTGAGTCTGACCTAATGGTTTTGAGCAGGAAGGAATGCAGGTTTTTTGAGCAGCAAGCAGAACAAATAGATAGAAATGTTCATCATTTCTAATACACTAGTTGAAAAGCATTAAACTATATGATGTATTAATCACACTGACACGGCAGCTAGAAGCTACACTAAGATTATCTATCCATCTGCCTATCCATATATCCATTCATTCTTTACATTGCTTATCCTACTGGGTTGTGGGGAACTTGGAGTCTATCCCAGGACACACAGGGCACAAGGCAGGGTTCACCCTGGACAGGATTCCAATCTGTTGCAGCCTGTAGATTAGAATGACATCATTTTCACACTGCTTTCTTTAAGGCAAAGGGTGTTTGTGTACATTTTTACCTTATAAATCCAGTGTCACCCAAATGAGGATGGGTTCCCTTTTGAGTCTGGTTCCTCTCAAGGTTTCTTCCTCTTCTATCTAAGGGAGTTTTTCCTTGCCACTGTTGATAGAGTCACCTCAGGCTTGCTCAATGGGGATAAATATAAACACACCATATAAACAGCTATTAATCTTGATTGCCAAATTTTTGTATAATTTTCTAGTATTTTGATAGACTGTTTGAGACAACGTCCATTGTTAAAAGCGCTATCCAAATAAAATTGAATTGAATTGAAAAATTCATCTGTCCCATAAAATAGACAATATACATTTATATAGAATAGAATAGAATGGAATGGAATAGTCACATATAGATTACAGCACAGTAAAATTCTTTCTGTGCATATTCCAACTTTAGCAGTTGGGGTCAGAGCACAGGATCAGCTATGATACAGCAACACTGGAGCAGAGAGGGTTAAGAGCCTTGGTCAGTTGCCCAACAGTGGCTGGGGCTTGAACCCTGTTCCTCCAATCAACAACCCAGAGCTGCTCACACCTTAAACACATGGATGCCTCCAATCCAAAATATACAGCTTGTTTGATTAAATTCCTGGTTAGGTTTTTAAGCTATTATCTCTCACCTAGTAGTCAGTTCCTTAAAGGTTTTAACACAGATACCACTATTAACACCTTGTCTCACCTTTTCACTGTTGAGTCCTTCCTATAATAACACATAAATAGTACTAGGTCCACAATTTTGGAGGAAGCGCCCCACATCCTAAATCCCCATTTAACTCCTGGCCACAGGTCTAATCACTGTTTACTCACTCCTGTGTGGCCTCATACCAGATAGCATGCTAGAGTTTACAGTACCAAAGAAATAAGCTGAAGTATGAAATAGAAGTAAAAAGTATATTTGAATACAAAAATCAGTTCATCTCTACCTAAAAAGAAATAAAATTTTATTTATATGAACTAAACATTATGCATTTATAAATGAACTAGAAACTATAAATCAGTTAAGACCAACATTTTTATGCTTCCCACATCTGTTCTTTTAGAAATAGCAGACAAAATTTACAACCTGTTCAATGGCTACACAAGTGGGAAGGAGCAGCAGACAGCCTACAACATGTTGATGGATTTGGGCTCACCCACGCTGCACCGCGTTCTCTACCACTACAACCAGCGCTATGAAAGCTTCGGGGAGTTCACCTGGCGCTGTGAGGATGAGCTTGGCCCTAGGTTTGACCTCTTTTCCCCTCTTTGCCTCACACTCTGTTTAACATAGCTGGGAGAAATTGAAATTTAACCAGTATGTTTTGCAACATATATATTATAAACACAAGAACACAGATACACAGAATTAAACTGAAATACCCTGAGGAAAGTCCTTCCATTAAAATGCAAACAAAGTAATTAAACCCCAGTAATCTTTGGGCTTTGTGACTTACCCCCTAAAATAATGGGAAGCCTTTCCCTCCTCCACAAATTTCAAAAACATTTTAGGCTTTAATGGTAAACCTTTTATATGTGCTACAGCAAAAATGTTTGCTGCGGAACAAAAAAGCACATGAACAATTTGTACAACAGTCCTCAGTGCTGAATTAAAAGTTTATTTTTAATCATTTCCATGTTGGAACAGTGAAGAAAAAAAAACACCTGGCTACAGGTTTCCTCACACCCCATGATAAATAAGCTGAATTTTGAGCACTCCAAAAAGTGGATGATGAATATAAACCCAGAATCCTCAAATGAGGGTGGCTTTTCAATGTATCATTTTTACTACACTTTACACCAAAGATCTGCTGATTATTATGAGTTAATAAATAAATATAACGGGCTATGCTTCCCAAAACCTGTGGAAATACTTTGTTCTCCCCAGATGCTTCTCCACACAGTCACACTCACTCCCCTAAGCAGCCCTGCTTCCCTTGTTTTGAACTTCTCTAAATCACTTGTGAGGTTTCCCTCACAAACAGCATGGGCCATTTAAAAGTCATTTTCTTCAGCTAATCATAATACTGAATAATAGTCACCCAGCTGACCCAAGCTCAAATATAAACTGATGTTGGCAGGATAACAAAATATGGAACGAGTGGCGAGAAGAACCACGTCTGTATGTTACAGTTCCCTTTGGATGAGTTCTAGTCTCCTGAGGCACATCATGCAACGCTGTGTGATGTCTGAGCCAGACACCGTCTCACTGAATGTGTCTTTCCAACTCAGAGCACCTCTCCATCGTCACTATGGAACTGTTTTTAACTAAAAGCATGACACCGGTGTGGGCTTTCTGTTTTTCGAGATCTTTTTGCCCACTGTAGCTCACCGCAGGGAGACGAACTCTATTCCACAAGCTTTAAGCAGCGACTGTTGAATACTGAATGGCAGGAGCTCATGGTGGCATGTTACAGTTTGAAGATAATTGCATACCTTTCAGCAGGAAGAGAGAGATTCTCTCCATAACACATGTAGGCCAAGCTTTGAAAGATTTGTATGATGTTTAGGGTCAATCTGTTTTGCAGCTATGGGTGTCAGAGGAATGCAGCTGATTGTTTCCTACCAGACTAGTGGATATGAAAAAGAAACAGAATTGAAATAATAAAAAGAGAGGGGCCCTGGCAAAGTGCAAGAGGTTGAAAATGTACCTTGGAAATGAGAGGCCATTTTCCACTTCCATACATGCTGGGATTTATGGTGACAACCGTTGCTATTTGGAGACCGAAACATACTTTCATGAAAAATTAAAGCATAACAAACCGCAGGGTTTTTGTCTTAAGCAAATAAACATCCAGATTCCTGTAACCACTGAAATGTGGCAAGATATTAGAAACATAAATACATTCCAAAGCATGACTAGATGACATCTCTCTACCAAACAGGAATATTATTCACTACCAATTCTGATATCATTAAAATTCTATCATAATATTCTGTAAGGTGGCAGCCAAAGAAAAATAAAAAAAAATTTGGAGCTTCGTTTTTATCCGGCCTCTGGAAATGAAGACAAACAGGTTAATATTAGGATGTCATATGAATCTGTCTGGACAGTTCCTCTATTAAAAACAGTCAGACAAAACTCAGCATGATCTGTTTGCACAGCACATGCTATGTTTTAATAGCAAAAGCACTCTCTCTGTGCTTTAAAAAAAATGTCCTTTTTCCTGAGTCTACCCAGAAACGTTGTCGGTCGCTGGCACTTTGGGTTTCAGTATTTATACTGTAGAATGTTGAGCTTCTGGTTTTGGCACACAGATAAAATGAGGCCATTTCTGTGGAATGAGACTCTCTATCCATGCCCTCGCTATCACATTTCAGCCACTTGCCTTTTTCCCTCCGTGTGCCCTTCAAAAACTTCACCAACTTTCATTGGACTTTAACCTCTGCTCCCTTAAGATATGGATTTCATCTGCGTCTTGACAAAAATTTTGTACCTCTGAAGATGAGAATAGCATGTATCTGTTTCCTTCTGTTCTTTCCAGCTCTACTGTGCTTCATATTTAGGAGCTTTGGGTTTTTCTTTTAATCTCTTTTTCCTATTTTGCTCTTCATAATTTTTAATAATGCCTTGTTATTCCTGATTTGAGTGAAGAATATAGCATAAAATTACCTTTGGCAATTTTTTCCTATGTGATGGCAGGAAAGCAGGCCTGATTCTGTCGCAGCTTGATGACCTCAGTGGCTGGTGTCGTGGCCTTCTTCAAGAACCCAAAATTGGCCTACGCCGAGCGTCACTCAAATTCCTGGCGTGTCGTTATACAGACACCAAGGCATTCAGCCTCAGCTGGATGGAGCTTGCCCAAGGGCTGCACAAATCTTGTGATGAGCAAACGCTGTCTGTGATGTACAATGACTACGGAGAACCTAAAGAAATCTGAGACATCGTCCATGGAGCCCACAGCAGGAACCACCACAGTCTGTTAATTTAAGGCTTCTCTTAAGGACAAAAGTTTCTAAATTTGTACAGCAATGTTCCTTCTACATCAGTCCCATGTACCACTTTGTTAGTCATTGCTTGAACGGCTACTACACAAATTAAGTTCAAACTAGTGCCGTGACCAATTTCATTCCCTGTTCAGTAAAAACTGCACAGCCATTTTGTAATGTTATCCAAATTCCCATCTGATAAATTACATTCCCTGGACAGTATACTAAAGCATTATCCAGAGTACATCATTAAGCCATTGTACAGCCGGTGCACACTAAATACTACAATGCAAAGCACTAAATTCTGTTAACTGTATATAAACAGGGTGATTGACGGACCAGTAAGGTCAGGACTCCCTACATGTACTTCCTACATGTCTATGTAATACAGAAAACCACATTTAATACTTCAGTGTTTTTGTGGTTTTAGGTCACTAAGTCATTTGTAAAATTTGGATGGAGAACTTGAAATGGCAGATCATGGCAAAGTGTTGTCTGAAATCAGGTCACTGCTTTTTCTACAATGCTCTATGTAGACTAAATATATGTTTGCAGTCTATACAGTAAACATTGAGGAGTTAAAAAAGAACTGATATCATACACAGCCCTGGCTCTTTTGTGGTGCTGAGCTACAAGGCAAATGTATTCATCCAGACAGCAAATGCAGAATAGTTTTGAAGGCTGAATGTGTGTGTGTGTGTGTGTGTCTGTGTGTGTGTATACAGTATACAATATGTGACAATATAGATACATCTAAACGTATTAATATTTAATGATTTGTTTTCATTTTCTTGATTATAGATTCATATTTCTTGCCTTATTTTGCCGCTTGAGTGTATGAGTGTATTTTTCATTTAGCATAAAGCACATTGTGTTATGTTTTTGTACAGTCTGTCTTATGTAATATAAGCTTGACTAATCAGTTCATATGTTTAGCAATTATGCTTAAGTCTTTATGTGAAATAAACGGTCTTGCAGATCTACATGAAACAACCTTTCCAGAGTTATCCTCCAGAGTTACCTTGTCTGTGAACATAAAACCCTGTCTCACTCGGAATTGGAATAAAACATATTTTGCAACAAAAGCCAGAACACCTTAATCCTGATGTGATATTGATATGTCCATTACTTCATCAAACACTGTGGTTTGGGGTGCTGATTTTGGAGCATATTTTGTTCTTTGACAGTTGGGGGCTCACTTATTTCTTGCCATGTTAGCCTTGCAGTGCCAGTGCATGACTCCAGAAGTCAAATCTGATCATATCTGTCTTTTTTGATAGCATACTTGACGTAAGTGGGAACTAGAACCTTAGACCCATTTACACTTTTTTTATTAACATGTCATTACATCAAAACAGGTAGAAATGTACAGCACACACATTATGATCAATAATGTACTGACTGGATCAGTCAGCTACCTCAGAAATCATCTCACTCACGTTATGATCAGATTTCAGCTAGGTGTAAACAGTATTTATTTGCCAGACATTATAGAGAAACTACCTGCCCAAGGGACCAAACTCTACAGCTCTTAGGTAACATGAATACTTGTAGAAAGTGCTGTAATGTAGAGTTAAAACTAGAACCACTTGGTGAATGTCCATTTTCCTGAGTCCTCTTGGTAAAGGGAAGAATAAGCACTTTTATAAAGCTGATAGACACCCAAAACAGTGTAGATTTCTATATATATAATACTATAGATTAACTTATTAGATTAACTGCTATATTGACAGCTACAGTAGATGGCGTCCTACATTCTAGCTGTCTTGCTGCTGTTATTTGCATTTTGCAGTTAGATCCAGAGATTGTAGGAGAGAATGCATAAAAAGGTCCATATGATGTAGGTCCATGCTGACATAGGTCCATGCTGATGTCCCTATAAAATTACACAATAATTCAAGATGTAAACTGGAAACCAGTCTGCTCCTTACAACAAGAAGTTTTTCCTACTTATTATAGTTCTCAATGTGAATATTTGAACAGTCAAAAAAACTATTGACAAATAGAAAAAATTTGGCTTCTGTATACTGCTGTATCGTTCCTTTCCCCTTCCCCAAGAGCTGAATCTTTGCCTTCTTCTTGTCCTTGTGCTGATCAGTGGCTTATATTTCAGTTTGTTAGTTTGTGTGTGTGTGTGTGTGTGTGTGTGTGTGTGCCTAAATATAGATATATAAGCAGTAAAATTACACTGTATAGTGTATTCAGTCAGTCTCTGGATTTGTATGTAGTTTTTATTTTCACTAATACATCAGTAAAATATTACATTTACAGAAGGTTGTGTTGGAGGATGTCATACACTTTTATTTGTAATGAAATCTGTTTCTGGTCAAAGAATTCATGCATACACTACACAGGTCAGTACCAATAATATATTCTGTCTTAAAGTTTCTTAACAGAGCATGTGGCACAAAATAAGCTAATACTATCAGTACAATATTTGAATATTTCTTTGACATAATATAGATATGAAAAAAAAAAAAAAAAACAGAAAACATTTGATGGAAATAAATGTTTATCAGAACAAATGGAAAAGTAGCTCATATCTACACCTACATAAATGACAGAATCTCCAAATATCTATTTATAGATTACTATAAGTTTGATTAGTATAGATTTTATAAGTTTATATGTTTCGGGTTTGTGCTGGATTGGATTGCTGTGTTAACATTTTTTCACATTCTGTTCTTATTAATCAAGTCTTGTATTTATTTTATCCCACTTGTACTTTTATGGTCCTTGTGCCACCAACCCTTTCATTCTTCCCTTGTTCTCTTCAGCCTCAGGGTCACGACACGTGCATTCATCAAGGTCGCAGTCCACCCCAAACTGGATGACCTGTCACATTCAGAAACACATATTAAGAGTTGATCCTATCCAAAACTAAGCTTAATCAATGAAGTAAGTCTATTGACATCCAAAACTACAGTGTGCTAATCAGAAAACTAGTAATGAGCATACTTTTTGGCCTCTAATCTACGGTACTGATGGAACAGAATATGAAGAGATTTTTCAGGTTGAACAGATAACGTGTCCTAAAGAATGTGAATACTGATAAAAGACATTGTTTTTTGATGTTGTTGTTGTTGTTGATGTTGGGTTTTCTAAGAAAATGGCATTTAAAGTAGCTGTTATGTGAAGATTTAAAATGTCAGCTTGTGGGAAATTTCTAGTGTATTTTTATACAAAATAAATATGTTTAGTGAGCTGTCACTGCATGTGGCTCACACAGACAGAATGCTGTGTACAGGACAGTGTAACTTACTACATTTTTTAAGTTGTACATTCATTGCATTTTTTAAGTCAGTTATAAATGATCATTCTCCAGCTGACTTGTAAATTCATACAGACATTATAATGTGTTAAAGAACCATCTTTGGCAAAACTACAGGCACCAGGTTTGCCTGTAGCATGTGGTAATAGCATCTCTATGGTGAAATATAGGGCTGTGTGGGTGTACGGGGTGATTCTCTGCTGCAGGGCCGAGCTGACAGCTCAGAATTGAGGGAAGAATGAATGCAGCCTAATACAGACAAGCCCTTGAAGAACAACTGCTTTAGCATGACACATCAGAAGACAACAGTGAAGGTTCAGCTTTCAGAACAGTTTAAAAATATTCAAAATGCCGTTGTGGCAAGTCTCAGACTGTCCTTTACTGTGCAAGTCACAGCCCAGACCCCACAGAGACCTTAAAATGGACATTCAAATACTGAATAATATAATAAATATAACTGAATAAAGAGTCTGGTAATTATCTAAATGAGAGATATATTTGTACAAATTACTATAAACATTTTTTCATTTTTTCATTGTGTCATGTGTAGACTGATGGACAAAACGTCTATTTAATCCATTTGAAATTAAAAATGACATTAAATGTTTCAATCCATTAAAATCTATAACACAACAAAGTGGGCAGAAACTGAAAGGACCTGAATACTTTCTGAACCCACTATAGCTTACATCTCTTCTCTTTTTCACTGTTCAGATCATATTAGGTAAAATAACATGCCACTGAATTCCCCATGACTTTTCAAACATACCAAATGAACGAGAGTAACAGAGTCCAGTCTGATATAAAGTTAGCTAAAGTAGGTTGTGTGTTAACGACAACAGGAAAGGCATCAGATAAGAATGACACCTTCCCAGTTTGCTGGGGACAATACTAGTAATGATGGAAATCAGATATAATATCTGTAAAACCTATTGTATATAATAACCACTGGTTGGTAGATTGGTGAGTCAGTCAATTGTAGTGATCCTAATGTCACACTCTTCTCTGATTCCCATGACAATGGAAAACTAAACAGGAAAAAACTGCTTGTTAATAATAAACCATATGCAAATTAATGTAAGCTCCTCAGCTTCTTAACATGTCAATATTTGTGTGACACAGTGGCTGTTTTTTTCTACTTTTATGACTCCTAGTACTAGGTCAGCTATGATTATTTATATCATATGTATAGGCATACATCATGTATTTAAATTGCCAGCTTACGTTAGTATAGAAATTAATTACTGTATATGTATTATTTATGCTAACTCTGGCTAAAATTATTTCCAAGCATGGTATTAGCTTCCACTGTTATGCTAACGATACACAGTTCCATGTTTCAGATTAAACAGATTAATAAAGTTGATGTGTAAAGGGCATTAGACAGTGGATATACTAACTTGCTCCTCCTAAATTCTGACAGGACAGAAGTACTTGTACTAGGACCACATGCAGCTAGAAGAAAGCTTTCAGATTACAGAATAACTCTGGATGGTCTTTCTGTTTCATCAAAAGACCTTGGAGTGATTATTGACTCCAGTCTTTCAGCTGAAGCTCATGTTGATCATGTTACTAGGACAGACTTCTTTCATTGCCTGAATTTCTCTATACTAACATAACACATGAATCCAAAAATATGTCTGCTGAGTCGATTCCGCAAAATTATTATTTACAGACCCCCAGGGTCATTTTTTGAATTTCTTCGTGAAATGGGGATTTATCTCACGCTACTTCCTTTAGACAAAACAGTAATCCAGAAGAAAATGCAGAAGATCCTTTGAAAACAGCAGTTGTGTCCATTGTAGATTCAGTAGGGGACTGAATCTAAAATAAACGTGTCTCTCAAACAGAATATAATAAAATAATTCTAGACTCCTACTTAATATTAAAGTAAAATGAGCTCAGAATAAGATGACCACACATTATAAATAAGTAGCTGCAATGACTCCATTAATTATTTCAAAGCAAAATTAAAAACATCAGGCAAAACATTCTATAAGGTTTCACATTACATTTATAACATTCTATTCAAAAATTTTAAAACCAGACAATTTGCAGTTAACAGTATTACTGATACTGAATATCTGATCAGCAGTTAGAATGGTTCACTCCCCTTACAAAGACCAAAATTATTTCACTAATTTGTTCAAAATTAATTCTTCACTTAGCAATTGCTTTTGTATCTTTTAAAAAGCATGTAATGAACAGCCCTCTTGTGGTCCTTTTTATTATTTGACATTTTTCTTGTTGCCATCACGTCTGGCTGACTAATCTTTACATTTTAAAATTTAGATCTTAAATTTATAGATTTCTGTAAAGCAAATTTTTGACAATGTCAAAATGTTACAATATAAAAATAATATATTAAGTGAATTACATGAATTAATTGGGCTTTAAAGAAGGCTCTGTTGAAGGATATGACCTGAGCCATGTCATACTGTTAACAATTTGCAGAGAAACTATCTGAAATTGCTTTCAGGACTGTCACTGACTGATATTTGTGAGCAGCTAAATGTTTAGGCTGTAGTGGCTGGATCAGAATTGACTTCAAATCTGATCTTACTCTGCTAATCAAACATGCTGTGTTGTATTCAGCATTTCTGCACAGTCAGCACAATAGACATCTATATGAGACATATGACATCATCACTAGCTTTATTTAGCCATTGGCCCTCTAATCAGTCAAATTGCAAGTTATGTAATAAATCAAACAGGATGAATATCTCTCAGGTATGGAGAATATGATGTGAATGTCATGTATAACTTTGTGACTTTTGGTAGATCTCATCATGTGTGTGATGTGCACAAGAATGTCATGTGAACTTTATAAATATACATACAGTATATGTTACGTATAAATGCTGGCAAAATTCCAATCTTTCATGAAGCCACCCAGTTAAGTGGTGAAACCTCAAGAATGCTTCCTACTTATTATATCTATTAAACCGCCTTTTTTGTTTAGTTTTGTCAGTACTGCAGAGTCTCTAATACCACAACAGACCTGATAATTCGATGGATTCCTGTGTGCATCAAAATTCCACACTACATAATTCATGAATGTGTTTTTCATACCCAGAATACTCTAAGCAAGAAAGAGACTCCAGAGCAGGTCACACTCTCTTTATTCTCCTGCTTCAGCTCTCATTTCTGGCACTTATCCTAGACGCCATTAAAACTGAGTACCGCTATCAACACGTCTGACATTTCCACTGCCTGTGTAAACATGTGAGCGTCAGTTCCTGCTGGACACACGGTGGCAGGATGCTTCCACTCACTGTTTATTTCACTTTCTGCCTCTACTCATTATAAAGTACTATTTTACAGTCTCCCATGACCACTGACACCTGGCCTGGGCCTAATAAAGCCAGTTCAAGCTGGTCATTTATTTACACCAGTTCCTCTTTCCCCTGAGCTCACTGCTCTCTGTGCGGGAGCCTGACATTTACCTCAGCAAATATGAAAAAAATACTTAGATGACTGAAAAAGTACAGTCAGGATGAATAAAAAAAGTACAATATGAAAAGGTACAGTCACAAAGCTTGAAGTAAAAGATGACACTGAGGGAAAACTCAATCATTGAAGACTAAATCATTGAATGCCAAATGCAAGGCACAGTTTATTAACTTCCAAGCTAAAATGCTTCCTTTTCAGGGTGTAATTTACCTTTTTGGTAGAAAGAGTAGATGGACAACAATCTCCTCCATCATACTGGCAGTAGGCTCGGTTGTTGATTGTATCACACCAGCCATCTCCACCAAATGGCTTAGAGGAAAAATAATTAGATTTAGTGACCATCTTCAAAATACAACTCTAGCACTAGCACATTTTTGTAAGTGCCAGTTGGTTAAAGCATTTTTTTAGTTAAAATTTGTGATAATAATAGACTGAACACAACTATTCAACACAAATATCTATCACCATACACCTCATCTGTGAAGCATAACGGACTATAATGTAGGGAGGTGGTAGCCTAGTGGTTAAGGTGTTGCTCTACCAATCGGAAAGTTGTGAGTTTGAATCCCCACTCCACCAAGCTACCACTGCTGGGCCCCTGAGCAAGACCCTTGACCCTCAATTGCTCAGTTGTATAAATGAAATATGAATGTAAGTCGCTCTGGATAAGGGCGTCTGCTAAATGCCGTAAATGTTAATAATATTGCTGTTGTTTTTTTTTACTTAGTGTTTTGAGGCCAAAGCTTTGGCTTTCTTCCAGCATGTAGTCATTCATTGAGTCAGTCTTGTATTTGATTCCACAGTTAATCCCAGGAACAGCAGTTGAGAACTTTTTTTACATGAACCTCTAGGGCTACATAGAATCTTAATATTTTAGGCTTCTGTGCGATATGTGCTTGAATCTTTGTCTTCTGACCTTTGTAATATTCAAAAGCACAAAACATTATATTTCATAATACTGCATTATTAATTCAAAATTGAATGGAACATTGGTTATTTCTATTAACATAATTTTTATATAATAAAAAGTTGCAATTGAACTCAAAGTCATTTTCAAAATTACTTTTATTGTAGTAGAGCAAAAAAAAACCCAAAAAAAAAACAAAAAATCAACCCAGACACACCCTACAGGTTCAGCCATACTCATTGCTGCTTCAACACCAAAAATATTAGCAATAACTTGGAATTATAGGGAACCTTTTTTTTTTTTTTACCTCCCACCACTTTGCTGCTTGACATTTTCAACAATAAATCAAATATGTGAACTCCTCATTTTACACCTAGTTTTCAGGAGGATGGTAAGAGAGGGAGTGAGGCATGAGTGGGGGTGGGGGTGGGGTCTTCTTCCCCTGATATGTCATTTCATGAATGTGTGAATAAAGATAAATGTGAATATTCCAGGAAAGGTAAGATTTCCAGACCACAGGGATCGAGCTGAACTGCTGAAAAAACGTTCTAAGGGGGATTTTGTCTAAATGTGATATAATCATACTTGGAGTGTTGTTGTGTTGATTCGCTTTCACTTTTTTGCAGCATGTAGGTGATGATACGTAACGATAAATGATCTAAACATAAATAACTGTTAAAGCATCTAGCTTCTGTTTCTAAGCCGATATCCTTGGTGCCAGTTGATCATTTCTGAATATATAGTAGATGATTTAGCACTAATAACCAACGCCAGATTCTTAATGGTCTTTAGAAAGCAAATCACAGAACAGCCTTCCTGTATTTTATATGACTGTACCAGGAACTTTCCACTACAAAATTTAATACTTGCTTTCTTTCAAGGTTCAAGTCATAGACGGTGGTGGTGCTTTATTTAACAGCTAACACATGAAGCCATTCAGGAATCTTAATAAGCTACACTATTGTGTTCCAAGAGGAAATCCTACTATTAAAATTGAATGTGTGAACTTCAGGAAGAGAAATGTGGAAAGTATACTTAAAATCTATAATTTATGGATGTGGGCAACAGGGTGGTCCTTTACTTATTGCTCTAATAATTCCTGACAAGAAACTTTTACTTATTATGGTATTTTATTTGTAGCACCATATGAAAAAGCCCTGGTGTTCTGGTACACTTGTGACCTGCTGTGCAATGATCGTGTCATTTATCATGTTGGAAGGAAAAGAGGTTTACTAGTCTTGCTCTTCAACAAATTCCAATGATCAATAAATCCAGAGAGGATAGGGCAGGTCATTTTTCAGCTAATGTACATATAACAGTGAGCTACTACCTTTACTATTCTAAGGAGAGCAGCATGTACTTTTATTTTACAACGAATAGTCATAATCTCACAGTAAGTTCTTACATAGTCTTATTATTAACTGAAGCTTATTTAATGAAGTAGGTGGACAAGACCACAAAAAAAAAATCACATGACACTGGGAATCTGAAATCCTTTAAAAGTATGAATAATATTGGGCAAAAAATCCTAAAAGTCTATATTTAGTCAGAATCTGCAGACCACATTTGTCATGCACTGTCTCTAAAAGACCATTCAGTCTCTAAAACCATTCAGTATTCTCCATCCCGGTAAAACACAACAGGTGCTTTCTCACAAGAATTCTCCTATACTATAGTTCAGAAATATGATAGAGAAAACCCACTATCACTGGAAACACTTTTGGGTTGTTAGAAAACGTAACAGTTACTCATGTATACCCCGGGTTCCCTGAGATGATGGGAACGAGCATCACATCAGTTATTGACACTATGGGAATCCTTCCATACTTCCCCGAATCACTGAAGCCAGATTGGTAACATCCGCAGGGAGTAGGCGGACAAGTGGAGTTTCAGCCCGCCATGTAGGCTTTCTGCCTATATATGCCCCGCTGAAGTGTTGTATTTCACCAGGTTTTTGACTGAAGCGTAAACATTGGTTGCAAGGGGCACTGTGGCATGGCTAATGACGCAATGCTCCCATCATCTCAGGAAACCAGAGTTACCTGAGGGGGAATCAGGGTTACAGCATCTGTACCAGCCCCGGGAACCAGGGTTTGGTAGGCCATTCTGGAGCGACCAGCAACACCCTGCAACCCTCTTCCCTGATCTTTCTGATCACCTGTGGCAGAGTTCAGTCTTGAGGCAAAGAGATCTATCTCCGCTCTGCTGAACATTTCCCAAATCTGAAAGAACGTGTCGGGGTGGAGCTTCCATTCTGTGTGAAGCCCTCAGAGATAAAAATTTCCCTTGAGACCACTGGAGGAAGTGATCCATTAACTGAAAAAGCCAGCAGGACTTGGTGCCGCCCTGGCGATTAATCAGGGACACCACTGTCATGCTGTCCGAGCAGACCAGAACGTGGTGTCTAGTGACAAGTGGGAGAACTGGCTGAGTGTCTCCAAGGCCCTATAGCTCTGACACCAGGCTGCATGTGACCAGATAGAATTGATGAGTTCTGGTGACAGCCATGCCTTCATTTGTAGAGAGTCCAATGTTACCCCAGGAACATGACTCATTGGCTGTGGCTGTGTAGTAACATACACTTGCTGAGGGTTGACCTGAAGGCACCAGCTCTGCAGGTGACTTAATAATAGCTCCCTGTGCACAGCTCCTCTTTCGACTGAGCTAGCAGCAACCAGTCTTCTAGGTAGTTCAGTATGCGGAATCCCCCTGTCTCAGGGGGGAGAGTGCTGCATCGACACATTTCATGAATGTGTGAGGAGCCAGAGATAATCCGAAAGGGTAGAAGGTAGAAGGGTAGAACGGTAGAAGGTTTGCTACACCTTCGAATGCAAATCACAAAAAAAGGTCTGTGCCAGGAAGCAATCAGGATATGAAAGTACGCATCTTTCAGATTCACTGATATGAACCAGTCCCCCGGACAGATTTGAGACAGAATTTGCCTCATCGTAAGCAACTTGAACTGCCTGCGCATGAGTGAGCAGTTCAATAGTCTCAGATCTAGATTGTGCCAGAGGCCTCCGTCCTTCTTTGGCACTAGAAAGTAACGGCTGTACCAGCCCACTTCACTGAGGCCAGGAGGTACCACCTCCACTTCCCCTTTTTCTAACAGCGACCGAACTTCGGCTCTGGGGGCCGCTTGGCCGTCGGCGCTTACCAAAGTCTCTGATATGCTGCTGAAAGCAGGCAGTCTTCGGCTGAACTGAAGCGTATAGCCTGTCTCTACTGTGCCCAGGATCCATCCCATAATGCCGGTGAGGGATCGCCAAGCATTGACGTTGAGACATGGAGGCATAGACGGGCTGTCATTGCTGTGTTGTATATGTGTTTCTGCCATTATAGCAGTGTGTGGCCTGGAAGCACCATGGGGGGGGCCCAGTGGTCACATTTATTACACCGTTTCCAGCAGCCCTAACTGAACGGGAGTCTGGAATACATTGGCGTTTTGAGGGGAGACCGGACGAGGCGGTGGGGAGGCTCTCCCCAGTGGGAGAGCCTCGGTGAGCGCAATTGGTGCCGGTGAGGCCAGCCTCGGCCTGAGAGCGGCCCAAGCACAAGAAGCACTCAGCATGGAAATCGGCGGCCTGTAGCAGTGCTTTACAGTTGAGAGCTGCACAATCTCAGCGACATTATCTCAACACCACAAATTTTGCTTTTTTTGTGCGGGAAATTTTGCTTAAGAAAAATTTGCAGAAAATTTCATGATAGAATAGCTTAGCCTAGCTTAGCTTTAGGCTTAGTGCCACTTCCACTGCCGGGGCTTCTTCTATGGTGGCGAAGGCTTCTTCCGTGCTTCGGGGCAGCGAGTAGTGAGAATGGTGAAATACAGCGTTTCAGCGGGGCTTATATAGGCAGAAACCCCACCCAACATGACGGGCTGAAACGCCATTTGTCCGCTTACTCCCAGGGACGTTAACACTGACTAACACTGACCCTGACTTCAGCGATTCAGGGAAGTAGGGAAGGATTCCCATAGCGTCAATAACTGATGCAACGCGAGAGTACATCTCGAAAGGGAACTGTCAGTTAACTTTGCTAAACAGTATCATACTGTGACAAAACTTAAACCAGGTTTTCCACTTCCATGCCAGTGGCAAGAAAAGTAAGAGGCAAATATGTCATAAACTTACTTTGTGTTACACTTAACAGACAAAATTACAAATGAACATGTAATCCTTTCATTTTTTTTTTATTTTAAGTCTCACCTTTACACAGCAACAGATTAAATAAGGCCATTTCAATAAGTCTGTACAAGTGTTTATCTGCTTGATCTTATTGGTGGCCAAAACCTTCAGGCTGCATTATTATTTTGGGCTCTATTAATTATATAAATGAAGAACGGTGCTGTTCTGTTCACAATTACAGTATTAGAGAAAATACCTGTACAAAAAAATTGTTTTAGTGGAAATTTTTAGTTTGTGCAATGTTTCTTTTATTTAGCATTTTTGCTCATTTTAGTTTAAGGTATAAATCATTCTTTTGGATGGTGTATCTTAACCTAATACCATACAGGATTGTTGCTGTTGTCTGTGCACATGGTTTAACTTTCTCTGTCTTGGCCAAGCCTCGCTGAACATATTGCTGGCTTTCAAAAATAAAACAATCAACCATGGCCTTATCGCTTACGATTGATGATGGAGTTCTCCAGGCCTCCACTTCGAGCTGGTAGAACACAATCAAAGTACTTGTTCTTTCCCAGCTGAAAAGGAGCAGATGTGGACCCTACCATAGTTTATCAAATTTTCCGTGGCACACTTGACATATCGGGTGAGTAAACACTGAGATGAGATCCAACTGAAAATCTCTTCAAAATTAAACAACTTGAAAACAT
This sequence comes from Bagroides melapterus, assembly GCA_028566695.1. Classification (NCBI taxonomy): domain Eukaryota; kingdom Metazoa; phylum Chordata; class Actinopteri; order Siluriformes; family Bagridae; genus Bagroides; species Bagroides melapterus. Next base: position 20,494,058 of record JAOTRN010000043.1, on the reverse strand, counting down.
GAATAACTGAGATAGGTATTTTTATCGAAACTCATAACCTCAGATCTCCGGCACCAATCATTATACAAATGATGACTGTTCTGGTGTTTGCAGACCTTGCAATAACAAAGTTTGTTTACAGTAGGCAGTGAGGATTGCTCAATAATTTACAAATCTCTAAATAGAACTCACCTCACAAGACTGAATGCAGTGAATCTGCTCAGGGCTGGGGTGCCATTTCATTGTGCCTGTACATACAATGCTCTGTACATACAAACACACACAGATGCACATCCACACAGACAAATAGACATATATCATTCCATTATCCATTCCAGTTATTGTGCCTTTTTAGTACTTGCAATCCCTAACCTCAATCCTCTGTTCACTGTTGAATCATTTCTAATATTATATATGCAGAGTTTTAACATACTATATAATTTTAAAAAGAATAAAACTAAATAATCAACAGGAATCACTGTTTTAATCTGAATCTGTTTTCAAGAAACATTTTATTGACATGACAAAGAACAGCCATTCATAGCCATGTATGGAAACCGTATCCTTTCAAAATCCTGGAAGTCAGTACCTATTCACCTTATCTTAGCATGACCTTTCCTCCAACGCACTTACCCAATCTGCAAAAGATTTGGATATCGTTCCTGGAAAGCACACTTTATGTAAGGGTGCTGAAGTACGGATATAAACAGTGGAGGAAAGGCCTGACACCTTGAGAGGCTTGAGTGCTTGGTGTGTGGTATTTTAATTGTCTTCTGTATAAACATTTTGACCAAAATCATCAGTTATAAATTGGGATGGAGACAAGGAGCTGAAATTGGCCTTTAAAAGAGGAATTGAGAAGCAAATTTAAAGCAAGAAAAAGCAAACAGCCCGATTCAGATAATCAATAATATGACAATATGACCTTGTGCTACATGCTGCTCAGAATATAGTAAAAACCTTTCTTGAGGGAAAAAAATACTTTTAAGGCATATAATCATCTCAAATATTCAAAAACTATGTGTCAAAACTGAAACTTGATTGTGTGTGAAATGTTATCCTTTCACAAATGGATCACAAGCAACATTATCAGTCAAGAAAGTCCAGCTGACTCCTTTTAACCTGCTCCCTGTTGGTGGTCAGAGCCAATCCACATGTTGTATATACAGTGATTTGCAGCCTATGACTAACAGGTGAGAACAAATGACAAGTGAGAAAAAGAGAGAACAAATGAGGTCACCCTTAGTCATTAGCACCACATCACACCTGGCTTCAAATTTACAGACTGTTGTTTACTTGCTAGTTCTACACTGTTTGGCCTGCAATGCTAAGACTATGTAGTCAACTGGTCAAAATATTATGACCCAAAACAGTACAAAAAAGATAACACAAGTTTACATAAGGACAAGAAGACTGCAACTGGAATTGGCTTTCAATGTAAAACAGCAAATGGTTCCAAATAACCAATTACTTCACCTCAACCCTGGTGGGAAGAACCCAGTGTTTGAGTGTATCAGCAGTGGAGTTACTGGGCAACACCACAGGGTCACTTAAGGGTACGACACATACTGGGTAGCAGACTGCACCTGCCATGACACAAAACAAGCCTTCATTTTAATCTGCTGAAAATATTCATGTGAACACAACTATAGCCAGAACCAGATTTGGACATCTGTGCTATGAAAGGTTGGTTTTCCTCCTATCATGTGACACCTGACAACTAGATCATTTATTATGCTGCTGATAAGGTATAAATTAATATCTGAGTTGCATGCTTAGTAGGTATCACTGCCACACCACAGCTCCATGGTATCCAGTTCAATCCTGAGCCGGGTTACTGTGAGTTTTGCATGTTCTCCTCATTTCCTTCAGATTCTCCAATTCTTTCCATCTTCTTAAATCACATTGGTATATCGAATGGCTATGTTAAACATAATTTAGTTGTTAATTAGCACAAACTTGTGTATTCATGTTGCCTTGTGATGGACTGGCATCCCGGATTGTATTCCATTTTTATACCCAGGGTTAAGAGAAAATGTATCTGAAGATCAATGAATGATTACATACATGAACAATAACTGCATGCTACCTTCAAAATACTGAATTACATAATTAATCTGTCACCGTAATTAATGGAAATTATATTAAATCTGCTTCAATTATTAATTCATTCATGTACAGTTAACCTCTTTATTATGGTGTATCTGTGGCCTTTCCTGGGAACACTGAGAACTATCCTGGCGATACCTGGGATCATGCTGAAGAAATTCCACACAGACATTGATCCATGCTCAGGATTGATTCAGAGCCCATGTAGCTGTGGGGTGGCAGCATTACTCAAAACACCACCATGATTCAATTATTAACAGCAATACAAATAAACAGGTCACATTTCTGATATTTTTAAATGTTAAGATGATATAATTTGTTATTTATACTAAGATACTAAGATATTGAATCTTTATACCACATTTTATACTCACCATCTAATTAATTTTTTATTGCACCTTAAACATAAAACTGCAAGTGCTATTAAAAAAAATCCTTACCAACACCATAACCCTCATCGCAGGTATACTCCACCATGTTGAGCTCCAGTGGGACTGGACACAATCCTTCCATTGTTTTGCACATTGAGAAGTCTTCAGTCCATTGCCCATCTTTTGTGCAGCGAATTGAGTACTGTAGGGATAAATAATGAGAGAATGTGTTCTCTCATCAAGCTGAGCTGCATTACACTGCAATATGTTCTAGTTTTGTGTTTGTATTGTCTACTCATGCGCTACATCAGTAAAATGTCACATGTGCAGGGTCAACACAATGAGTGAAAGAGGAGAAAAGTGAACTATTAAAATTTCTTTACCCTCTCAGTTGGGACAGGGCAGTGTAGAGTGCACACACTATTATATTCCAGGTGGTTGGTACATGTGTACATCCCCTCAAACATGGCAGGCAGAGCAGGGCATAAGACAGGGGAACAGCCTCCTGTCTGCCATCTGCCACCCTCTAAACACTCCAGCTTCAGAAACCTCCTACACACACACACACACACACACACACACTTTACAATGACAGTGGACACTTTTACACTGACTTGTGCATTACCTCTTCTTCACCTGTGATTTTACTTGAACTTAATTCTAATCTAATCTCAGTAATGAAAAAAGAGATCCCAATATGTAAATGTGTAATTAAAAGCACTTTGGTAACAATACAATGAAAACATAAATCTGCATATTTTCCTATTACTGGGATTACTGACAATATAAAGTACACACAGACAGGACTGCATGTCGACTATTATATATTGCTATCAGTTTTTATTCCAAACTATTTAACTCCCCAATTAAAATGTTTCCATCTTAATGAGCAGTGTAACCACAATGAACATTATGGAATAGATTACATGATCAATTCATATTCATGCATCAAAAAAAAAACTTGGTAGGACTCATTAATCACCAACTCCTGACTGTACAGAATTGTTTATAGGGTAGGCACACACAGAAGCAATAACAGTACCAATGATATACTCTCATAATGGAATGTCTTTTAAAATGAATGTGTCAAAGGTATTAATAAACATGAGCATTTAAACGATTTATTAGACCTGCTGGCCAGGACTTGCAGCATGAATGGGCAATTAAAAAGGCTTTAGAATTGTTCACATATTTTAACAGCCAGTTTAACAAACCCATAAAGTCATGGCAGGTGTAAATACTGGCCTCCTCTGACCTTGTTAAATAGTGATTAGCTGCATTGTGTAATCCCAATTGGATAAACTAACTCAATCACATAGTGTATGATTAGCCAGTTTGTGCATTCAGCATAATAGTGTTACTGGAGAATTATTTAGAAATATTTGAAATACATGGTCCACAGAAATTAGCAAGAATGTCATTTTGTTTCTACCACTTGCCAACACAACATTTCCAACAGTAACACCTACACAGAGTGTGAAAAATGCTACACAGTAGTACTCACTTCCTTGGCTTTTTGGTCAGGGTACCCGTAATGTAATATCCGGGGTTGCATTTGTAGCGACACACTGTACCCACGTCATGCCTCCTGCCCTCACACTGTGGCACCAAGAGCTTGGCATTGGGTACAGAGGGTGGATCCAGACACTCAATCTTACAATATGCTTCAGGGAATGACCACAGTCCATCCTCTAGACAGGCCAATGTATTGCTTTCACCTTAGCATAATTAAAAACCACATGTAATATCAATTCTGCAAACAGTGGAAATTCAAATGTTACACAGTAAATCTTAATGTAAATGCTACAGAGGCAACTTCATACAAATGACAAATGAAAATCAGCATGAAACCACTCTGTTCTTCAAACAATAATAAATGTATCTTGAATTTTACACCATACTATGAAGACGCAATGCATGCACATCTGAAGGTGAGGAATATGGCTTTATGAGAAATGTGAATCCAAATCTGTTTACTCTAAAAGTTAATGAAGGATAACAGAACCACATGGTAACTTGTACCTTATGTGGGATACATGCCTGAAACATGCCTGAAGCCATATGATGCCGGTAAGGTAAAAGAAAACTAATTAGAATGTATGACAACTTCTAAAGCAATTTTACTGGTCAATAAAAATATAATGAATCTCTTTTGCAATGTTTCCAAAAGAGAGAGAAAACTTTATAAGGTACACAAAGTGGAAGCACACTTTGTAACTCCAAAAAATAACACCAAAAATGAGTGTTAATGGTCTAATTTGTTTCTGCATCACATGCAAATGCACCAGCTAGAAAACCAAAAGTGTTTAACCTGGTAATTGCTCAAAGCAATTGACCTTAATATCATAAACAGGTTTCAAAGCCCCCTAAGAAACTTGACAAAACAAGTCTTGTTTATAGACATTCAAAGGAAGTTCTCTTCTGGGTTGAAGTAGTAACATAAAGAACACAACATAATATAAGTAGTAGTAGTAGTAGTAGTACTAGTAATATGTGTTACTATTAATATTCTTACTGGATCTGATTGCTTTGATCTGACCCACTCAACCACATCAGATGGAGATGAGTAATGGCATACAGAGCTGCTTTTTTTGTTTGTTGGATTTGTTCCTTGGTACTCAAAAAATGATGTACAACATCTTTTATACCTTCATTTCTCTACATCTCTACAGTTCCAAATATGTTGTAATATAGTGTATTGTAAATATTGTTCAAGATAACACCAACCTGTCAATGGTGCTATAAATTAAATTAAGATATGATTTGTTAAGTCTGAAATAATTTCACAGAAGTACCAGCTCTCTGAGAGTGATTTGAGATCAGGGTTGAGGAGGCAGTTAGTTCAGAAGGTGGCAGAGGATATTTCAGGGGTGGCAAGACAGCAAAGCTAATATCATGATAATAGAGATAAATAGTCTATCCAGGGGTAAACTCATTATCCTAAAGGGTTGGGTAAATAAGAAACTGATCAGATTATTCAAGCAGTGACAGTTCACAACACCAGGTTAACATGGGAGTGCAAATAAGTTATAGGTTACAGTCATTGTAAAAAGAAAGTATGTCCTTCAATAATCATGTATTTATTCATTAAGGTCTAAATAACAATAATGTGATCCAGTTCTTCCAACAAACCTCAGCTGACAACAGAAACACACACAACAGATCTCAACATGTAGTCAATCAGAAACTAGGTAGAAAAATTAAGTACAGACACTCACTGAGTTATAATAGTTCAAGTTACGAATTTTCAATCTTATGATGGACGATAGTGATACGATACAAAAATTATTTTAAATTACAAAATATTTTCAATTTTGCATGGCATGCAACCAGTGCATTCTCAATAGCGATTCAGAATAGCGTCAGAGTACAGTTGTCAAAATGTTAGAGCATGCATATTTTTTGTGTGTCCTTTATCATCACAATCCTCATCTTCCTACAACTAAGTTAATGTAGCCATCAGCAAGCTAGCATTGTCAAGTATGCAGATGCTGGACGTAACCTTGGTGAGTACAATATGATACAATACTTCAATGATATGTAGCTTTAGATATTTCATTTTAGGGTTACCACCATTGTTAAAGATTTTATAGCAGATAGGATTATTTACTGTAATAGCCAATAGTAAAAGCCAAATATACTTTTTTTTTTTAATTATTAAGAAATTACAGTGTACTAGCCTATACTGATCACCATTCATTAAGACTCCTGGTTAGGCTAGGTCATGGTTGATCTTGCCTT
>JAOTRN010000043.1:20473583-20486215 GCA_028566695.1 Bagroides melapterus | reverse complement strand
ATATCTGAACGCATCTCCTTCATAACTCGTGTACTAGCTGTTCTCCCTTCAATATTTCCATTGTCACTGAGAGAGCATTTAATAGCCATGTTTACAGAGAATAGATTTCATTGTAAATGTATCTTTCCAAACAGTTGCCAATTTTTCCCAGGAGTGGGTTTCCTAGAAATTCAGTCCATGGTCTGACCATTTAATGCTCAGAAATATACAAAAATCTCAAGAGCTACATCCTGTGACCTGCAGGCCATCTGTAAGCACAATAAATACTTTGGCTTGTGAAAGTAAAGTATGAGAGAATGACCAAACATGTATAGCATTCACGGAAGCATGGCTAGGTAAATCCTCTTTTCTCAACACACACACACACACACACACACAAAAAAAAAAAAAAAAACACAAAATAAATAAACAAACAAAAAAATATGGCATCATGATTTGCAAAATTGATGAGACCTAGATGGAGATGTTTGGTCACAGTGCAATTAACACAGCAGAGAAGGGTTGGTGATTTGGGCTTATAGTAAAGCCACAGGACCTGAGACCTGAGATCCCAAGAAACAGAGATTCCAAAACACAAGCAAATCAACAGTAAACAGCTAAAAAGAAAAAAAAGACAATGAGAATACAATGATAAAATATGAAAAATAAATATAATATAATAAATACATAAATTGGTGTTAGGTGGTTCTATATTTTACTGAATTACAGGGTGTACTTATTTTTTCCCATCTGGTGTATGAAATTATGGTATATGGCTTACTTTTTTGGAAAAAAGACTGCATTTTGAAATCTGTTGGGGTTTTTTTCTTTATTAGATAGCGTTATTTGATTATAGAAGTTGTTGAGGACCTCACAATTGCTATTTAGGCTCTGATATATAAAAACTTTGGATTGAAAAAGGGTATACTTTATTTTAAGAAATGGTGTAATGCAGGAGTGTCTAATCTTATCTTGTCACCTTATCGATCTCCTTTTAGAATCGATTCCTTTAGAATAGGTGAATAAAATGTGATCTCAGTGATTTTCACTGTGGCATGATTGTTGGTGCTAGACGTGCTGTTCTGTAACTGCTGATCTTCTGGGAATTTCACACACTACAGTCTCTACAGTTTACTCAGTATGGAGCAGTAAAGAAAAAAGATGACGTGAGCGTCAGTTCTGTTGATGGAAATGCATTATTGATGAGGAAGGTCAACAGAGATTTGCAAGACTGGTTCAAGCTGACAGAAAGACTAGAGAAACTCAGAAAATCATGCTGTATAATTGTGGTAAGTAGAAAAACTTCTCAGAATACATGCGGAACCTTGAGGCGCACGAGCTACAACAGCAGAAGACTACGTCGGGTTCCACTTCTGTCAGCCAAAAAGAGAAAGCTGAGGCTACAGTGGGCACAGACTCACCAAAACTGGACAGTTGAAGACTGTAAAAATGTAGCCTGATCTGATGAATCTGCTGATGCTCACATATGGAAGGATCAGAATTTGGCACCAACAGCATGAATCTATGCCCCCAACCTTCTTTATGCCAAGAGTACAGGCTTGTGGTGGTAGTCTAATGGCATGAGGAATGTATTCTTGGCAAACTTTGGGCCTTTTAATACCAATCAATCATCACTTGAAAGCCACAGCATATTTGAGTATTGTTGCTGACCATGTGCTTTACCATCGTCTAATGGCTACTTTCAGCATGAAAATGGACCAGTCATCTTAAACTGCTTTCATGAACATGACAATGAGTTCAGTATTCATTAGTGGCCTTTCCAGTCAATGCAACACCTTTCAGATTGATTGGTTGATAGGGAGCATGAAAGTGTATTATGAATTGCATATAACACAACCATGTTAACATGGACCAGAATCTCAAAGGACTGGTTCCAACATCTTGTAGAAATATTGCCACAATAACAAAGCTGTTTTGAGGGCAAAGAAAGACCCTTGAAATAGTTATTGCCCAAAAAATGAAACTCCACAATATGACAAGTTTGCTTTACTAAAGACGTATGTGCCTTTTTGAACCCTTAGTAAAGGAATAGTAAAGGATATGAGGAAGAATCCTTGAGAGAAAAGAGGACACAAAAGGGAACCCTCCTTGTCTGGATGAAAGATTATATGTCAGATTTAGCTTAATGTCTATAACAGCAAGGTGAAATTATTGACTGTATAATGAATGAGAGCTGAGCATAGTATTTCTATGTAGTACTAGTAGTTCTTTATTCACCTAATGACTTCAACATTCAAGAACACTGTCTTCAAAATATTATTCTTAAAAGTATTCTATATTAAAATTGCTACACTGATTGTATAATAAAATAGATATTAAAATATTTCAGCAAATCTAAAATCCTGTCTAAAATCAAATTCAGTGAGCATAGTTACTCAGTTACAAGGCTTACAATGTTTCTAATGCACGCAGTTACCAGAGACTATAATCTGACAAACATATGAAATTGTGCCAATCTATAAGAATGCCATTGGGGAAGAACAGGGAAAGTTCATCTAACCACTTTGCCACCCTAGACTGAATAGTAAGGGAGGATATGATTCCTTTCCATGGGATTCTCTAGCGAGCTTAAAACATGATCTTGTTCTTGAGCTGTTTCCTTGCTCCTTAAGTGCTGCCCAGCTTTTCTGTTTACACAGCAGAGAAGCATAGGGCCTCCTGGAGAGGACCTGAGGTAGCTGCCAAGCATATATACACACCCCTAAATCCACAGCTGAATGAAAGCAGACTTCAAGGATGCACAAAATATTTGTGGATTTATAAAAGATATTCAGATAATATATAAATATGCCAGAACACTGCAAAAATTAAAACATCAACACACTTAGGTTGTTACCTTGCAATGTGGAAGGTGAGTTGCAGGAAAACGTGCACTGCTTGCCAAAAGTAGTACCCCATGGGCAGGCGAAGGAGGCAAAATAGACGTGAGAGTTATCAGGCAGACCGCAGTCCACTGGCTCACAGCTCACCACACGGTCCCAAATGCCATTGACACAGCTCAGCTCTACAGCTCTCTGAGAACCAAATGGAGACAAAGCTAAAGATAGAGGATAATGCAAATGCTTTATGCTTCATTGTTACCATCGTCTGTAGGTATACCTACCACTCTGTTTGTCTAGAGAAGTACTATATTAATAGCTAAGTCACTACTATTAACTATGAACAAATACTAGTAAATGTACCCTTTGTACACTCGCACATATAAGCTGCTACACTTATAGCAGCATGTCTAAAAGACATGGTTAATAGTGTGTTTTGGCAGTAGGTTTTACTGAAACAGAGCTGGTTAAAGTTGCAAATGACCTACTGCTGGACCACTGGATAGTTTGTAGCTAAAAAGTGTCTTCACTATGTATACCAATTAAAGTTTGGTGTTTGATAGGGCCTTGAGCTAGACTAGCTATTACACATAAACATTTTACTAGCTTCTATAGTTATGTCGATGACACAAAGCCATGTTTTATCAAAGCTGAAAGACAGAAGTACACTGAAGATGAAGATATATGTTGAGGGACGTGTAAAAAGCATTACAATGTATGCTGAGTAACATCCTCCTACTTAGGTAATTCTGACATAATAGATATATTTTATTAGGACTACAGGCAGCTAGAATAAGCTTCCTGATTACATAGTAACTCTCAGTTATGTCATGTTCAGCAGGAAGACCTTGGTGTGATTGACTCCTGTATCTTATTTGAAGCTCATATAGAAAATATTACTATGATACAGAAATATAATGTTCCTAGAAGATGCACAAAATATAGATATTTATTACCTCTAATGCCTTGCTGTCTGGATGCCCAGGATGTACATAAACAAGATCCAGTTAGTCCAGAATGCACCAACAAAGATTCATGACACTAATATTGAAGACTATAGTAGGGGGCTGAGTTTTTTCCTACAAAGCAGTACAGTTATGGAACAGACCTGCAATTAGCATTGTGTTTGACACACTCTCAAACTTTAAGTATAGACCGAAAACCTATTTGTCAAGCCTTTTGTTACTAACTTTTCAGAGAAAATTTAGTTACAAAAGGCTTGGATAAACAAATATTATTTAAATAAAGGTAACGCTAAAGGATAAATAGATCTGGAGGGTCCATGTGCTCAGCCAAGCTGTGATACTTGGATGCTATTGCCCCGTACTCTTATCACTTAGGTTTGTTAACAATATATTGGTGGCCTGCTTTAAGTCCCATGTGGCCCTCCTGCCTGTGTTCATTTCTAGTTCTCTGTTTTAGTTGTGCTGTCACATTTGGTCTATGTGCACAATGAACATCCTCTTAAAGTACTACAATACAACAGGACACTATAGATGTAAAGCTAAAACTAATATGAAATAAAAAAAAAATTACCCTGTTACTTGCATTGAAACTTCTTTCACTCAGCAATGCTTGGATCAAAGCATTTAGTTGTGGAAGTGTAATGTCTCATAATTACACTATCTAGTATGACCAGGAAGAAGATGGGTTCTTTTTTGTCAAGGGTTCTTCCTCATGTTGCCTCAGGGAGGCTTTCTTTAGCACCTTTGCATCTGAATTGCACAGTGATTTAAATTTAAATCCATATCTGACTTTCTGTAAAGCTGCTCTGTGAGTATGTCTATCATTAAAATACTTATATAAACTGAATTTAATAGAAGGTATTGATATTGTACAGAGAACTGGGAAACATTAAAATTCAACATTCAGAATTCATTGCCAAATGATTCAGTCTGATAACTATGGTAAAGGTATACATCATTACAATGTACAACTTAGACACTTACAAAGTTACAAACATCATCAACTGATACTAGTTTTACTGCAGCTCAGAAGGCAGCCACAGTAAACAATGAATAGCATGTTTCTTGACCTGGGTTCAAGCATGTTTGTGCAATCACATCATTTACCAAACCTTACCTGTCTTTGCAAAGCAGAATCAATTTTAAGCCAGCTGGAGCTCACTTCCACATGCTTGAGAACTCTCAATAGACACATGATTGTCCTGGCTAAGTCTCATCTTCAAAAACAGTTAAGTTGAAAGATTTATTACTATAGCAAATCATATTATTTATATTACATTTACAGGACTTATCAGATGCCCTTATCCCAGGCAACAGAAGTGCACTGTAGTCTCTATTAGAAACAACATGATGCATCTGAGCAGTTGTTAAAGGTAATGGGACTTGCTCAAGGACCATGGCACAATGACAGTTTGATATTGCTGAGAATTGAGTGCAAAGCCTTATGCAAAGACTATGTGATCCATAGTCTTAATGACTGAGCCATCAATTCTGGCATATTTAATGGCATGTGGGTTCAACAAGCCATGACATGTTTTAACTCTAGTCCCCAGCACAGACACTGTACCACACATGCAGAATTCTGACTTGTCCAGCTGTAGTCACATTCAGCAAAAAACTCTCTAAAGTGAATGAAACGGTATATGTACATCTTCTTTTGGTTCAACTTGCACAAACTGCTTAGCAAATTTAGCTTTGCAAATAACAGCATTTATTGTGTATAGTTATATACTGGATTCCACTGGTTTCAGAGAATGAGAAATTGTTCAATGTGTCAATAAAAAAAAAACCTGTCACCCTCAAAATAAGATAATTCAAATGGCATTTAACACAATTAGAGAACTTTATAAGTATACTTGAGGCAACAAGTACACTTTCCTGCAACAAAAAAAAAATCATCAAACTCCATTATCACGCTGAATACAGCACTGGGTTCAAGTATAAATCATATGAGAGAGTGACAGCAGGACCTTTAAATGAAAAAATAATCTTAAACATATTTACATAAGAAAATGGTGTGGCTGCTCTAAATAAGTATATAAATATTTACATGCTTTAAATATGTATTTTATTTCATTTGAAATTTTGAAAATGCATAAAAAGAAATAATATGATGAATAATATGAATAATAAATGATAAACCTGTCTCTGTACCTGTTGAGGATGAAAGCCCTGGCTATTGAGCTTGTGCACTGTGTACCCTCTGTGGCAGGTAATGGAGCAGTGCTTGGGGTCCAGAATAGGGGTGCAGCTGACTGAAGCATGCTCTATTTTCACAGCACTGCAGGAGTCCACAGTGCAAGGCATGCGCACACACCTAATAAACAGACATAAAATGATTTGACATTTCAGTTCGGTCAGTGTTCCTAAAATAATGTTTGGGCAAATGCCAGGTCCAGGGATGCCATATGCCATATTCTTCACATATTCAATTTACCAGTTACTTAAATCATTTATAAGCTCTAACCAATATGATCCTTAATTAAAAAAACAATGGCACTTCCTTTAATTCTGGATTGCCAGGGCACTTTCCTTCTGATCTAGTGCAGGTCAAATGTTTTAAGGGTTTATAAACACACAGCCACAAATTGTTTTTTTTGTCCAAAATTGGCATAAATCCTGACAGCCATTTTCCAAAATATTTTGGAAATCCTTGCGAAAAGATTTGAAGCTGTTATAGCAGCAATATCCAGCTTCAGCTATATTTAACACTGCTGACGAGCAACACTCCTGTATTACTTTCTGATCATCATATATCAAGCTCTGCTGAGAATAACTTCCCCTTTTTGTTCTTGCCACTAAAACATGGTAAAGGAGCTTACCAACAGCCGATAACACACCATTGTGTTTGTTAGTTCACTTTTTGCAGATTTACAGTATAATTTAGTTATGTACTCTTCAATGAGACAGTAATGATAAAGATTCCTCTGTGGGAAGGAAACAAGCAAACTGGACTGCACCACTAGTTCTGAAGGAAGCCTGCCTTGGGGTCTGAAACTATGAGGCTATGGAACAATTTTTTTTCTATCACACTTGATTCAACAAATTAGGTAATTATTCAGGTGGATCAAAGCAAGTAAATGAAAAAGCTTTTAGCAAGATTGGAAATGGGAATCACTGTTTAAGAAATCAAATTAAAAAGGTGTACCATTGTGAACATAAATGTGTATAAACAATTAAATAAAACCTCAAGTCTGACTTTTTTAAGGGTGGCATCTTAAATTCATTATATGTGAACATGTGTGAAGACGTGGAAGAGCCCACCCTCAGCGCACCCAGTCAGGGCGTATGGAGTGAAATGGCAGGATGTACGCAATGCTACCCCTAGCACAGCCACATGAACAGTGGAGAAGTTTAGCAACAAAGCAGCTGTCTGGAAGAAAGGCATGCTCAGGTTGTGGGTCACGTTCACCACCAAGGGGTTACGCAGGCATGACAGCTCGTAGGTACCTACACACCCATCCACCAAAACACACACACACACACACACACTTAATTAGTATTAATATCAGAAGTTGATGCCTATTCAGAAGTTGATGCCTATTCAGACGTTGATGCCTATTCTTGCCCATTTATGAAACTAGTTAATAGTCAATAAAATGGCTATTTCAAATATGTAGTATATATAGCATGGAAGCACACTGAGACCACTAATGAAGGAACTTCATTATCTAATTTAACACATTTTTCCACAAATGTTATTATTAACAACAACTTTAGTGAACCTTTACATGAGTAGAAATATTATAAATATAATAAATAATATCTAATATTTAATATCAAATACTAAATAACATTATATTATATTTATAGATTATAAATCAGAGGTGATCCATAGTACCGATGGTAGAAACTGGCTAAACCTTCTTAAAATTTTTTATTTATAATTATGAAACAAAAGATAAGTTGTTATTGCAAGTCTTGTTTTCTTATTTGCGCTCACATTATCAAAAAGCTCATCAAGCTTCTGAATATGATTTAGATTGTTATTATTTTATAACATATCTTGCCCATGCTTATTTTATGTGATTGGATGGTCTGTGAAATGTACCTAGTGTGTGGTTTTTGTTATTTGTGTCACAGAGTTGGATGGACACTGTTTTCTTGCACTGTTCGCCAGTGTTCTGCATTTCTCCATCATAGGCCAGATATATGAGAATTGAGGCTGCCACTCCGGGCCGCTCGAATTCCACCTGACAAAAACACGAAGAACTGCCATTACTTATTTTAATCTCTGTGTGTTCTCTCATTCTTCTAAATTTCACTTCAGTGGCAGTGCATACCCTGAGCCACACAGACTGATGCTGGACAGAGTGACTGCTGGGGTGAGACAAGGCTGTACAGGGGACCCACGCATCCTGCATTAGTGCGTCATTCTTTTCCACATACTGAGACTTGCACATCTAGAAGCAATATATGTACACACACGCACGCACGCGTACGCATGCACACGCACACGCACACACACACACACATATATACATATATACATATATACATATATACATACATACAGATAGGTCCATATATATTTGTACACAGGCACACTTTTTCAGGTATTTACCAACACATATTCAAGCTATATTTATATAGTGGATATGGACTAAAAGTGCACACTCTGGTTTAAATTTACATCCAAATTCCCCCCTTCAAGGGGCTAAAATTAATTGGACAATTGAATCAAAAGCTGATTCATGGACAGGTGTGGGCTATTCCTTTATTATTTCTTCATAAAGAACAACATGTGAACCTACAACATGCGTTCAAAGGAGCTCTCCATGCAAGTCAAACAGGCCATCATTGTCCTTCAAAATCAAAACAAATCCATCAGAGAGATAGCAGGGACTTTAAGAGTGGCCAAATCATCAGTTTGGTTCTTTCTAAAGAAAAAAGAAGCCATTGGTGAGCTCAGTTGTAAAAAAAAAAGTCTAGACATCCATGGAAGATAACAGTGTAGAATGATCACAGGGTCCTCTCCATGGCAAACAGACCCCATTCACAACATCCAGGCAAGTGAAGAACACTCTCCAGGAGGTTAGCGTATCATTGTCATAGTCTACAATCAAGAGAAAACTTCACAAGAGCAAATACAGAGGGTTCAAGAGAAGGTGCAAACCATTCATAAGCCTCAAGAATAGAAAGATTAGAACCCAAAAAACATCCAAACAAGCCAGATTCTTTTTAGAGATCAACCTGTACCATAATGACAGCAAGAAAATTATGTTCCAAGGCTTGGAACAGCTCCTGATCCAAAGCATACAATGTCATCTGTAAAACATAGTAGAAAAAGTGTGATGGTATGGGCATGCATGGCTCCCAGTGGTCACTGGTGCTTATTGATGATGTGACAAATTCTAAATACTAACGTGGATAGAGATATACTGTCAGCCCAGATTCAGCATGCAGCAATGTACAGATTGACAATGACTCTACAAAACACTACAAAACCCAGTCGAGCATGCATTTCACTTGCTGAAGTCCAACAAGAAAGACCCACAAACTAAAGCTGAAGCTGACAGCTGAAGTTAGAGGCTGGCAACGTATCATAAAGGAGGAAAGCCAGTCTTTGGTAATGTCCATGGGTTCCAGACTTCAGGACGTTATTGCCTGCAAAGGATTCTCAACAAAATATTAAAAAATTAACATTTTAATTATAATTATATTACTTTGTCCTCTGTTCATTTGTTCTGGAGTACCCCTTTCCTACACATGAAAATGTTCAAATTTGTTGGCCAGTGTGCTCTGGCCAGTGTACTGCTAGGAACCTGTGAAATAGGGTGTAGAAACCAGTATTTTCATATCTTTTATAGTTTGTTAATTAGAGTGGCAAAACATTTGTGAATCAATAGGCACATTGATGCATTTCCAAGTTTACAAATTTTTCATGTGTGTTATAATGTAGATCAATTACAAGATTGAAATAAACAAGTAAGCAAATATTTCCATATGAAAAACCAGAAAAAGTCAGTAAAAAAGTCAATCCCTTATTAATGGTTACACAGATGACGTACTGCGTGAGTACCACAGTTAGTGGTTGAAAATACCACTTGATTTAAATACCATGTGCAGGTATTTTGTACATAATGAGCTGTACTACTGCTTTGTTCTTTGTTTTGCCTGTGACCTTTGTTTCAGTAGTTCTGCACCCTACCCACCCAGAGCAGCTAGATCAATTCCACTCTCCAAGCCATCTACCATGAGGTCCTGAAACTTGCATTTCAGGCAGAAATGGCATGCAAAGAGGGAGACATGAACTTGTTACAATATGTAACCACAGTCATCCATTTAGACAACCTGATCAGGTCACAGCACCACTCTTGCATGCTTCAGCTCTATGCTTGGGAGATTGCTGAGTAACCTGACTGACCTTCCCAAACCCATGCAGATGCAAAACCCGGTTGTCATCTGAGGAGTAGCAGTGACGACCATAAACATTTGTCTGGCATCTTCAACTTTGCTTTCATTGGGGCTAGTCTGGTCATTGATGCACTTCCTGCCGAGAGAAGCCTAAACTCAAGAACCTCAATGTCAAATTCAAATTTCAAATTCAAATTCAAATTTTATTTGTCACATACACAGTCATACACAGTACGATATGCAGCGAAATGCTTAGATATGCAGTGAAATGCTTAGAACCTAATTCCATGTTCTCAAGGTCTGGTACTACCTGTTTGGCTAAGTCATGCTAACTACACCATACTCTTAGCCCTACTAGACTAAGGCATTGCTGCCAATCTGATCCACAATTAACTGATTGGGGATCTCCACCTCCCCATGTGTCACCTCCTTAAGGATCACCTCCGTGGACAGCAACCATCAAACTGGACTCCTCTGTCTGCAAGCTGGACTATTTCACACTGAGGTGATCACCCTGATCATCCTTGGTTTCCAATGGCTGGAAACCCATGCAATAACCCCTTCATCAGCCCTGGTATTGTGCCACTGAGCTTCACCTCAACAAGGTACCCCTCCAAAACAAAGTGTCAATCCCTGAAAGTCAGGCAATGGTGGAGTACATAGAAGAAGCCATTGCCACCGGTTTCATCTTCTCCTCCATGTCACCAATAATAGAAATGAATGGATGAATGGAAAACAGCCGTACATCGATGACATCTTGATTTACTCCTTAACATTCAATGACCACATGACCCAGGCACCATATTTGCCCATCTTCTACACCAGGTAAAGGGGAAAAGTGTGAATTTCATACTATCACACGATCACCTTCCTTGGTTATGTATTCAGCAAACACTTCCTAGGCTTCGCTAACTTTTGAAGGAGATTCATCAGAAACCATGGTTGCCCCTCTAACCTCACTTGTAAAAACTAGAAAACAGTCAAGGAATGAAATGGCCAAACAAGTATGTGAAAATTTGAAGAAGTGCACAGGACCCATCCTGATACACCCAGACCCCACGTTACCCTTAGTGGTTGAGGTATATGCATCCAATAGTGGGATTGAAGGAGTCCTCACACAATGCCACAGCAATCCAACAAAGCTTCACCCATGCACTCACCCAAGTGCAACTATGATGAGAACTCCTGTCCATCAAGGAGGTGCTGGAAAAATGGAGATATTGGTTGGCACCCCTTTTAAGTAATCACGGACCATCAAAACCAGGAATGGCAAAAGACTGAACCCATGCCAAACCAGATGGGCCTTGTTTTTCAAATGCTTCAACTCTGTCCAATCATCTAAGAACAAAAAAACAGTAAGGCTGATGCCCTGTCTAACCACCATGGCATGATCAAGGGAAGTCCCAACCCCAAAACCATCCCCCATCCAATGGGAACTAATGAAAGAAATACGACACGCTCAAGAGACAGAGACCACCCAGGTGGAAACCAGGACCTGGGATGTTACTTAAGGACATATTAGAGAACAGCAGAGATACAGTGACTTCCTTGTATGGGCAAAATATGGGAAAAGCTCCCTGACCCACACATTGACAGGCCTCAGTCCATTCTAGTGTGTGCTGGGGTACCATTGTTTAATCAAACAATACCACCACACCCACCCCAATTACCCAGCCCCCTGCCCTGTGTTATTAAAATCCACAGTTGAATGTAGAGCTGGGCTGTGAACTGCCTCCATACAATTATCACAAAATTGCAAAGTGTTGTACTTAGCATTGTACATTACCAGAGTGAGATTGGGCTCTCCTGTTGCAGACAGTGCAGGGCACCGCCAGTCCTCATGCGAAGCTGTTGCACTGGAGGCCCATTGGTCAATGAAGCCATTTGGGGTAAAGAAGCCACAATCCTGAATACTGTAGCCCCTCTCAAATTCTTCACATACACCATCACCCTCATAAAAGTAGCAATGACTTGGCTGACCTGAGAGAGTGAGAGAGTGCAAGCCAATTAACACCAGTCTCAATGCCAAAACTAATTTGGTTCTCACTGCTCGGCACAAGGATAAGGATAAGGTGTAAGGTAAGGGATAAGGTGTGGGGATCCTGTACGTGTAGCAATTTTCATGCCAGTTCAATGAACAAATTAAGTTGAAAAGGGATATGAGATCATAAGTCAAAATTTAGAGTAAAATTTCATTAAAGCACTATAATAAGTATGAGGTGGCACAAAGATCAACCATAGAAGAAAAGAAGGTCCACAAAAGCAAATTGAATGCATAAAGATCAAAACTCCTTTATAGCTGGCACATGTAAATAAGTTACATGCCCGGTAAAAGAACGGTGAATCATAGATGAGGTGATTGATGAATGGACTCCAGTACCAAATTAAAAACACATCCACTCCATGAACACTGGCTGAAGGATTATATGTGTGGGAGAGGAGAGGGGTCACAAAGTCATTCCAGGGCTTTTGTTTTTGTTTTGTTCCCCAT
>JAOTRN010000043.1:20406327-20437245 GCA_028566695.1 Bagroides melapterus | reverse complement strand
TATGCATGCATAGATACATTCAGGCTTTGTATGCATAAGAAAGCACTTATAATTTTTTGTCATGGCTAGGGTGGAAGGGGTTAAATGTCCAAATAAATATGGTGCTTCTTTATTCTTTTTTCATGTCAGAGCACTCCCCAAATCTCCTGTGGTTTCCCAGAGAACTTTGCCTCTGCTTGACAACATATGTGCATAACAACAGCCTGTCACAAGGTCATAGCCAGGTGCAGAAACCTGGATAGTAACGTGCCCAGCAGTACAATATAACTGCAGACTTCTGAATAAGAAAGTTATATTGCCATCAAAATGTCATTCCCATATTAACGATCCTCACTGTTGCACTATTCCAAAATAGTCAAGTAAATTCTGAAATTGTGGCTTCCTTATCAAACACATTTCTATCCTGTTGTTTCACTCTCTCCTCTCTTTCTCATTCCACTTTCTCTCCTTGTCTCAGAGTGCCTGCTCTCAACTTTTGCTTAAGACCTGCTTTTGTCATCTTTTAAAGTGTCCTAATGCAAAACAAGCAACAAAATATTTTTCAGACCACCATCCAAGTGTATCACTCAAGCTCCATTACTTGCAGTGGGAATTCTGCTGGAACAGATAGGCGCTGTCAAAAGCAAAAGTCTTTGCCTGAAGTTCTTTATGAAACTGAAATATAAAAGTGCAACAACCATAAAACTGCAACAGCTGGCTACTGAGCCTCAAGACTCCATGGCATGGTGCCACACTGCCAAGTATGCACCACTACAACAGTCTTATGTCACCAATGACATGATTTAGGGATAACTGACAGTGATGATATTTACATTATACTTTAGCCTAAGAATAAGAGATTTGGGAAATGTGTATTTTCGATGGTCTCAAGATATATATGTATGTATTAATAATCATTTAGGCACCTGCCTTATATTGTTGTAAGGTTTTACCTATGCACTTTATGAATCACAAAATCAAAGTGTAACCCCACAGTGTATTTGTTCGATTCAGAGCTGTGTATTCCATCACAGGTATATGGGTTCTCTTGAAAAAAAGGGAAGATACCATGGCAAGACATCACACAGGTTAAACGCACACCAAATCAGACTGCCTGTCTCAGAAAAAAGAGCTGAGATTTCTGGTTTTGTTGTTTAGCAATATTAAAGCATAGCCTTTGGATCCTATCCACATCCATGTTTTTCATGATTTTAAGAACAGTTCCAGAATTTCACATTTGTATGATTTTTTTTTTGTGTAATACAAAGTATTCTGACAGTCACAAAAACACTAACTGGGTCTTTTCTTATGACAAGACACCTTTGCTTTAATTTAAATGTTAACTAAAAGTCTTTTTTTTTCTTCTTAAACGAAGGCATTTCTCATTTGGTCTCTTCTTCTATTCTTATCCCCAACTTTGAATTAAACTCTGTTTAAAGTATCTAACCTAACACATGCCACAAAGAAAAGACAGATGATGAAGTGAAACGTATGAACAAATGCAAATGGACGACATGAAGTTCACTGGTGTGACAGTAGAGGTTGCCGAGGATAGAGTTAGTAAACTGATGATATGCTGTGGCGACCCCTAACAGGAACAGCCGAAAGTTTAAGAAGAAGAAGACCATAGCTACATATAGGTACATATACTTGTATATATATTAATTAGACTGAAATTAATATATATACAAGTATATTAATTGGACTGAAATTTACCTTTCAGGTGACTCTGGGTCAAAGCATGTTCTTGTGACATCAGTGATATGTGGATCACAGCAGTCACCATCATCGTAGTCATAGTGGATGGTGTTGCACTCAGGTTGACACACCCCATCACCCCTCATCCAGCTGTAGCAGGTGCTTGGCCGCAGACAGTCACCTCCATCATGGCCTGTGAGTGGGTGATCACACTCCCGGTCACAGTGGCGATCTCCCACTTTAGTAACATGGCAGTTGCTGAGCACAAGGCGTCGCCGTAGTGATGAGTTGTACACGTTAATTATGCTGAGCTCAAGTGTCAGGTTATATGGTCCAAAAGCCTCTTCCAGTGCCTGCTTCTGGCAAAGGATCTGCTCCTCTGATACAGTGGGACTGCTACCATCATCATTGCATACATTTACCACACGGTATTGTAGCGTTTTAGCAGCCCGCAACTCGGCGTTCTGGTTGTAGCTCAGGATAACATCTGGATTGTCACAAACAGTCACCCCGCATGAAGGAGGTAGGAAAGGTGAAATCAGTTCCTGTTCTGGTGCTGGTAATACTACAATGGCCGGGTTTTGGCGGTCTTTGTATGGCACCCATTGTTCCTCCATCATGGAAAAGTCAGCCCAGAGTTCTAGGAGGGGTTTCTGTGTCTTTGAACGCCACTCATCACTTTTAAAAAGCTCATTCCTACTGCGGGCATGATCCCACAGAACAACACCTCCAAGATAACCTCGAAAGCCTTGTTCAGTGCTAGAGAGGTTTCCACCTAACAAAAATGTCCGACAGCTCTTGATAAAAGGGCTGTACAGATCACCAGACTGCTGTGTGCTCTCTCTAACCTTGGCACCATCTATAAATAGAGCCATCCGGTGGCCATCATACCTGGTAACCACATGACTCCAGGCACCTGGCTGGTAGTGCTGATGTCCAAGAAGGGTGGTGGATCTTCGAGCACGGTCTGTGCGAAGAGTAAAAAAGAAGCGACTATCTTTTTTCCCCATGGGCTTCACAGTCCGGATACCAACAGACCACCCTTTCTCACTGTGGCTGGAGCAGTTGTCAAACACACCTTTATAAAAAAAAATTATGCATTATGTTTTAGCATATATAAAAAGCCAATCCATTGCCTGTTCTTTTAAAATTGAGATTCAATTATCCAAATAAGCTGAATGGTTTAAATGAACTGAACACAGTCACTGCTATTCACCGGTTGCTATTTGTAAGGAGCAGTCTGGCCTCCAGATGTTCATGTAGAAGGACAGAAAAAGGTCAGGGAACCCCTTCACTCACCCAACACACTCTCACATTGAATTCAGACACAGTGCTTTCTGAATGCTGAAAAAAGAAAGCTGACAATCCTAAACAAAGACACATTCAAGCCAGAAGGTTCCAGTCATTCAGACATGTGACTTGTATCATACTTGCATGTGTGCCACATACATTTAATTCTACCTGTCTAATTTATTTTAATTCAGGATTCACAGGATTCACACTTGGGTAAAAACACAGAGAATTGATCTTCATTTTAAATCAAATAATTTAAAATTATATGTTCTTCATTTTAAATAATATAATACAATAACTATCAAAACTTTTGTTTTTCACAAACTGTGTTTTTCCCTCTAGAGGACAGGGTGATCTATTACACCTGGACCTGCTGCTAAATTCTAAAAAGGTTCTGCAGTTTTACAAATCACAATCATTTGCACATCACAGTTAAGTGAATATGTTGGTTATACTTATATAAGCTCAACTTATACACACAAAAGATTGTGTTAATGCAACACACAATACCAACCTGCTATAAGGACTGGATTGTATTGACCTCCCTCAGGCTTGACCCATAGTTCTAGTGTGAAGCTGGAGCGAGGAAGCTCAACTCTGGCTGCTGGATTCACCTTCAGCTGCTCACTCTGACTAAAATATAGTGCCGTCATCCACTTCGGTGGGATATTTTGGATCTTGGCATGCAACAATTCTGTGGCTGGTCTGTTTTTTCCCTCCACATCCCCAGAGTCATCCTCATTCCCTTCCCCTAAATGCTTGTTCCCTTCACTAGTGAGCTTTATAGGGCTGCGACGCACTCTTCTTGCTGAAGAGGAACTATCTCTCCTTTCCATCCATGTCCAAGGTCTTTGGAGTTCTGCTATGACTGATGCTGATTTAGAGGTTTCACTACTTGAATCTGTCATTTTCAGTGAGGAAAATTTAGCAGAGATGTCAACATATGAGGAATCCAGTGCTTCTTTCAGTTTTGAATGTATCCTTTGGTTAGACCTATGTGGCAAACCAACAACATTTTTTTCTTGGCTGTCACTGCCCCATGATTCAGGATCAGAAGATAGCTGCACTCCACGTGCAAGTAGTGAGTTATCAACATGTTTTTTTTGTTCCTCACTTTCATTACAAATTCCAGGGACACTGCTTCCATCAGAACTGCTTTCACCTGATCCGAAGCCTGTGTTGAGCACTGATTTCAGATAGAGGCCTGGCAGGCGGGTATATTTGCCTGGCATGCCTGCTAGAAGATAGTGTTGGGCTGCAGGGACATTGAGACTGACTGAGCCACACTGCTCTTCAGCAGCCTGTTTCTTGGCCTCTTTCAGCACCAGATTCTGCTTATAGCGCTGAACGCGGTCTGAAAAAGCTGTTTTTAGCAGCCATGTGTGGACTATTAAAAGAATGATGGTCAGTAGTCTGATAAGCATTGTGACATTAATTCCCCTGCATAATCAAAATCATTCAATATGGAATCATCAATTTGAGAACTGGTTTGTGTTTTATGCAAAGAAAATAATCAGTGGATAAGATGAAGTGTATGAACTCTACTAAATTATTACTAAATGATGTGTCAGCAAGAACATTTCAACAAAAAAGTTATTTTTTTCGAGAAATACTGGTTAAATAGAGTGGTGAAAATGAAATAAAATGCACTCAAAGCGTTCCCACTGGATTATCTTCTCTAACGCGCATCTTCCCGATTACCAAGTAGATGTATATATCTGTACTTATAAAGTAATCTGTTCTGGTATCAGTGCACCATGTCCTATAACAACATTTGGTTACAGCCATTTACAGAAAACAAAAACACCTTACGCGCATACGCGCGCGAAATATGTCACCTGTTAAGGCGCAGCATCACTCGACTCAAAGAAATTCCTCCATGGTGTTATAGCCCTAAAACAAAGACAACCGCTGGTGTAAGCATTAAAAAAACAAGGATGCCACCCGGTTGTTTTGTTATATGAAGTCTAAGGTTAGGGTTAGGTTGACGAGGTAGCCTATCGCCACTTTTTACGCTCTCGCTTGCAGCCCAGCGTGTTCACCACACCAAGGTGAAACAAAAAGTATCTTGAGGTTTCATTTGACCGCACAGAAAAAAAGTAAAAGCTCTGACCATCCACTCAATTTTTATTAAACAGGCGCTTGGGGACGCAGGAAATAGTCTGTTGTCATCACTTATCTCTCTTCAGCTGGTGGCGAGTGGCACGCGCGTGATTCTCAGCCTGTAAAAACCTTCGACTTTGAAAACATGAAGGATGAGGCTTCCAAAGTCAATATCCCTCTCAGGATACCTGGGATTGTGCGTCAGCTGCTCTTTGCCCTGCGTATTCCTCCTGCTCTCACTCCTGCAACCGAGCTCTCCCTCAGGTTTTTTTCCCAGTGAAGCTCAAACTCACGCGCTTATTTGGTTTTATCCTTTTCCACCGGTGTGACGTCACGCAGAGACGCCCCCTCCTCACCCTAGCACCCACCCATGTCTCGCACTTTCACTCAGGAAAACGCGCGCGCCTTCAACACTAATTCCCGAATGACATCTACTCTCTCTGCACTGATCTCACAAAAGGCACACCACATCTGTTTGACATGTGAAAATGGAAGCAGTGTTGATATACTGCCCGTGGAGAGAAAAACAAATGTCCAAAAACATATTGCAAAACCTTATGCATCACCTACATCAATGGACGGGAGCTGGGTGTGTTTTTTTTTTCTAGCAGAAGTGTGCTTGGGTGAACATGACCAACCCTAGCCAGCAGGCCTCACAGTTTTCTGCAAATATTTCCCTAACGTGCACATTCAATGTAAACACTTTACTGAAGGTCAATGTTTAAAACTTAATATTAATAAATAAGATTTCATAAATACATAACTGTAATACACTATTTTCAAGTATAATATACAGGAGTTTGAAATACATTTTGTCTTATTGTTGAATATAATCAAAGGGAGTCCTGTGGAAAATGATCAGAGTGATTTTGATATGGCAATAGCACTGTGCACATCTGCAATGTGAAAAAAGAATACAGTATATGTTAATGATAATGTTTTTCTTTCTTATAACCCACTTTGTGTTATAACACTTTATTCATCTTGCTGTAAGTAAAAAAAATCCACAAGAACATTAACTTTGGAATAAATATTAATAGGATTTTAAAGCATTTATCCTACAAATTATTGATGGTGATTCAGTTAAATTTACAATATCACTGATCTGTAGACTGCTGTATCTATACAAATACCTTCAAATCTGACCCTTATACACCAACATTAAAGCATGCAACCTATAACAAATGTAAACTTGGCTAATACAAGCATAGATGGGGACGGACAACCCCAAGAACAGTATAAATTCAGAAATAGGCAGTATTAGTCATTGAAAAAAATAAAATGGAAATCATTTTGTAGACCAATTTTCAAAAACAGAACAGAAACATGTAGTTAAGTCAAAAAGCACAAGACACAAACACACAAAAATCTAACAACACACTCTGTTTATCCAGCTTCATTTGTGAGAAATAAATATTATAAAGCTATCATTTGGTGCAATGGATGTTAACTTGTGGCTGATAATTTACACACTAAAGATTTAAACACAAATTTTAAATCTTTTAAATCTTTCTATAAACAGTATAGAAACTTGCAAATCACATCATCATCTCTAACCATTTCTAACAAGTGAAAATAATGATGTGATAAAAAGATTACAGTGTTCATTTTGATTATTTACATTCAAAAGGATTTTTATAAAATCCTTTTGAATGTAAATAATCATTAATTTCACAATGTGTAAGACAAACACAGAAAAGGTAATATTATTACTCTCTGCTGCTCCTCTTCCATTTATTAACAAAATGTTCATAGAGCAAGTCGAGGTGGTGATTCCTGTCCCAGTGGGAATTTTTTTAGCACTTTAAGCAATTTTCAAACTTCATGTGCAATAATAAAGCTACAGTATATGGGACACTGAACACCCTGCCACATTATTGCACAGCATCTTGACCAAATCAGCAGAACTGAAAAAACTATCAGCAACTAAGATAAGATAAGATGATATCAGTCTGTTGGGAATTACCTTATTTAAAAAAATATGACAAGGATGTTTTTGTATTTTTAAATAACATGCTAATTAAAATATTTAGTGAAGAGGTAGGTCTTAACATGGTGTTAGAATTGTACTCATACCATAGTTGATAATAATACAGACAAAAGAGTCATTGGACAGCCCATTTGTTCTTGTTCAGCCAATCATCAGTGTTACCATGTTTCACTCACTGTGCTTCACACCCTGCTGAGTGTCCATATATTAAAAGAACAAAAGGGAACCAAATGCATCCGAGAATACACTGTGTAAAGTAATAGAGTTTGGACAGATTGCTGTAGCTGAAGCTTGGAGGTGTGAGATGATGGTTCCCATTATTTATAACAATTATAATTTATAATTATTATGTTATAACAGTTCTTCCTGTTTCTTTAATTCCTGTTTCTTTACTTCTTACTTATAAGAAAATTATCTTGCGTATTATCAACTTTTTCTAATGACTGATTTTCAGTTTGGTTCAGTTTATAGTAGTTCTGAAATGACCAGGAGATGCATGTGGAATAGACAAGAAAAGGAGTGTCTTCATAAAACACTTGAGCTAGCACTTTCTCCCCTGAACATTGTTTTAGGCTCTAGGTATCTTTAGTCTTGTAACCTACTGAACCTGAATTAATGTATTCAAAGACAGACTTAAAAGCACTTTTGTACGTCCATCTGGATAAGGTCGTCTGTCAAATGATGTAAATGTAAATGAGTGAATTTTAATATAAACCGATAAACATTTCTATAAAACGGATCATATCCACATTTAGGATTTACATTGTAACTAGCTCAGCAACTGTTTAATTTGCTAAATATTACAAGATTTTGCCCCCACTGGTTTTGTCAGGCTCATTTTGCAAGCTTGGGGCACCTGGTAGTTACAGTGGGGGCCCCTTCAGTGGGAGAAAAGACTTCAACCAGTGGGAGGTATGAATTTTGCAACCAACCCGAGAATCCTCCTACTAAACATTCAGCTTTTTTAAGGGCATTGAAGTCTAGCTTCAACTTTGTGAAAGAAAAAAGAAAAAAAGGTGAATGGTAGCTTCTAGACCCCACCCCCGAAAGTAAAGGAGCTCAAAGAGATTATCCTGCATTTGGGGCCGCACAACGCCAATCCATTTTGAAGTGACTATAAAATGCAGTGAGGAAAAAGAAAGACAGAAATAAAGAAATAAAGAAAGAAAGACAGAAATACGTCAGTTATTTATGTAGTAAAAGTGTGATGTAGTGAATGCAGGATAACTAAGGTTGCCTGATGTGTGTGTTTTTAATTACCCTCACCAACCACTTTATTAAGAACACCTATATACCTGTCATTTAGGCAAGAGCCCTTGAAGATCAATGACCATACATTTGGTGCACAGTGGCTTGGCAGCTTAGTGCATTTGCCTCACACTTCCAGGATTGGGGGATTGATATCCGCCTCCAGTTTGCATGTTCTCCTCTTGCTTCAGGAGGGTTCCACCCGGTACTCGTGTGTGTCTGATTGTGCTCTGCAGTAAGTTGGTGCCCCATCCAGGGTGTCCCCTGCCTTGTGCCCCAAGTCCTTTGGGATAAGCTCCAGGTTCTTTGTGATCCTATGTAGGATAATCAGTATAACAAATTTATATATGATGAAGATAATCATGAATATATTACTATTAATCATAATGTATTATTTAGTAAATGTTTCTTGTAGTTGCTTGTTATTGTACAGTGTCTTTCTCTCTCACACTGGGCCATGGTGAATTCTGCAGACATTCATTTTTGCTAGACTTTCCCGTTCCTTAGTGGCTTTGATTAAGCTAGCAGATCAAGTTTGAAATGTCTGACAGCGATCTTCAAATGGCTGGAAATGGTGAAATGGTCATTCATCTTTGAAAATATTCTGTCTAAAATACCTTACATCAGACACTAATTTGATTAATTTGCTAGGGACAAATAGTACTCAAGAACAGCATGGCTTCAAAAGAGAAATGTGTCATAGTCCTGAGGGCAAGCAGACCATTTTTCAATCTGACAAAAATGACATGAGCACAAAACATAAAATCATGAAGATACACATTTATTTATAGATATATAGGCTTATCTCCCAGCACTGGCAAGCTGCTGCTGCTGCTGGGATGCTGTATAATTTCTGCCCATGCTATTTGCCATGTGAATGGGCACAGAGTCAACATGGAAGAGACTAGCGATAACTTTCTTTTGATTTGCAGAGACAATGTCAGAAATAACACCCCAGAGAATAACGGACAGCATCTAGAACATCTAGCAGGGTTATATCCTGTAATTTGTCATAGATAAACACATATTTGAAGTTTTTTTCTACTCTGTAGGAGATTATTGGAAGTTCCTTACCCTCTAGACCCCACAGCAACCTCTGCAGGCTGCTCTGCATATCACTGAAATATGCAGACTTTTTTTCTGACAGAATAAACTTCTGGCAAACTTGAGTTTCAGACAATTACACATTTACTTTGCTATCACTATACTCTATTGTCTCGTCAATTACAGGTATAATTATTTTAGATTTCAAACTGTTAAACTGTAATACATTATTATTTTTCCATCCTAATATGTTATACTTTTTTTTTATAATCAACTCATCTTAAACTCTTCTTCCTGATTCAATTAGAATAACAATGTTAAATTACAAACATGGAATTAGAAAAATAAAAATAGTAACACATAAAAAAATATCAAGTTTTAACTCAAATGTTTATTTGTTGACTGATTTGTCATGGCCGAGTCTGGACTCCTGTTTCCCTCACGTTGTCTCCTGTGTTTTCTCATGTCTGTTGTGTGTGTGTTGTAGGTGTAGTACTTCTTCACACCTCTCTGCGATGGAATCATTAAACACACCTGTTCTCAATCAGCTCTCCGATCAACAGCGTATATAAACCCCAGTTCTGTAGCCATCACCAAATTGTTCCAGCTTCCAGTGCAGTAACTTCTCTGGTCTACCTTTCTGCTGTGTAACCCCCTTTATCAGGGCCTGTGTTCTGCTTAGAACATCCCTGCCAGACTGCTATGAACCTGTGCCCTGTGTGGTTTGCAGAGGTAGTCTGAACCAATAAACAGAAATTTATTTGTCAATTTTCGAAGTGATTATGTTAGCAACGCAGGAGGAGGATACAGACTTGATAGGGAATCAATCTTAAGGCTCATACACGTGCTTGTCAAAACCATTTACAACTCCCAACAACTCCATCTTTTCGAGATTTTTGTGAATTTGCATGTTCACTCAGCACATCGCCAGTGAAAGTCGCTTGTGTATGAACGTCGAAAAACGTCATGAAAAACTGACGTTAGACAAGAGTTTGATTTTCAGGTATTCAAGGTTTTAAATTCTCTGTGAAGATCATGAATGAATGGATTGATCCCTCAATTTGGTGGTGCCACTCCTCCAAAGAGTGCTTCACTGCAAGCAATTATCAATTCCCAATGCCATATTTAATCTCCAATGGAGAAAGATCCTTAGAACAGAAAGCCACAGAGCTTTGGTTTGTCTCTGAACCCCTGAGAAAACACTTCCACTCCAGACTTGGATGGATGAACCTCCACAATGAAGGGTTTGGATGTCACAGTAGGCCACATCATCTGCAACATTCCAGGCCAACCATTTAGGTCCCATCCTCAGCAGGGACATGAAGGCAGAAGTGATGGATCTG
Source organism: Bagroides melapterus (assembly GCA_028566695.1). Classification (NCBI taxonomy): domain Eukaryota; kingdom Metazoa; phylum Chordata; class Actinopteri; order Siluriformes; family Bagridae; genus Bagroides; species Bagroides melapterus. The sequence continues at coordinate 20,426,547 of JAOTRN010000043.1, read as the reverse complement.
AAGCTCCTCATGAAACCCCAGATCTTTAAAAGTCCTTTACTGCAGTGTATGACAAACCTCCCTAAGATGAGGCACTGGAATACTGAGGGAGCCCATATGGCATGTTACACTAGTCAAAGTGACATTTATCTCAAACTTTATGAAAGAGTTGCATGTTTGGTGAAAACCTTCACTGATCTAAGTTGTAATGCTGACAGGACCGGATAAAAGGATAATGTAATTGATGGTGATCTGATTGAGGCAACATTAATGTATGCATATAAGTGAAGCCTTCCTCCATTTTTCTCTTTCCATATGATGTTCAACCAGGTCCCCCTGAGTCGGCTCATAGTGGTCCAATTTGGACACAGGATTCTGTCCAGTTAGCAGATTGGTAATTGTGAAGGAGATGATTTGGACTAATGATGAGATCAAGAAATGAGTCAAGAGACAGGTTGCAGTATCATCTCAGAATGTCAGTTCTGTGAGCACTACAGTTGGACCACTATCAGATATGGCTTTGCGAGTTGGCTTATTCCTTCTACTTCCCGGAGACAGAATGCAGAATTCCAATGCATACTTAGCATCCCTCCAACTTTACAGCATGACTGGTAGGAATTGCTTGCCGATTTACATGTGCTCTGAGGTATTGCCAAACACTCAATGAAATACTTTGCAGACTATTGTCACCAATCTGAAGGTCTTACCTGTCAACAATCTGATGAACTGAGATTTTTTTTTGTGATTTGATATCTCCCCTTGACACAAGAAAAACAGGTCTAGCTAGAATATTTGTCTGAAGAAGAGATGAGTGACCCAGGATTTGCAGCCAAGGTTTGGTGGGAGATGAAAGTGAACACAGAGGTGGTGAGCATGTCCAATTTAGCATCCAGCTTGGTCAAGCATTGCTGTTATCCAGATTTCCCTGGGCTACCATGGCAGTGTGCCAGTTTCATTCTCCTGCTGTAGCCATGGAGATAGGTGAAGTAGTCTGTGATCTGTCGTGTGGATTGTAGCCAGTGTGGCCATGTTTGTAGTTCATGGTGTGTTCTGGGAAGAGGAGTTCTTGGTGGATTCCAGAGTTGGCATGACATTTACACAATAATGTAATCTCTTGTTTACAACTGAATGTTGATTAATTGTTGATGTTTAAAAACCCCATTCACATTAATATTTTTTTTTTTGAAGAAAGTTGATATTATTAATGCATGCATTATACACACCTGCACAGATCTCTCTTCCAAAAAAACACAAGCAGTAGTCTTTCAAGACAGAGCTCATTGATAAGTGATGTGATGCCTACAGTGGAAGGAAACAGAGGCAAAGTAAATGTCAGAGAAAAATGGAAAGAATTGTGCAGGTCATGAATTGTGCAAAGCATAACATTCTCTCACCTAGTTTATACCTTCCAAGTACACTTGTGTTGTATGCACCAGGGGTAGCTTCCGAGCAAAAACTGGCCACTTGAAGAATACTTTTGGCTATTAAACACATATTGCGTTATAAGTTTCTTATATGGTTCTATAGAGCAACTGGTACACTGATTTGTTATTATTTTGTTATGGTGCTCAGTTTTGCTTTTTGCACTAGTGAAAGATGGTTTATTCATCACTTAACAAATATATCATATAATACCTATTTTTAGTATTTTCTAGTGAGTAAAAATGAGACAGGAATACACCCTTTATAGAGCACCATGCACTAATACATTCACACCTAGGGGCATTTCAGTGTAGTCAGATCATCAACCATAATGTTTTTGGACTGTGGGAGGAGCCCCGAGAATAGGAGAAAGGAAATGAGAAAGGAAACCAATATGGATCCAAGGAGAACATGCGAAACTCCACTCAGACAGTAACCTGAGCTCAGGATGGAGCCGGAGACTTGGTGCTGTAAGGCAGTAATGTTACTGTCTGCACCAATATGCTGCCATGTAACTAATTATTAATATTTTTATTATAGCTTCAGCATGTTGCATTCAGTTTACTCCATATCCCACTTTTTTATGTGTAACATGTAATTAAAGAATCATCTAAAGATGTAAATGTAAACATGTAAATGCCATGTAAATTACATCTAAATGTAAATAAATGACAGTTTTACTATTTGCAAACTGTACCTATCTCATGAGGTTTGTTCTTGATAACTAAATATGATAAATAAGTACTGAGTTTTATTACAATTATTTAAACAACTGGCAGTACCTGTACCTGTACAAATATGTTAGAATATATGAATATTAACAAGGTAAATCCCTTCTAGAGGGGTTCTAACTTTACAACCTAATCTCATCCTAATTTACAAAGCATGTTGTGTACATTGGCCTCATTTAAAACGAATTCTGGTCAGAGTTCTAAGCCCAACAAGATATATAAATGTTTGAAATGGCAGCACTGGTGTTCTCATCTCTAACTGAGACATGAAACTGACTTTTGCTTCATCAGTACAACTTATCAAGAGATTTTCATCCCACTGGAAGTTGAGCCAGTGTTAAAGTAGCTAACTCACAGTTAGGGAAACAGTATAGTTTTGCCAAAATAAATGCCACAGAAGAAGCATTAACCTTGACAAATGTTCATTTTGCCTATGACTCACTTTGAAAATAATGTACTGGCGTTTACACATTACTGCATTCATCAAACAAACAATGGCAAATCTTTCATTTCAGTTCATTATCTGACCAAACACATACCTGCTGTATTGTATATCACACAGAAATACTGTCCAAACTTTACCAAGCCTTCAGACTATGTCAGGCTTTGCTATTTGTTCTTGTTTGAAATTAGTTGGTGAAATGGTATCTTATGAAATGGCATATATAATTTATTAACCACTATTATTTTTACTCAAACTTTATAAAGGATATAATGCAGGCATTTCAAGAGGAGGCTTAAGCTTTTCTATGGTTAATGATGCCCCCAACTGCACCGAGAGAGAATTTCAGGAATAGATGAGAATAAACAAAATCATTTATTATACTCTTTTCTGTGAAATATGTATGAAATACTTGTACATTGTTCATAATCATTTACTGCTGGGATTGTGCAACAATATATACATGTATATATAGTTTTTTTTTTTTTCATTTACATTTGTGTTTTAAAACCTAGTAAATTTGCCACACACACACACACAGAAATATATGGCAGCTGGGGTGTGGTAAATCATCAGCTGCAGACAGAGAGGAGTAGTAAACAGCAGTAAACACTAGATGATTCTTTTAGTGATTCAGAAAGACTCTGTGGCTGGTGAGGCCACTCACACATGCACACAGAGACACACCCACTCATAGAGTAGAATTTTAACCTTGCAGAAAAGTGAAGCTGAGAAACAAAAGTGAGCCCAGGGTTGTGAGTATTCTATAGCCATACACATTGGGTTCTAGGTTGGTGCCAAAACCCAGGATCAAAGAAAACCTAGACACTGCCAGGGATGCCTCCCCACTCTGAGATATCTTAAAGTCACTTGCCAGAAGCTCACTGAGATCAGCTGTGCTTTTATCTATGTTTTATCTATGCTCAGTGTCTGACGCACTGCTGTTGGTGGTCGCTGGTGTAGGAGTGGGACAAAGAACAGATGAGCTAGTGGTACTGGAGCAGTCCCTGATTGACTCCTGACCTCAGTCCACCAAAGCCTCATTCAAGGTTAGGTTAGATGTGTGCATAGGGACATATCAACTGATACATTTTCTGGGGGCCAAATGCATAATGTGAAGGTAAAATGGTTAGTACCTGCCTCACCCATCTAGTAGTCCCTGCTTCATTCCTCTACTCATTAGAAAAACAAATTATCCAGGGTTTAGGATAATATTAAAATGATCATGGTGGAGATTTCCTCTCAGACCATTGTGAGGTTCATAGGAGGACACTCTGCTGAGTAATCACCTGAGTTGGTATGCTAAAAGAAATTCTGATGGACCAGGACTCTACACTTCTCTTACAAACACTAGGTGAGCTTTATTAAATATTAATGGATTAGTGCAATTCATATAATCTGCAAGCAAATGGTCTGGTAGAGCATTTTAATCAAACACTTGAAGTGTACAGAAAGGTACTTTAATTGAACCCCTAAATTCAAATTGAACCCTTGTTGTTTGCACACAATAGATCCTGCAAGTTCTCTAGATTTTTCATGTCAGACATCTGGGCTGGTGTGCAGAGAGAGAGAGAGAGAGAGAGAGAGAGAGAGAGAGATTCACTTTGAAAGAAGGAAAAACCTCATGTTAGTGAAAACCCCTTTTTTGGGTTGATTTACAAAATAAAAGAGAGCACTGAGCTCTGCTGAAATTCCACTTGCTGCCCAAGTCTTCCTTCACATACATATATACACACCTACAGTAAATTTCCAAACCTGCTTCAGTTGGGTTGCTCTTCTGAGTTGTCTCTGCTGCAGATGAGACTAACATGACAGATTACAAGTCAGTTATCCTATGCTGTAAGACTTCCTTTGAACTTACACTGACATATACTGCCTAAGCACTGCCTCTAGTATGGTGCATGCAGGCAATATGCCACTTTGCTTGTAGTGGAACAATTATTCCAGCTATCAACCCCTCTTTCATGTAGCTGATCAAAACTCTCTTTGCTTGGAGGATAGCTGCCAATTTGGGTAGACATGGTGGCAAAGGTCCACATTTACCCCATGGGTAGAATGCTGCCACTGGAGGGTAGCACAGCTTCACAATCTGATGCCTTCTCCATGTTTATGGTATCAGAGGTCAGTGAATCTGTGCAATACATATTTTCATTTTCCCGTCAGCATAGAGAGGTAGAAGGTATAGAAATAGCAAATAGGGTTGGTTCATCATCTGTTTTCAGTGCACTGCCCAGTTCCTACTAACTTTCCTAGTGTGACTGCTAAACAGTGGAAAATATCTGCCTACATTAAAACTCAGTGATAGCAGGGTGCCACAACACAGTGGGCGGTGTCTCACCAGGGGCTCATGAAATTGGCACAGCTTTCGTGAAGGGAGCAACACACCTTTGTCCACCACATTGACCCATGAGATCAACATGGAATAAGCTCTTTTACACTGCTATACCTTAAGACTTCCCCTTATGAACCCATGCAGGCTGCTTTACTGAAATGGACAGATAGTTACTCCAGAGTGACTTAATGAATGAATCTGGAGTTTCACCGACTTTCATTAATTAATTGATTCATTTTTCAGCAGTTCATGGACATGGACATGTTATTTCTAGTATAACCTATTAATATTCATTAATTGTCAATTCCTATTCATCTGTTATGGGAGCAAGTCAGGAGGATAACATCACTGTCACCTACTGGTGGGATGAAAACACAAACCCTACTGTGACATGCCACTCTACGAGTAGTGTCTGCTTCTCATGAGCATCACTAAGAGGTTTGCCACTCCATGTCTACATCACTGCTATTTGGGATTGTCACTGCACCTTCTCCAGATTCAACATTTCTGACATCATCCTTGTCAATGGTGTCAATGAGGCAGTCATCTATCCAGTCTCACATGAGTGTTGCACTCTTACTGACTGAAAGCCTGTAGTAAGGGTTACAGTCCAGTGATACAAACTGTTATATTAAATATCAGCACTCTTGCAATACTTTTTGTCCGATCAAATAATGGTGTTTATATCAGCTGTTATGTCATTCAGGCACTTTGTGACTCTGTGACTGTCTCAGTATGTGTGTACATCGGCACAAAAACATATCTAGGCACTTCTCACCTTCTCTGGCAGTAATTCATTGTTTCTACATTCACACCTCATCATATGTCATGTTATTTTTGATTTTCTACCTTCCCATAAACCGCATTAAATAATAACAGAATAAAAGCAGCAGTACAGTTAGAGGATATGTAGGATTATTCAACTGGAAGCTTGTGGGCCAAACATGCCCACAAGTCAAGTCAAGTCAAGTCAAGAAGCTTGTCATTTCAACCATATATAGCTGACACAGTACATGGTGAAATGAAACAACAGGACTAGGGTGCGACAGAAAACAACAGAGGACTAGCAAACAGTGCAAACTAGTGCAAGACAGACAATGCAAACAATACAAGAGCTTGTCTTGTGGTAGTATGTAGCAAACATGTTTACATACACTTTACATGAAGAATAATAGCACAGGGAAAATGTTTTGCCCCATATAATCCGATATTGAAAAATGTTGAAAAGCTTTGGAATGTGTGGTCATAGAAGACCAAATAAATTCATCTCCACACCACACGGTGGGAGTATAATCGTATCGGTGTGGCCCGTCCTTGTTGAGCGTCTTCTTCTGCGGTGTATTGAAAATGTGTAAAGAAAAAAAGCCCTTCAGATTGTCAACAAATATCGTTGAAGAAATAAACGCTCTGGTTTTGTTGCGCGCTTTGTTACCACTTTAAATGACAGTTCTTCACTGAACGTGTTAAACCAACAAAAGCTCTATTTGTTAACAACCAATGTGACAATTCTAAGCCCAGTCTTTGTGCGTTAATTGGCTTAAAAATAAAGCAGCTAGCTAGCTAGCATTAGCCGCCCGGATGCGGTGAAATCGCCTCGGGAAGCTAACGGCAGCGCAGATTTTTTCTACGGGACGGGCCTCGAAAAGGAGTTCAGAGACGGCTTGAAAGATGTCAGGCTGTCGGCAGCAGCCCGGTGGTACTTCGGGATCTGTACCTGGAACGAGCTCTGGGAGTTCTGCGAATGCTAACATTGTTAATAACGGAGGAAGCAGCGCTAATGCTAATGGAAATGGTATTTCTTCACGAAGTCTCGGATCTGGGAGCGAAACGCAGCTACTGGGCACACAGAGACCTAGTTTATCCGGCGCCAATTACAGCAAAAAAAGACCTCTATATAATGGGCTTATTAATCCATATGAAGATAAGAGTAATGATTTTGTGTGGTGAGTATCTAACCAGGATAAAAAGGATTTCAAAGTCCATACGTCGCTTCTTAGCAGTTAGTCGCAGCAGCTAGTCAGCTAATTAACTAGCTCAGCTCACTGCTTAGAACGTATAATTTGAAAAACTTCTTTTACTAAACTATTCGTAAAACGCTTAGAACATTTATAGAAACCCCCCAGATACACCCCTTATAACATTTATAGAAACCCCCATATGCGTAAAACATTTATAAAAAACCCCAGATACTGATCACTGATACAAATCATGTATTGATCCTAAAATTAATTTGAATTATACCACACAGTGCAAAACATGTTCCCCATTTTATGCCACCTTTTCCTCGACGCTTCGAATCCTGTAGTTTCAGAGCAGGTTTATTTATTGTTTTGAATACACAACAAATACACAGATAAACTGTTAACGTTGTATCTACTCGGTTAAAGTCATCTGATCCATCGTATGTTGTATTTGACAACGCCAGTATAAAAATATGTTTGGTCCATCTGTATTTCACATTAAAATGAACATACAGTGTGCATCTTGTTTTATTCCCTCCTCAACTGAAAAAGGTTGGAAAGCTGCTTCATCTGCATGGCGCGTCAATATTTTTTCGATCAGGAAGAGAGTGATTGCATTTAACACAAGCCTTTTTTACACTTGTATGTATGTATGTATGTATGGATGAAAATGAAGTACTTCCTCTTAAATTCTGTGTTTCAGTCCCATATGTTTTGACATGATAGAGGAAGCCCATATGACTAAATGTGGTCACAGTTTCTGGTGAGACTTTAAAAGACATTCTTTTAAATTTCTTGGATATAAAGAATGAGTTTGGTGAAATTTCACTTTTATAATTGATGTGGAGTTTATTCTTGCCTTTTCTTTTTTAGTTACAAATGTATACGGCGGAGTTTAGAGGACAGCAACAGGTGTCCTAAATGTAATTACATTATTGACAATGTGGATCAGCTATACCCCAACTTTTTAGGTGAGTGCAAACTGAATTAACTGGAAGCTGTTTTTTTCTGCTTAGTTTTTACTTTTTACTGGAATTTCTTTTTACAATTTTTTTATTTAACCCAAGTTCAGTGTGAAGTAAGAAGGTGTAGTATAGCCAGTTGAGTGAGCTAATGTAACACACATAGAAAAACAGCAGCGTGGGGTTAATTGTTAATGTCCAAAGTGGTGTTTAAGTGTCCCTGGTGGTTCCTGAGTACTGTTTATGAAAATTGTGTCCTTGTTAAGCGGGATCAGCCAGAATCTTAACTGGCTGCATCAGGTTACTGGGAATGAGATTGCAGATTGCAGGATGATCCTTTTCTAACCAGTTTTCTAATGAGACACATTGTGTTTGTGCCCAAGACAAAAAGTCAGTGACTCATTCCATCACGGTCGAAAAATTCCTTTTCCTCTGTTTCACCACTATCATAACACATGACCCTAATTTGGAAACGTTTGCCTGTTTATTGTTATAGTTAAAATTATTACGGCAGCAGCCAAAGCTAGGCCAAATCGCAGCGTGTGTGTAAAGTAGTTTGAGCCACCATCAAAACCACCTCTCTAGTTATAAGTATGCATTGTGCCAGCAGCAAGTGCTATATAATAATAAGCTATTCTAACATTCTACTAGAAATAGAGGCGTGAACAAGTTCTGTTGTTTTGTCATTGGTTAAACAACTGTGCGTAGTCATGCTAGGTTGTATATAAAAATCCATGTTGATGAATTTTTTTCAAACCTATAGCCTATGTTGACTGTACTTGCTACCATTATTATACCATAGACAAGTCATGTGTATCTGTAGAAATCCTGTCAGATATCAATTAGCTGAATTCTGGCAAATGGCAGACATCACAGAAAAATAGGTCTTGTCCAAAGTTGGGATTTCCTGCCTGTAAACATGCTTTGACACCTCGACTTTAGATAAACCCTGTATACTGAAATGCTGCATAAATGACCTTGCCAATGCCTACTGCAGAGATAGGGTTAGGTAAATAAGATACCAGTTTAACCCAACATGGATGTACATCAGTCAGAGTTTTAAAACATTTTAATTGCCAGTTTGTTGGCTAAGTGTAATTTCAGTCTCATGCAGTAAATGCCATGCTTGGATCATGTTGTTGGTTATGTGATAGTGTAATGGACTATGATCTGTGGCACATGCCTTAGTGCTTGTCCACAAAATGTCCACAGTTCTCCAAAGCTGCTGCTTGTCTGTGCTGCCATATAACCTGAGGATATCAGTGTATGCAGCATGGCTGTTGATTTGCTGTTTTGCAGTTAACGAGCTGATCCTCAAGCAGAAACAGAGGTCAGAAGAGAAGCGACTAAAACGGGACCACCCTGTAAGTGTCTATAAGCATGTGTGTTCCTAAACAGAAGCCGAGTTTGTTTCAGATATACAATTTATATACTGTACACTTTTATTATTTAACCTGAGATTGCTACTGAAAACTAAAAGAATAATTTACACACCTATATCTTGGTAAATAACAATTATCTTTTGTAATAATACTTATAATTATTGTGTATGGTTGTGTATGTGTTAAAAATTGGAATTAATAATACATTGCTTTGTCTTTGAATAACATTGTGTTATTATGAAATGAATGTGCTGTGTATATAGAACGGAACCAAATGGCAGTTTTTCCAAGATGTTCTTGGCACAGATCAGGAGCATCTGGATTTAGCAAACGTCAACTACATGTTGGAACTCCTTGTGCAGAAAAAGAAGCAGCTCGAAGCGGTTGGTATACCAATTTATAAAACAGGTAAAAGGCATTTGAAATGCTGTATTACTGGACTAGGTTCAAGGACCTCATCTGAACTCATAACCTAATTAGTAGGTGGTGAAATGGACAAATTAATGTCTTAAAGGTCATCGTAATTGAAAACAATTACACGTTAAGTTTTTTAATTTATTATAAATAAATAAATTAATTTTTATATTTTTAAATATAATTTCCCAAATCCTGTCCAAACAACAGATATACCATATCATAAAACCCTACATGGAATCCAAACAAAGCGTAGAGCAGAGCATTTGAGACATAATTATTTTGGTCAAGGCTCCAACAGTAGCTCTCTGTTTTGAGATGTAACCTCCCAGCTTTATCTCTAGCATGGAACCTATATTTCATTGTCAATAAAAATTGTGATGCATGTGTTTGTTTCTCCAGGAATCGCAAGCAGCTCAGCGTCAAATCCTAATGGAGTTCTTGAAAGAAGCGAGGAGGAATAAGAGAGAGGTTATTTGGGTTTCACATACAGTACATCCTTTAGTTTTCAGAAATGGCAGAAACATAACAGGAGACATTGTTTTTTTTTCTTGCATAGCAACTGGAACAGTTACAGAAAGAACTGAACTATTTGGAAGAGGATATAAAGAGTGTTCAGGTAACTTGAAGCTGTTAAGTAATGGTATTGTGGTCATTCTTTGATAGGTATGATATGTTAAGCTCACATCTTTTGATTGTATATGTTCTCTTTAGGATATGAGTGGGCTGTACTCACCAGTTATTGATATGGACTCCAATTTGGACAGCACTGTTCCCCAGTTGTGTCCTGGAGAAGCTCACTCTCCTGCACCCAGGTAAGGCCAAGAAAATTTCGATATTGTACCAGAACCAAAGCCTAATTGTTGATTTGTACATAATCTCAAAGGATTTATACCTAGATAGTGAAGGTTATGGGTAAACATGCCAAAATCATGTTTATATGTTACATCTGCATGAAATAACATGTTGGCACACAGGATGAACACATAAAATTATGCATTTCAGCCACAAATTCTTCCTAAAGGTAAAATCCATCCTGAGTGAACTGCATCAGTCATTATAATTAAATACACTATATGGCCAAAGTTATGAGGACACCTGACTATCACATCCATATGTGGTTTTTCTCCAAACCTCAACACAAAGTTGGAGACACAATGGTCTAAAATGGCTTTGTATACTGTAGCATTAAGATTTTTTTCACTGGAACTCAGAGGCACAAGCATGTTCCAACATGACAGTGCTCTTGTGCACAATGCTCTACAAAGGAAATGTCATTGAATTGAACTTCAAGGCACTATAAAAATTACATACTGACTTTCCTTTTAGCAAATGTGTAAAGGTTGGTCTGATTGTATTTTATTTGTGAAAGTGACACATCAGGTAATCAGAAATATATTAAAAGGAACTACGTAAGAAAGTGTTTCTAATGCAAAATCTTTTTTCTAGCAGTAGCATCATTGAACCCACAGAGTACATCCAGCCTCCCCAGTTCGGAGGAAGCTCACAGGTAAAATTGCTAATGATACTAATGCTAGTAATAAAAGTTCTTTTTCACCACAGAATTTTTTTTTCATCAGAGTCTAGCCATTAATATTTGTCATCATTTTCAAATGTGTTTAAAAGGGTAAAAGACAGACATCATACAACAGTACTCTGGCCTCTCGGAGAAAGAGGTTAACAGCACACTTTGAGGACCTGGAACAGTGCTACTTTTCCAACAGGATGTCACGTATCACAGGTGAGCACGCATAGTTCTTAAAGCTCCAGTGAGGACATTCTTGGGCTAGTATACTTGGTACAGTCATTGCCAAATTATTGGCATGATTGGTAAACATATTTCTTGGATATAAGATATAATTGTGAAAAATTATATTTTATGCATTTTAAGACCAGCTGATGCCATTGATATGATTATATAACAGCATAATAACGCAAGTTCACCTCACTTCAGTGAGTGATAACCTCCTATATTAATACTAAGCAAGTAAAATGTCTTAAATAAAACATAAAAGAAAACCACACCACCAGATCAAAAATAAAATGGACTCTTGTGCTTTGTTTTAAAAAAAAATCACTAAATATTAAACATTTGGATAGACTAATGAGTTATTCATTCCTTAACAGACAATATACTGTCAAACTAGTTTCTTATTCGCAACAAATAAGATATAAGCTAGGTGTAAGTTAAAACAAAGAGAACAAAGTAACATGCTTGACTTAAAGACTTTAGGACTCCTTTTAGAGTGTCTCCAGTCAGCCAGAGAGCTACATTTAGGGTGAAAGTTTCAGCAGGACAGTTAATTAAAGCGCAGGGCAGTAACTACAAAGGAATAGCTTGGGGGGAAAGGGAAGGTTTGTTTTGGATTCAAAGCCCAGACTTCAATTGATCAAATTGAAATTCCATGACATGACTCAAAAATATTCATTGAATAATGGAAGAAAATCTGAAAATCAAAATGTGCAAAGCTCATTGAGACAACTGAGGCAACTCAAAGTAATTTCTACTGAAGGGCAATGCACCATATATTAATTAACCTGTATGTGTGTACTCATGCACCATTCTCATTTATTATGCAGTTGTCTAATCAGCCAATCATGTGTTAAATGCAGAAACTACAGTGTCTGTCAGACATATGAATGATGAAATATGATTAGCTGGTTTGAGTATTTTGGAAATTGCTGATCATCTGGGATTTTAATTGTCTACAGTTTACACAGAATGGTAAAAACATTCTGTGAATAACAGTTCTGTGGGTGGAAATGACTTGTTTAAGGTTATGGGGAGAATGGCTAGATTGACTCAAGCTGACATCAGATCACAATAGGTTTATGTCTAAATAATTTAAATAAACTATACCTAAATAACAAGTGGTTAGACTATATGCCTTATTTTGCCACTACTCTTGTCCACTACCTCTTTTGTGTTTGAACATAAGCCGGTCTATACTCTTTACAGATGACAGCAGAACTGTTAACCAGCTGGATGACTTCATGGAGTGTCTCTCCAAATTCACACGTTACAACTCTGTACGCCCTCTGGCCACTCTGTCATATGCAAGCGACCTTTATAATGGTTCTAGTATTGTTTCTAGGTAAGTGTTTCTTCAAATGACTGTTGAGCAGACTTGTTTCAGCATATTTGTGGTGATAAACCAATGATCTTGTTAGCTAGCAGTAGTTAGAATGAGCCCTTCATGAGAATAATAGTATTATTATATGATATACCATAATATATCTGAAAAAGCTGTAATTTTGCTAAAAATGCTAAAAATAAATAAATAAATAAATGTATCTCAAATATATCAGATTCTTCAAATTATTTTTTCTATTTTTTGGCATAAATCTGTTAATCATCCTCAATTATGATAAGAATTAAACTAATAAGAATTTGAAAAAATCCAGAATTTTAACTTATTTTTAATTACTAATTGTATTTTTTGCAAATTTGCAAAAAAAAATCAAAATGACTTATTTTTAATATAATTTCTTTTATTATATGCCTTGGGTTTGTCAGAGATTACTAACAACATTGAATTTAATGCATTGTTAGTTTTTGTGCAGCATCAGATTTAATTTTTTGTTTACCTCATTTGCATATCGAGGCCGCATTGACTGCCATTATAACCACATTTTTTCATTGCACGGCCATGACATGAAAAAAAAAACATGCATTGTTTGTTTATGGTTCAGTCTGCTGAGAAGAGTTCAAATTTGTAATTTTTACTGTTGACTAATATATGGTGTCATTACTGAATTGCATAATGAAATGATTTTATTGTTTTTCTTTAATTAAAGTTAAACTAAACTTGAATTTTTTTCAGGGTTCAAAATCTTCCTCAAGGAAACGCTGCTTTGTTTGTAAAAGTTATATTTTGAGGAATTCAGTAGAAAATACTATAGGAAAGAACTTTAAGAATGTGATTCACACCTAGGGTCACTTTAGGGTGCTCAGTTAACCAACCAGCATGTTTTCAGGAGTTGAGAGGAGACTCGATAACTTTGAGGAGACCCTCACAGTCAGAGAACGTGTGATGCAGACAGTAACTTTAGCTCAGGAAGCTCTAGCTATGTTATGTTAAATAACGTGTAGAAAAAATATTAACCCAGATCACAATATACATCATTCTTTACAACATAACTGAAAAGGGCATAACCACTCTGATCTATGTGTGAGCAAGTAAAACAACTTGAATTATACTTGAAGTCTTGCAACATCTTAACATCTCTTTACAGCATTGAGTTTGACCGTGACTGTGATTATTTCGCCATTGCCGGTGTCACCAAGAAAATTAAAGTGTTTGAGTATGGAACAGTGATCCAGGATGCTGTGGACATTCATTATCCGGTCAACGAAATGACATGCAACTCCAAAATAAGGTGTGACAATTCTCTTAGTTCACGTAAAGATACCTGAGGTACAGTGTCAAAATATGATTGATGGAAGCCCATCTTTCTGGCTCTTTCTCACTCTTTCTCTCTCCTCTCTTTCGCTCTCTCTCTCCTCTCTCCCTCGCTCTCTCTCCTCTCTCCCTCTCTCCCTCGCTCTCTCTCCTCTCTCTTGCTCTCTCTCTCTCTCTCTCTCTCTCTCCTCTCTCCCTCTCTCCTCTCTCCCTCTCCCTCTTCCTCCATCCCCTCAGCTGTATCAGCTGGAGTAGCTACCACAAGAACCTGTTGGCGAGCAGTGACTATGAGGGAACAGTGATTCTTTGGGATGGGTTTACAGGGCAGAGGTCAAAGGTTTATCAGGTACATTACCAACCTAAAAAAAACATTCAGTATACTTTAACGTTAACTTGATAACTTGTTAATATTAATGGTAACTTTTTTTGAACCAGGTTTGATCTTAATGTATTTTCAATGTAGTTTCAGTGTACTTTTTTTATCCAAGCAGGGACAAATATCTACAAATCTTTTCTTCAATAGCTTGAATCCTGCTAGAAATATATTTGAGTTGTCTCTGGCAAGGAAAATAGCTTTATTGAACTTAAATTAAGTTTACTTTGGATTTTTATGAGTTTAAATGTACTTTTTAAGCTACTGTAGTTCAATTGCTTCATTTAATTCTTTTGGACATTTTTTCTAGGAGCATGAAAAGAGATGTTGGAGTGTAGATTTCAACCTTATGGATCCCAAACTTTTGGCTTCAGGCTCAGATGATGCAAAAGGTTCAACTAATAATTCATGTAGCATAAGATGACATCAAAAGCTCAATATAATCGTTGTTTTACTGTTGTTTGAGTAATCAGAATATTCTGTTTTACTTCCATACAGTGAAGTTGTGGTCAACTAACCTGGATAACTCTGTTGCCAGCATTGAAGCAAAGGCCAATGTGTGTTGTGTCAAATTCAGCCCAACATCTAGATATCACCTCGCATTTGGCTGTGCAGGTATAGTACTCATTTAGTGTTTGTATGTATATGTACGATTGTGTGTATGGATATTGAAAGAAACATCCTTGTATAACTTTAATATTGAATGAAAATGCGTGTTTACTTGATGCATTTTTTTTTTTTTTTTTTTTTTTTTTACATATGTTGTGTGTCCTTTTGTCTTACAAATCATTCTGCAAGATAATGAATACATTGTGCAGGAATGTTGTATTGTGTGGGTGAGATTACTGTAGACTGTATATCATTACTTTCTTACTGTGATAATGAATATTTTCCTAATCCTTCTCTTTTTTCCAAATTCTTCATTTTATGTATATGAAGACCACTGTGTCCACTACTATGATTTGCGGAACACTAAGCAACCCATCATGGTCTTCAAAGGTCACAGGAAGGCGGTGTCCTATGCCAAGTTTGTCAATGGGGAAGAGATTGTGTCGGCGTATGTAATATGACTAAATCTTGTTTAAGCGAAACCTTGCTTAATATTTCTCAAATTGTAAACAATCTTTATGTGGGACTGTAGTAGTTCACACTTGGGCAGCCTAAGATCCTGTCCTGAATCATAAAGACTGTGTGATTCTTTGTTTTCCCTCAGCTCCACAGACAGCCAGCTAAAGCTATGGAATGTGAACAAGCCCCACTGCCTGCGCTCTTTCAAAGGCCACATTAATGAGAAAAACTTTGTAGGATTGGCCTCCAATGGTGACTATGTAGCATGTGGTAAGTGATCCTTTTTATATTCCTACAGAAACCCAGAACACAGAAAGTCATAGTTTAAGTGCTACGTCCCTTCAAACTATGTATTTTATACTAGTTTATCAATGACACACTGACCGAGGTTTGGGATTAGTTTCATATCTGACATCCTTAGAATGGAATACTACTAAGCAATAAGTATTTGTTTAAAACATTTTATATGTATATACATTTCTGCATCTTGATTGATGTTTCTTTACTGCTCCCAGGAAGTGAGAACAACTCCCTATATCTGTACTACAAAGGGCTCTCCAAAACATTGCTGACCTTCAAGTTTGACACTGTGAAGAGCGTTCTAGACAAGGACAAGAAGGAAGACGACACTAACGAGTTTGTCAGTGCCGTATGTTGGCGGGCTTTACCAGACGGGGTAAGAGTCTGAAACACTGATCAGGTTTTTCAAAAGCATTTGTGTAACAGTGTAAAATGTGTAATTTTATTTTATATGTTTATAATACTTTTTGGAAAGCTGTGGTTGTTAAAGGGAGTCTTTTTTTTTTAAATCTATTATTGAGTGATTACTAAATGACATCATGAACTATCTTTTCTTGTGGATGCTTTGCAATTTTAATTGTTCTAAAAATATTAAAGTACATGCTTATTAACATTTAAAGAAGGATGTGTTGGTAAAAAGTATTATATTGGTAATGGAATATAAAAGTTAACACTTACGATTTGTAGGTGTAATAAATCTTCAGGTGACCTCTAATCAGTTGGCAAAGGTGAATGTTGTTTCCCTACAAGCCTAAAGTGATCTTCATTCAGGTCCATGAAATAAAATGTATATCTAGAAGGCTAATTCTCTTGAATAACTCTTCTACACTGTGGCTGGTTGTTAGTAGTAAGTGTGGTGATGGATGTTGAGTTTGGCTTGGTATTGTTCTGTTGTGACAAACCTGTTTCTCCACCTACAGGAGTCGAATGTACTGATTGCAGCCAACAGTCAAGGAACAATCAAGGTATGTGATTAAATATTTTTCTGTTTATTATCATTACTTATAATATTTATTCCAAATTATAATATTATGGTACTTCCTCTGTATAGAACGCCTCCATATTTGTGAACCTGTTTCCATACTGCTGACTGTATTTTTGTGCAGTATTTGCTCTTGTCTTTTAACTGCTGAATCTTTGAAATTTTAAGCACAACAAACCTGTATTATATTTCATATTGTGATATTTTTGAGAAAATTGTGCATACACCCACTACCCACTTTATTAGGCACAAGCACACAGAAGTTTGTATACACAGCAAATCAGATTGCAGACTTGAAGATCCTGAAGCGTTTGGCTGGAATCAGAATCAAACTTTGTTGTCATTTATACTCAAGTATGATGAAATTATGTATGGCTACTTTTCAAGACAGAAAAAAAGTAGAAAATAAGCATATAAAACATTAAGAATGATTCAGTAAAGAGTATTAAGAAGTAATGATAAGTAATGTGCAATTGTTCATCCGCACACTGCAGCCTTGCGCGTGTGTGTTCACAATTCTGGGTATTATACAGGACGGGGACATGAGGATATTTGTCTACCTGTGAAAAGAAGGGGGTGGAAATGTGTAGGCTGAGATTAAGCTGGCTGTTTGTCTCGGACCTCTGTTATCAGCAAGGTGTTTCCACCCACAGAACTGTTGCTCAATTTATGTTTTTGGTTTTTCACACCATCCTGTGTAAACATTAGGATCTGAAATTCTCAAACCAGCCTTTCTGTTACCAGCAATGAGACATTTACAGTTAAAGAGACCACATTTTTCCCTTATTATCCCTTATATAAACATTTTCTTATGTTTGATGTGCACATCTCCTGAAGCTTTCAACCGATATCTACATGATTTTATGCACTGTGCTGCTGCCAAGTGATTGACTGATTGGATAACTGCATTATTTAGCATGTGTAAAGGTTTTCCTGTTAAAGTTGACAGTGAGTGTTCGGCCCTAACCTGATGAACACTGACCCAAAAGGTTTTGCCCGGCTGAAGGAAAACCTTTTTCTTAATTCCTGTATATAATGTTAGATTTCAGCATCTGATGCCCTCAGGCCCCAGTTTGTACATATTTTTGGTCACATTCTCTTCATGCTTTTGAAGTTTACTATCTGATTATCTGTGTAAGCACACTTCCAAGTGCTGGTGTTCAGAAGAAAAACAGATTTTTGATCAATCTGACCCAAATAAGCTTTTCAGAACAAGGTATGTAATTATTGTGCTGACAAAATTAGCCAATTTCTCTTTCACAGAAAGGTGGTTTCACATGCACCAAATGAACCAAATTGCTTTTCAACAAAAATTGAAAAGAGTGTGAAAAGTCTTTCACTCACTTGCTCATTCATTTTCAATATGGTTTAAATATGTTGAACTTCCTTATACATGTGTTTCTTCTTCTTAAAGGTACTTGAACTGATTTGAAGATCTACTAGAAACAATCATCAGATCCTTTTGTCAAACCTGGGGAATATTTCTAATGAAATGTGACTAAGCACAAAAGGAAAAAAACCTCTGGACTTGGACACTGGTGTTTTCAAAAAAGACGTGTGCTCCACTATCAGAACCATTTGAGACCAAGGCTAGATGCAGACATTTTTTGTGGAAAAGTAAACAGTGACTCTTCGATTAAAAGTGTCTTTTGGAGTAAAATGCTGAATTAAGGCATTAACAAAGAAAGACTGAGCCTTTAGCAGAGGCAAATGTGACAAGTTTTAGAGCTATGTGAGTACAAAGCCAAAGCACAAGACCAGAACACAATGAAATAATGCTTTTTGTTGTACAAATAATCAATCGCTCAATCAATCGTTTGAGCCTGTTCTATCCATATATTCTTTTCATTTGATACAGTGTCTATGAAATGTCTAAGAAATTTCCACTCTGTTTGACTGCCGCTGGAAAAAAAAAAATTACTGGGCCTTCTTCAGTTTATATGTTGCTTATGACAAGGGACCCTCGAGATTTGATTCAGATTTCCTTTAAAATGCTTTGTAAGTCATGTGGAAAAGAAGATACTAAACTGATTTTTAACTTTGTCATTAGTTGCCATGACTTCCTTATTCTTTTCCCCCTAGTGAACATATTTTTGTCAAATCTAGGGATGAATAAGGTGTTATGATGACACTATGTATTCTCTATTGGGATTATTTAACAGTCACCCAAAAACATTGCTGCTCTTTTTATCATTAAATTTCTGTACAAGTATTATTTATTTTTGTAATTTATAGAAACTTTGTGAACTTCACACCCAATTATAGTGTGTAGGTTTTTTTTGGAGCTTGGACTTCTGTTGCATCCCAATAATTCCCTTTTTGTGTATGCATTCTATGATTTTAACCAGTTCATTTGAATGAATAAATGATTCTCTTTGCATCTTTCTAGTGATTATTGATTTGTATTATTATTATTATATTTTTGACTTAATTCCATTTGTCTCCCAGTACCAGACTTTTCAGGTAAGAGCTTTAAGAAAACCTCAGTGTTTTTTTTTTACATTATTTTGTAATTGTGCATAAGAATTAAATTTTGATTTATTATATCTTATAAGTTATTGAAGTACTGTCAAAGCATCTACAGGTGCATCTCAAAATATTAGAATGTCGTGGAAAAGTTCATTTATTTCAGTAATTCAACTCAAGTTGTGAAACTCACGTATTATATAAATTGAATGGAATAGTTTAAGTCTTTGGTTCTTTTAATTGTGATGATTTTGTCTCACATTTAACAAAAAAACATTAATTCAACAAATTAGAATATGGTGACATGCCAATCAGCTAATCAACTCAAAACACCAGCAAAGATTTCCTGAGCCTTCAAAACGGTCTCTCAGTTTGGTTCACTATGCTACACAATCATGGGGAAGACTGCTGATCTGACAGTTGCCTCAAACATTCATTGCCAAAGAAGCTGGCTGTTCGCGGAGTGCTGTATCCAAGCATGTTAACAGAACGTTGAGTGGAAGGAAAAGCGTGGAAGAAAAAGATGCACAACCAACTGATAGAACCGCAGCCTTGGGAGGCTTGTCGAGCAAAATCGATTCAAGAATTTGGGTGAACTTCACAAGGAAGGGACTGAGGCTGGGGTCAAGGCATCAAGACGTGTCAAGGAATTTGGATACAGTTGTTGTATTCCTCTTGTTAAGCCACTCCTGAACCACAATGTCAGATGCATCTTACCTGGGCTAAGGAGAAGAAGAACTGGACTGTTGCCCAGTGGTCCAAAGCCTTTTTTCAGATGAGAGCAAGTTTTGTATTTCATTTAGGAATAACATACAGGAACTGTATCAGTCGGGATTTAGGCCTCATCACAGCACAGAGACCGTGGCTAGGAGTAAGCTTTCTGATCACACTGTAACTCTAGACGGTCTCTCTGTCTCATCAAGTAAAACAGTAAGAGACCTGGGTGTGATTATAGACTCTAATCTCACATTTGAAGCCCATGTAGATAACATTACCAGGATAG
>JAOTRN010000043.1:20383352-20395653 GCA_028566695.1 Bagroides melapterus | reverse complement strand
CCTGCCTGTCCTAGCCACTCTCCAGCCCAGGAGAATGAGGACGCGAGTTCAAGCATCGTCTCCTGTGTTTTTTTTTCTGTTTTTGAACTATCTTTTCAATAAACCTGTTTGTTCCTCACTGCAATTGGGTCCTCTGCCTTTGTGCCCTGACAGTATATCCATTTTAATATGTAGTCTGTAAATATATAGAACCTGTTCTGTAACACTGTACTTGAGGGTGGTATATGGTGTTCACTGGGATTTTTTTGACACCATTGGAATTTGATATATCAGTTTAGGTGGTGAATAATGTGTATTTATTTGGGAATTGCACTGATGGTTTAATAAATTAGCTGAATGAATACAGTTTTATTTATGTAGCAGCTTTACAGAAACCTGGATGGAGATTTTATGTTTAGTTCTCTGGATGAGTAAGCCAGGCGGTACTGGCAAAAACTACCTGAAATGACAAGAGGAAGTAACTTGTGAGGAACCAGACTTAGATACACAACCTCTTTCAAATAGTCGGATTATTAATTATTCATCTTCTAAAATTATTATATGCACAAAGATAAAACAATACTAACTGTGCTGAAAGTGTGTTGAATTCTGAGCAACACAGTTTGTCTAGCTATTTTTAGGTGCAGTCCTAAACAGTCTTGGTAATTTACTTTTTTTTTTGGGATCATCCACAATGTGTCAGAATCATGCACCATTATCATGTCAGGTATAAAAATTACTCTCTGGTGTAAACTGTAGAGATTGACTGAGAGCTAATGTACTGTGGTTAAGGGAACAGTAATATGATCAATGTCTCTGGTTCCTTCAGCGTCAGTGAAGTGTGTTTCCATGCATGTGTTAGTGTAGTACTGTGGGCCCAATATTAAATTTGCATGTTTAAATGAGGGACAGTTTATTGGTGCTTCCCTGAATAGGTTCTGGCTTCACCATGACCTTGACTAAAATAAAATGGTTACTGAAGATAAATAAACGAACAAACAATTCTTATGACTAAAAGATATAAAAGATTTTATTCACAATGATAAATTTTATAATTTATGATATAAATATATAATTTATAAAAGAATTTAAAATAAAATTTAGATTTTATGCTACTTTTTTATTGCAAATTCTTTATTTTCTGATGTTTCTTATTTGTATTTACTTTTTGTTGTCATTTTATTGTTCATTGCCCTTCTACCTCCTGGTTCTCATGAGGCTAAAGCAAAATAAGAATTTAATTGCACCTAGGTACATATGACAATAATGATCTTGAATTTTGAATGTTGAATAATTGACACAAATGGGATTCACAGTATTGGCATTCAATATTAAAATGATATAATAACATATGCCAGTCACTGCTTCTGTTCTCTGGGCCTTCTTGATCCATCCTGGATCATCCTAGTTGTAGGTTCATCATTTGGAGGTTTTTACTGATGACCCCCCAGGGATAGCCTGGAGATACAGGGGACTGCTGTGGATAGAAACACTTGGAGACCAAGTGGCTTTGAACTGCTGTTGCAACAAATTTGCAGTTGGTTTCATGCTCATGTTTCCATCATTCAACATTCGATGGTTTCAGCAGGAAGGAAAATATTTTAAAGCTATATAATATATACAGTTTATAAAACCAGAAATTACTCTAATGCTCATATTCATAAGTTGCTCAAAAGCTCCTGGCTAGACAGGACATTATTTCTAATAACTCTCTGGTGTCAGATGAGGATGGCTTCCATTTTGAGTCTGTTTCCTCTCAAGATTTCTTCCTCATATCCTCTCAGGGAGCTTTTTTCTTGCCCCTGGTTTGCTCATTATGGATAGATATTAATTAAAATGTTAAGCTTTATCATTTTAATCATGAATTTTTATATTCCTCCAAATCTGCTTTGTGAGAACATCCATTGCTAAAAGCACTATACAAACAAAATGACAATGTTACAAGTAGTAATTATTTCCAAAGTAGGAGCTATAACAATAACAGCAAATAATTATAGAGCCTTGTATGAGTATTTAATTTGAGCTATTCAATAACTAATGAATTGACAAACTTTACTTTGATAGTTTTGCTAAATCTTTGCTGGAGGCAGTGTCAATTCTGCACATCCTGTACCTGCAGATGAGCTACAATGACAGACTCTCTAGGTACTAGATGAATGAAAACTAGTCTCTGCAAAGGACAGCAGGAGCTATTCTCAAAGGTTTCATGGAAAAAAGAGACCACCAGCCCCGTAACCCCATAGAGTTTCAGTGTGCTTCCTGTTTCATTAAATCTCTGAATCCATTCCCCATATCATTTCCAACAATAGTAGAATTTGGAAAAAAAAAATGTGTATGCATTTAGAGGTCCTTTATTAGGTTGTAACATCTTTGTGCTCAATGCTTTTGTGCTTAATTTTTATGCTCTGTGGCTTTTTAGTGCATTCAGCAACTTCAATCTCATTTCGGGGAGTCAGTGTTTGCTTTATGCACATTATTGAGCTTTAAATGTGTGCCAGTGTAGTGGACACCTAAAAGAGCAATCCAGTCCAATGACAGTCCATTGACAAAATCTCAGTTATGCCTATAGGCAGGTCTGCTCATACACACACACACACACACACACAAACATTTCCACTTGCAGCTGTCAAAGCACTGACCATGAATGCTCAGTCTAACCCCCTTTTATGTAGGACAACCACTGCCCTTGTTCCTTCATTATAATATCTCGATTAGTGGAATCAGGGTGTTGAATAGTGCTGGACATAAAAGTATAAAATAATCTACGCAGAAAAAATAGCTTAATTAAGCAGAATACATATGGCAATAGGATCATTATAAAATGTTGTATGTTAGTATAAGATATTAAAGGTTGTGGATTAATAGTTACAAAGGGTAGAAAAAAGTTATAGACTGGTGTTTAGTGTCTATTGCTAGTGAGAAATGGTTTTGAGTTTCAATCTCTTCACAGGGTGCAATACCATAAAAACTATCATCCAGTGGGAATGCTTCAATGTTCTATAATTTTAAGTATAAAACAGACATTGCCTGTTTATGCTCACTGATAAGTGTAATACTAAGATAAAGACTAGGAGCCTTTATTTTGTCACATCTACATTACAGTGAAGTGAAATTCTTCACTTATCCCAACTCTGGAGGTTGGAGTCAGAACACAGGGTCAGTCATGATACAGCACCCCTGGAGCAGAGACGGTTAAGGGCCTTGCTCAAGGGCCTAACATTGGCAGCTGAACATTGGCAGTGCTGATCAACAACCTTAACCACTTGAGCCTCCACTTAAGGCTACACAGCTGTTTGAGTTCTCTTTGTATTGTTCATTTGGAAATGCTCTTACTTTCACTATAAAATATAGCTGTGAGTTCTACTATGGCTGTTTTTTATGATTTGATTTAAGTGTTCAAGGGAGCTGTAATCACAATCATTTAAGATATTTTTCCAACCACATTTTTTCCTCGAAAATGAGATGTTTCACCACGATCCTTCCTGGTTTTAATAATGCAATCATTCATAAACCAATTTTAGAAGTCTGCTTAGTTGTTTTCTTTGCTTGAAGCAGGGCAATAATTTAACCCCTCTGAAACAGAGTAACATCTTTTACACAACTTCAGGATATGTTTTCTGACATGGATGTTTAAGAAATGAGAAGCTACTCTCTACATGAGTTGGTTTAAACAACTTTTTGCCAGTGGTAACATACTAATCCCTGCAGTAATTATCAAATGAAAGGCTCTTACCTATTTGCTTATTTAAATCCAGGTAGTGACTTTTTTTGGGCAGGTAATATACATTAACTGACTAAATAAATTTGAACAGTGCATTTCAATGAAAAAAATTCTATGAAATCTTTCTATGGCCAGTGATCTTAGGAGTGTGCATACTGAGAGAGTGAGAATCATCTCTATTTTTTACAAAAATAGCAAAAATCTCTTTATTATTACAAGGATCTAAAGCACAGAGTAAGACCAGTTGTGCTAGGTAACAATAGCCTTCATATACAGAAATAATGCATTTGCATTGTGTTTCATATTCTATACTGATTCAAGGATGTGTTTGGTATTCTAATAGTAAGAGCAGGGTCATACAGTAAATAAAACCCTGTCTACCCTTTCCACCCATTTCTTCACTATTGGTACAAGCAGTTCACAGCATACTGTCTAATCTCTGATTACTTTCTTTCTTCAACTCAGTTTAAATCCTGTTTGGGAAATTAGGTAGCTTTGAAGGGCTAGGATGAGTGATGACCTATGCAAGACTGCTCTTCTCAGCAGGGTGTGTGTGTGTGTGTGTGTGTGTGTATACATTGTCAATATACCTACCTCAAGGGCAAAATGCTAGCGTGCACCGGAGCCACCCCCACACCATCACCACAGAGTCCCGGTGGCACATTAATTACTGTCTGCATGATTTCAATGAGATGAGCCATGTTGCCCTCTTTCATTCTGCTGTCGATGTCCTCTCTCTTTCTCTTGCTGTTTTCCTGCTGCCACAGGCATATATTCATCATGGACACTTCATCAGGAAAGTACAACATTTTCAACAAAAGTACAACAAATTTACAACATTTTCACACTTTAATGTTATATTGTTAAATCTGACTTTGTCGTCAGTGTATTTGATCACAACACAAATGATCTTTAAAAATAAAGATACAATATCTTCCTAAATCATGTAGACCAAGTTATTTTTCAGAAATGGTTTAAATAACAATAAAATACTAAAAGATTAAGAGAGAACTTGGAAAAAACTAGGAAGTAAAAAAAAACAAAAAAAAGTTACTTCAGGTTCTTTGTCTTTATGAGTATTTTCACGTTTTATGAATTTGTACATGAATTTCCCGAGAAGTGCAATGGCAGTGTTATTCTCCATTCATAAGGATTCGTACTGAATGGTGGAAAAAATATACAAGGTCCCTGTTTGAAATGGCTGGAGTCTTGCAGGCTTTACTGGACTAAACCTTCATTACTTGAATTAGTAATTCTGGGCAGCTCTACTAGATTCACTATTCATGTCAGGTGAAGCAAAGGAAAAAAACAACAAATCAAACACACTGAGTAAGAGCCTACAATCCTGGCAGTTCATGCTGTTTGTAAGCCTCTGGCTATGGCCCTGGGCACTAAACATTATATCTTGCTACTTCCCAAATTGCCTGATGCATTGCTCGCTTCAAGTCCACCTGCTGCAATGATACCTAGTCCACTCCTGGCCCTCAATCCCCTGAGAAACCAATTCCTTTGCCAACCCTAAAATCCCATCAACACCAACAGGCGCTATAAACCTATTATGTTTGATCATGTAAAGCTGAGTGACTTTTTGCTGGCTATGGATCACACACAACTTTTGTTTCAACATTTTTAAACTAGTTTAGTGTATTTTTTGTTTTTGCACAATTTTATAGTATAAAAAAATGAAAGGTTCACCATGCAAAACAGAATCACCCCATAATACCTGTTTCAAAGTCAATGTTAGGTGATGCAATTTTTAAAGCTTTTTAAATACTCTTTAACTCAAACCTTGTGCTCCTTGCCTAGCACTCTGAAAGTTAAAATAATTGATGTCCACAAAGCTTCCTGCTTTCTTTTCCTGCATTTTCACCTCAAAATCTAGCATTAGAAGCTAGCAAATGAACATCTAATCAAGTCTTTTGAAACCATGTCCTGTGGATTGAGATAGTTAAAATATAAAACTTTAGTCATAATGAGCAAAGGTAAGAACACCTCTCCAGCTGTTAAGAGATGGATTGGCCATGCTCTGGACTTGTGTTGCAAACAAAATTCTGAGAGCAAACATCAGTCTGTCTGTAAAAAAGCTGAAAATAAAAAAGAGGATGGATTCTACAACATGATATTAATCCTAAACACAACACAACACAAAATCCTCAAGAGACACAAGCAAAAGGTTATGATATGGACCTCAAACATAAACCTAACACCAAAAATCTGTGGATAGAGCTCAAAAGAGGCCCAAGAACCTCACAGAAATAAAAGCCTTTTGCAAGGAAGAATGGACAGAAATCCCTCATACAAGACATAAAAGACTCAGCTGGCTTCAAAAAGCATTTACAAGCTGTGATACTTGCCAAAGGGGCAAGCATTACTAAGTATGTATGTTTGGGACCATCAGGGAAAAAAACTTAAAAAAAAAACCTGTTATTTTGAAACTGCAAAAGTCTTAACATTAATCTTTGGACTTTTTATTTTAAATTGACTTAACTTATTTAGCTATTCATGATAGAAATTCTGACCAGGGGTGCCCAAACATTTGGACTGCATTGTAAATTTCACAGATAACTTGGGAATAACTGTAAAAAAAAGAGCAAGAAACAATGATGTACAAAAGTGTAGAGTTGATTAAGTAGAAGCAATATACTTTAGTGGTTTTGATAAGTGTAGTTTCATTGATTTCCTCATGTGGACAGAATATATGACATAAGATTGGATCATAGAATGTGTGTTTAGAGGTGAAGCGTTACAGGGAATATAAAAATAAGATTTTATGATGAGATTTATTATAATCAAATAAAATGTGTTCTGTGTCAATGGCAAAAAAATATAAGTATCAGTTTTTGAGAATATGTTTTGCAAGTTACTTCAGTAATAAAAGCATAGTACCATTAGGAACTATTTTATTTCTGCACAACTTTAAATTGGAAGTCAATAAAAACCATTTGTTTGGACACTATGAAAGGACAATTCAATTTTACTGGAGATCCCCTATGGCTAACATTGCTTCAGTGCTCATAGCAGAGGATGTAAGCTATTATATTAAAACATCCAGGGATGTACAGTACATTCTTAGCTTAATTTTAATGTGTAGGTATCTGTGCCTGTCATGACACCACCATATTCAACACAACTGCAAACAGTGCCACTCTTAGCCATGGGCCTAGCATCTACAATGAATAATGTTATAATTTCTACTGAACTGGGTTTAGTTTTCTGGTTTAGATAAAAAAAGATTAAATGGTAAATACACAATGTTTAGCCCAAACTTTAAACATCCTGTGGAGCAGCATTACATCCATTATTATAAAATAGAAAGAACATAGCACACCCAGAAGGAACTAGAGGAGATTTCCACCAAAAATGACTGAGAGGAAGACATTAGTGAGAGCAGCAAAGAGGGTCTGTAAGAAACTTTCTCTGCATGATGAATAAGGTTTCAGCCAAAGAGCAGTAGCACTTTGTACTAAGGACAAAAGTGAATCTTTTTCAACCTATTTGCTGCCTCCCAACCATGATGCTTGACAAACTCCAAACAGTGACGATGTGGTAGATCAGTGGTTAAGGGGTTGGGCTACCGATTGGGTGTAGGTTTAAATCCCAGAGCCACCAATATGCCACTCACAGGCCCCTGAGCAAGTCATTTAACCCTCAATTGCTCAGCTGTATAACTGTAACTCTGGATAAGGGTGTCTGACTAATGGTGTAATTGGCACATTTCTATAAAGTCCAGCTTTGTGGGGTGTCCAAGTAATGTTTGTCCTCTCAACATCTTCCTCTACATGAACTATGGATATCTCTAGCTCCTTCAGAGTTATCCTTACCCTGTTTTTATCACATTGTAGCTCTGCACATTCTGTATCCTAGTCATTTGTAAAGTATAGTCTTAGCATATACAGATTTTTTTTTGCTTACACATGGTCAATAAGTTTATTGTGTAACAGCACACATGCCTCTGTTCCTGTGTAAAATATAATACATTATTGAAGACTTTTGGGGCTGTAGTGGTGCACCTACTAACACTGCACAAAACCGTTTTCAGTCAAGATCCAAGACATATATTTAGACATATTGCACAAAGAATTTTGATTAATGGACGCTGTGAAAGAGGAGTGAAAATAACATTACCCAAATCACTGGTTTCACTCAAAAATGTAAGAGCATGGTGCAATGCAATTTGAGCAAATAGCAGCACATCAGTATGCTGCACAGACATTACAATCTAAAACACCCTGAAAACTCTTGCTTGATAAGAAAAATATACTATAAGTGGTTGCATAAAATTACATGAGAGGTGCTTAATATTTTTCATTGTAATATGTTTTCACAGAAATGGGTTTAACCGTGGCTTAGCAAGATTCATCCATAGTCCATGTAATTTATTGGAATATATTACAGCCAATTAATCTGTTATTTTTTTTGTTTAATTATTTGTTGAATAATTTGCATTAATAATCAAAACACTATGATGTCAGACATCTTGAAGGCAGCGATCGCAGATCAAACAGCTCCTACTCAGAGATGACAAGTGCAAGATGAAACACCACCAAGACACAGACATCTTAGATCATTTTAGGAGCTTTAGATCATTTTCAAACTTTTTTTTCTTTGGGTAAGCAAAGAGACCTCAATAATTAGTTATTTTTGTCACTGGAGAGGAAGTAGAATTTAATAAAGAAGAGCTGATTAGAGACTGGACAGTTAAGGCCTACCTGTAAATTATTTTTGTCCCTAGAGTCCCAGTCTGCCTGTACAATGGTGAAGGCCTGAATGTATTTTCAATTAATTTGATTATATGCTGTACTGAAGCAGAGGTCAGGGTAGCAGACATAGCACCCTTTCTGACAGAGGTGCTCTAGCCACCTGTGCATGTCATGAAATGCAAATGGAACTACTGAATTATTTAGGCTCACAGAATAATTAATCACACCACAGGGGTCACAGAGAGGCACATAAAAGCAAAAAGCAAAAAAAATAAAAAGTGCAATAAAATAGATGGCTGAAATAGTATCAGTGCCCTCTGTCGACCTTAAAAGAATGACAAATATTGACCAGTTTGATTTCAGGGTTAAAGCAACAAATGATCTGCATTTCTTGCAATTTTATTTGAAATAGAAAAAAATATTTTCTATATTTCATATTAAAGGTAGTGTTTGAATATTTTCAGCTGTCTTCTGTTCAATGGTATACCAGACTCAGTGCAGTGAATCTGCCTTCATTGCACAACCTTTAAAAAACAAAACAAAAAAAAAATTCCAACTGGTTTGCATCTTATGCCATGGCCTCTATATTTCTGATCTTGATGTCCTTATAAATGGGTTAAAAAAGATACCATGTTCTAAATTGATACTAGGATAGTAAGTTGTTTAGCACATCTATATGTAGGTATACATATTCATTTTTTAATCTTAAACCCAAAGAATTGGATTTGCTTTTCCAGTACTTTCAGAGGGGACTGTCTATGACACTAACTTTATGGTAATAATAAGTAATAATTTTCAGGAGCTTTGATTGTTTTACTAGGCATAATTCTATATCAGTACCAACTGGATTTAACTAAGCAAATAGGTAAGAACCTTCTATTGGATAATTACTGCAGGGATTTCTAGGTTTCCACTGACAACAAATTATTTAACCCTAACTGATGCAGTCAGTAGCTTCTCATTTCTTAAACAACCATGTTGGAAACATAAGGTATGTTATTCTGTTTAGGAAGGAATATGTCAAATTATTAATTAATCAAGCAAAAAAAAAAAAAAACCCAAAAAACTAAGGAGATTAGTGAAGGTTAGATGATTTTTACATCCCCAATTACACAGACATATTCCAACATGACAATACCAGTATTCATAGGTTTCAACCACAGAGTCCAGACCTTAACCCCACTGAGAATCTGAGAGATGTACTGAAGAAGACTTTACACAGCGGTCTGACTCAGTACAATCATCAGTACAAGACCTTGAAAAATCAATGTAACTATGGATAGAAATAAATGTTGTGACATTGGATAAGCTTATTGAAATGATGCCATAGTGAAAACATACTTTAATCAAAGCAAAAAGCAGTCCAACAAAATATTACACTGTCTAAAATTTTATTTTTTTTGGTCAGGCAGTGTATATTCAACACATTCAACAAATGATAATCTTCATAAAATCAACATTTAATGCATGAAATTCTAGTGAAAAAAAAAATCACTGCACTTGAACAACCATATACTGTTTATGTCGCAATTTGCTTATATTTGATTGATTTACTCACCTTCCTAGATGAAGTGCAATCATGCAATCGTGCTGCATGCTTAGTCGACCTTAACTACGTAAAGGTATTTCTGTTACAGACCCTCAGAGGCAGGAATCATGCTGCCCCAGGTTACTGTTCGTGTGCAATTTTCTCTGAAGGAAGAGCAGTAACAAGACAGTTAATGAGAGAGTTTGTCAGACATTAAGACCTGACCACTCACACAAACTGCTGAATAGATGCTGAACAAACAGGCTTGCAGAAACACTTTATAAAGGGTTTGCAATGGTTATCTCAGTCAATGGACTTAATTGTTTTTGTAAACAGACAAAAGACCTAAGAATGTTTAATGAGTTTAAAATGTTCTTCATAGAGGACTGGTCCAGAATTCCTTGGAAGAAACTCTTCAAATGTAGGCTTTAACAAATATTAATTGTAAGGCTACAAACAACTTTCATTCTTTTGTTTTGCAGGAGAAAATAGACACCAATAAAGAGAGCTATTTTTAAAATATTGCACTAAATTAAAATATTAGTACATTGCCCTATTTTATGTTTTAAATATAAATAGTTGCATTTTTGCTTATTTTCATAAAGACTGACAGTAAGTATAGAGTTAACTATATAATTTCCGAATTATTGATGTATGCATAAATTATGAATTATTTTTTACTCTGCAGTCTTTTAATTAGGGTAAAACCAACCCAGTATGTAAGCAAAAACAGTTTATGTCCAATTCTCACGCATTATTCAATGGATAATCAAATCTAGATTTTGTACAATTTAGATTAATAGAGTAAGAGTAATAAAGAATAAGATGATCATACTGAACAGTTTTGAATTCAAACTATACTTCTGGGAAAGTGTACTGATTCATAATCTCAGTATGGGTAACACCAAGAAGAGGATGGCTTTCTTTTGTGTCTGGTTCCTCTTCTTCATGTCAGTTTTTATGCCACACCCCTGGCTTGCTTGAATATACTTATATATGTAATGATGGACAAAAACATGATATACAGAAGAAAGTTTCAGTAAAGGTCAAGATTTCATAATTCTGAAACATTTAGCATTATGAGGATTGTGTAAGCATTCTTATTATGCGGATGCTAAACTAATATTCTTGTCTAGTGTTTATGTATCTTGTTTATGTAACTTATGATGTGTGTACTGTTGTGTGAAAATATTAATTATATAAAAAGATAATGGATAAAACCCTCAGGTTTGACTGTAGTCCATCTGTTACACCTGGATCGGAATCACTGTGGGACCAAATATGAGCAGTTATTATTAGACAGTGGAGAATTCTCAGCACAGCAGTGACACTGACAAGGTAGTGGTACAGTTGTGTGTGACTCTAATACTAGTGTATTCCGTGTAAGACCTCTGATCACCTTCTTCTTTTTTCCATTCTGAATGAATGAATTTGAATTGTTTGCTTATAAACTCAGTATATGAATTCTATTTCCTTTGTGTGTGTGTTTCCACAGCTGGTTTTTCCGCTTAGTTAACACTACAGTATGATTAATTATTAATTACAGTACAGGTAGTATGGTATTAGACAGTAGTCTCATGTGTGCACAATAGACACTTCATCATTGCCTAAGAGGCTACAACAATAAACTCATGGTCTTGCTGTGCAGTAAACAAATATACAGTACTTGCTATATTTAGTGATAGTACATCTGTATATTCTAGATCACTGCAACATAAGCTTTATATTTGTTGGTATTTATTTAATCTTAGCATATCCTGAGACCATCCCATTACATACAGGGGCAGTAGACCTCAGTTTAGAAATGTTGTTAATGTTCAATGTTAAAGTGATCTGTTACACTAATGTAAAAATGTGTCAATCCATCCCAATTGCAATAAATAAATCTTGTGCGAGAAGAAATGCAACACAAATGAATGAATGAATTAATTAATTCTTGCATTATGGCAAAAGCCAAAAAAAGAGAAATTAGGATTGTAAGTAAAACAATCAACAGCAATGAAAATTAAAAAAAAAAAGTCCTGTACATTGTCAGACATTCTGAGCAGTATATTATCGAATATCCAAGAAAATGGAGAAGCAGTTTGCATTGTATGATAAGGAGGGTAGTACAAAGAACATATATTTCTGTGGTTTCTGCCAGTAAATGCCATTAGATCATTAGCAAAATACTGTGATCAGTAATTAGGTGATAGTAATCACCTAAGTGGTCCACCTAAAACAGACTACTAACTATACTGCACTAAAACACTGGAAATGTACAGTACGGCTCTGAACAACTTGAATGGGTTTCAGTGGAGAAATTTTGGCTTTGAACTTTGAACTGACAGTTGATTTATACAGTGACAGAGAGAGAGAGAGAGAGAGAGAGAG
>JAOTRN010000043.1:20344356-20360237 GCA_028566695.1 Bagroides melapterus | reverse complement strand
CTTGGTGATGGAGCTGGTGTTGAGTGACCAGGTAAAGTCCTCTGCCAGATGAACACCAAGGAATTTGGTGCTCTTGACGATCTCCACAGAGGATCCGTCGATGGATGGTCGATTTTAATCATTTTAATAAGAATAGAAGAATACAATACACTACTTGAGGCCAATTCTTTTGTTTCCTTACACTGAAGACATTTGGGTTTGAGATGAAATGATTTAAGCATTCAGCTCCTTATATTTACATCTAGATGTGTTACACAACTTAGAACATAGCAGATGAGTTGGTTTAATTGTGCAATGACGTGTACATGTAAGAAAACACTTCAGTCATTTTATCACTGGACACGTACTTCTTATCTTACAACAATGTTGACACTGAAAGTTCAGTCTATACATGTACATGTTATTTCAGGATACATATAAACTCTTAATTATGAATCTGCAGTCACTAGAATCTGCAGAATAAATTCATATTAATAAATCCACTGGTGAAACAGATGAGAACAGCTACATTTGGCTCGACTAATAGCAAAGGTATGATAGAGCTTGAGTGTTTTACTAGATTTATATGGTTTGTCTTGTTACCTTATGGTTATTTTTAGGCAGCCAGGAAAGATGCATTTACTAATAAATGGTGAGAGGTGGTCGGACTAGCTGGCAGCATTTTGGAGGGCAGGAGACCATTTAAAATGTTGTGTCTCTCACTGCACTAGTATTTATAAGCTGTAAACCTGCTCCTTATGAAGGTCTTTTATCTAAATGTAGCATTTTAAATGTTTTTATTAATTTTATTGCTTTATGAAGTAAGCAAGTGAAACAGGTAAGCATGCATTGTCATGGTTTTTGCCACAGACATCTTTGGCACATAACATCTGGCAAAAGTAACATCTAGACTTGCTGATATGTTGGAAAAACTGTTGGAAAGAGGTCATCATACAAAGTAAACACAAAGTTTAAGAACAGTGTTTTGAAATCTACTGTAAGAAAAAAAACAAACACTTTCACATTTAAACAAGCTGATGAGGGTTAAGGTCTCAGCAGTGGCAGACTGCCATATAAACATGCACGCACACACGCCTCTGTCTGCTTAGTCCATATGTACTGAAAGCTTCAGCTGCAAAAAGCTTTTTTACATTTAAAGAAAGGTGATAAGCACTGATCGGTTAATATTTCCAGTAAATAGTAATGAACTTAATGTGTGAAACAGATCATATGATTCTCTCCCTGCTTCTCACTGTGGGTGAGGAGTTTTTGCCACCACACTGATTGGATGTCAGCCTTGAGTGGTTCTGCAGCCCCGCCTTGCAGCCATTTGCTCTCCTAATTTCCACAACAGGGGTTAGTTGTGGAAGTGGGGCTGCCATTTCATACACATACACACACGCACACGCACACGCACACACACACTTCCCACCTCTATCTATTTCTCTCACTTGCTTTCTAATTAGTTACATATATATTCATACATTTTAACTATTTACAGGAAACAGAACATGAAAACAGAATAAAAGTAAGAAGTAAAAGTAAAAGACATTAAAATCAGCATGTGAAATGTTTTCTATAACAATCTCCCTGATTCTCACTGAGGGTTAAGAGTATTTACCAGCACTCTGATTGGAGGTTTAAGTGCCTCACTGCATGACCTCCTGCTTTCCACAACAGAGGTGCATACAAGCACATGCAAATCAAAAGAAAACATTTTAAAAAATAACAAGATTAGCATATATGAAACACTACACCATACAGACATCGTCTGCCTTGACATTTTGCTAACAACAAAGCACTTAAAAAGATTTCAACTATTTTATGTCATGACTTGAAAGCCACAGAATTTGTGCTGCACCCTATGATACTCTTCCTGATTCTCACTGAGAGTGAGGAGTTTTTCCTACCACACTGATTGGCTCTCAGCCATGAAAGCTTCTGCTGTTCCAACTTACAGCCATGAGCTCTCCTGTCCTTTAATATATATATATATATATATATATATATATATATATACACATACACACACACACACACCCCATAGCCTATTCTTCACTCTCTCTTCTGAAATATACACATATACATTTATAAGTAGCAGCAACTAAAATACTGCAACAAACAGAACACAAACACACAAAAAACATGTGCATGCAGCTCCCTGTTACACCCTAATATTAAGAACCCACACACAAGTGTCAGAACCACAGAGACAACAGGCTTAAAGCAGCAGAGAAAAACAATGTATGCTACACCCTATGATATCATCCCTGATTCTCAGTGAGGGTGAGGAATTTTTGCCACCACACTGATTGGCTGTCAGCCTTCAGTTCTTCTCCTGCACTACCTTGCAGCCTTTTGCGCACCCAGTTTCACAACAGGGGTGCTGAATCGGCACAGCCCTTACATACATATACAAACACACTCACCATATCTATTTCTCTCACTCACTAAACAAACATACACATAGCAAAATCTTATGGCTACATAAAACAGAAAAAAAAACATTCAACAAAAGAATAGAAAAAAAGCATCTATAAAATACTTTCAAACCAAGCTGGAAGCAAAGGGCATGAGAAGAGAAAGGTTGCTATGAGAGTGCATTTAACACTAGAAACCCCCAAAACTACATCAATTAATAGTACTAACCCAATATTCAAATAATAAATTGTGTGCCCATGATACTCTTCCTGCTGCTGACTGAGAGTGAGGGGGTTTTACCACTTCTCTGATTGGCTGATGTGGGATCATCCTTTCATACATATATACATTCATACATACATACATACATACACACTACACCTGCCTCTATCTATCTATCTGTCTCTCTCTAAACATACACATATATCCTTGTGTATTCTACAAGCACACACCAAGAACCAGGAGAACACCATGAACAAAGCAAACTTCACAGAGCACTGTCTCCTGAGTACCCTATAATACTCTTCCTGATTCTCTTTAATGGTAAATTATCATACTTAAGCACCTCATATTTGCTTTTGCTAAGCAATAACCAAAAAGAGGACCTTTAATAGAGGTTTAACAGAACACATCCTAAAGTACAATTTAAACACAGTATATGAAATGTTTCCTATAATAATGTCTCTGATTCTCACTGAGGGTGAGGGGTCTTTGGCTGATTGGATATCTGGAATGCTTCTACTGCCCCACATCACAGCCATGTGACCTCCTGCTTTCCACAACAGGGGTGTGTTCATATGTTGTGTGTATGTATATACTGTATATACACACATTACGCACATGCATTTAAAAAACAAATCATAGCAGAGATGCATGCGTGGATAAAGCTATACAGGAAATATCAAGCAGAAGAGCCCAGCATCAAAGCGGCACCTACAGAGCTACACTAACTTTTATAGAAAGCAAAAGACAAAAGAGAACATTACACAAATTCAATACTAACCTAACACTGAGAGTGTGGTGCACCCTATGACACTACCCTTGATTCTCACTGAGGGTAAGGTGTTTTTCTTGCAGCACTGATAGGCTATCAGCCTTGCTTCTACTTATACAAACACACACTACCCCCTGCCTCTAACTATCTCTTGTTCTCAAAATATATGTATAATTATATGATGGAGGAACACAGAGCAGAACAGAACAGCTCAAAGATTGATTTTAAAGTGAGGTGAGTAAGAAAGCACTGGTAGACTTTAGGTATTTCTAAGCAAAAACAAAGCAGATCCCAGAAAGCTGTACAAAAGACACTAGCTGCTAAGAAAGAAACCATTTCATACTATACAGTCTCCCTTACATGACATGGCATGTGTGCTACACCCTATGGTACTCGACCTGATTCTCACTATGGGTGAGGTGTTGCCAGCACACTGATTGGCTTTCAGTCTCCTGCTTTCCACAACAGGGGTGCTGAAGTGGCACTGCCCTTTCATATATACAGTACATACACACATTTACCCTGCCTCTATCTATCTGTTTCAATCTCTGAACATATACATATTTATTTCTATATAGAAACTCAAGTGTATTGAGAAAAGCACACTTTTATTAGTAGCTTTTAGTCTAAGAAGAAGACAGAGATGGTTTACTAGGCACACATGACAGATAAGTACATGCGACACTCTATGATTTTTTTTTCCCTCATGCTCACTAATGGTGAGATGCTAGTGCACTCTTACAATGTTTCTTTATTGAGTAGCAACATGGCAGAAGCCAGAGAACATGACTCACACACTCTTCAAAGGCTTTAAACAGCAAAGTAAAATCATATGCTAGCTTTTCCTTAAAACAAAACGTCTTGCTTTACCTGTGTAGCATGTGTTCCCTTGCTGTCCACAATAAGGGTGAAGTGTGTATACACATACTGTACATACACACTCCTCCCTGTCTCTACCTATCTATTATCTATCTTTTATATTCTAAAAGTAACAGCTGGTGAGACAAGCAAGAGACACCCCAAGGAGATTCATAGAACATTCATCAGTTAACATTGCCAACATGTCTCAGAGAGCATCCTAAAGAGAAAACGCTCTTTTAAACTGCTTTTAAAGGAGAGTTAAAAAAGCATTTAATGAGGCAAGACTGCACAGCAACAAAGCAGGACCAAGAGATCTATACAAAAAACTCAGCTATCTGAAAACTACTGATCAGAAACAAAACCCTTTAAAGCAACCTGTTACAGTTAGCGTGGCGTGTGTGCTGCATCTCATGATACTTTCCCTGATTCTCACTGAGGGTGAGGATTTTTTTTCCACTGTACTGAATGGCTGAAGTGGTGCTGTCCTTTCACAAATACATACACTCCCTCCTTTCTCAATCTAAATACATATTTATTATTGTAACACCTCACCTATGCAACCACAACACCAACACATCAGAGGCCAAGGCATTGAGTAAAGAGCTCTTTTATTAGAAGCTGTTAAACCTTTTAGAAGAGGACAGTGCTTGTCTACACTAGGAGCAGTTTAGGCTGGGATGAACAGCAACAAACTTCACAGAGCACAGCCTTCAGAAGACTTCACTTTTGACATTACCATTGATTCTCTACAAGGGTGAAAGACTACCCAGCAGAAAAATAACAAGGCAAGACCTAGCAACCATTACAGCCCACAGCACAAGAAAACCATGTAATAGTTTTCATTCACACAGACCAGCAAACAGTGATGAATGTGCTAGACCCAATGATACTCTCCCTGCTTCTCACTGAGATTGAGGAGTTTTTGCCACTGTTCTTTCATTCATATATACACTCTCCCCCCACCTCTATCTATCCTTAACCATCCCGCACTAAATACCTGCATATATGTGTATGTATAAATTGCGGCAAATGAAAATTGCAAATCCAAGAAACCTAACAAAGAGAACTGCCTACAACATGCTGTACTCTGTGATACATGCCCTGATTCTCATTAGGAGCGAGGAGTTGTTAATCACAACTGGGGATAGTGCTCTTTTAATGAACACCAACTATTGAGAAATGAGCACAATTATGAGCAGCTTTTAAGCAGAGTTATGGGTAAGAAGACAGCAGTATGCTTGAGTTGTGTGCTGTCTGACATGAGATCCTAAGCAAGGGTGAACAACAAAGCAGCAAAAGCCAAGAAAACTCAGAACAGCCAAACTTGCCCTACACTTTAGGGCACACCCCCTACCTCCACCAAGAGTGAGAAAACAGGCCAAAGCAAATCACTCTAGCCGGACAGTGAAGAATGTATAGCAGGGGGTGTGTTGACTGTACACATTGTAACATACATGCAAAGTACAATCAAATATTTCAGTGGCAGTCAGAATTTGGCATATACTGTGCACATACCCTCATGTTACAGCTTATTTTCTAATATTCTAACAGAGAAAAGGCAACCCAAGCTTTCACAGAGTATTACATAGCACTAGACTTCCAGTAGAATAGCCCAACAACAAAGCAGCACCTAGGGAACTACACAATCTTCAAAGGTAGCCACAAAGCAGTAAAGGCTATTACGTTGTTGCATAAAAGAAGCTCTACAGAGTGTGTGCTGCACCCTATGATACACTGATTCTCACTGAGAGTGAGGAGTTTTTCCTGCCACACTGATTGGCTGTCAGCCTTGAATGCTTCTGCTGCTCCAACTTGTAGCCATGAGCTCTCCTGCTTTTCACAACAGGGGCTCTGAAGTGGCGCTGTCCTTTTATTCACACACACACAAACAGAACACATATCAGGTCACTCTGACACTTAAAAATTATTCAACATATGGTTTTCAAAGCGCTACAAGTAAATTTTAATTTGAAAGCAGAGAGTGGAGCTAGTTTGCTATAGCAAACAGGCTACATGAACAGACAAAGGATTTAGAGACAAAGCTCTTTTATTGAAAAAGAAAATAATATCAACAAACTACTGTTAGCAAAGCCCAGAAAAAAGAGTACACACTTACATTGGTATGCTGTGCCTCATGATACTCTCACTGCTTCTTACTGACAGTGAGGAATCTGTGCCACCTCTCTGATTGGCTGCCTCTTTAAGAGTTTTGGCCACCCTGCCTTATAGCCACATGCTCCCTTGCTGTCCACAGCAGGGTGCTGAAGAAGCATAGCACCTGGGAAGTAGTCATGTGAGGAAAGTGCTTAGGCTGCTTGAGGACGGCAGTGTGGGCACGCGCATGCGCACACGCACATGCACACACACACACACACACACACACACACACACACACACACACACACACACACACACACACACACACACACACAGATCAATCAGCCATAACATTATAACCGCCTGTTATCTAACTCATTGAATGCATGGACTACACAAGACCTCTGTTCCCTTAGTGCGTCCTGGTGCCATCTTTTCGCCAGGTAAGTGAGGCACATGCATCCCGTGATCCACATGTAAAATTAAACACAATTCAGATATAGATGTTCAGATAAAGTTTTCTAGTCATCACTATTTGGCACTATTGTGCACATTTCTTCTAATATTTCAGGAATAATTTAGTAGCAGAATGTCACCATATATCTACTTTGGCTAGGCTTAAGTCTTTTTTAGTTTTGTATTGTTTTCCGTGAGCTCCATGAGATATTTTCATGTCCAGATGAATCAATAATCTGATGTTTTTTGAGTGCAGTGACAGGACATGACCATGCCAGTGCAGCACTGTTTTGTGGTTCAGAATTGCATTTATACTAACACCTTATGTAACCTGCTCTTTGTACTGGCCACAAGACAATTTATATTTTTCTAATTTTAAGCCAACTCTCAAAGGGCAGTTTTAGTCTATTCCTATAGTCCTACAAAATTCCTCCAATAGCTGGACATGTTCACTAGCTGGTGCATTTTTATAATAAGCTACAAATAAAATCCACAGTCGATTTATTGAGTAATTCAGTTTAAATAATAAAAATAAAGTCTAAATAATAATATCAATGCAAAAGTGAGGTCGGTTTATAAGTCTTTTTTGAGCAAGGTTTGATTGCAGCATGCTTCTTGATGATATACCCAATATAACCCTTTTTTTTTGCAAATACTTTACTCTTTACCAGTTTAGAGCATGCATCTGTTATGACCTATGACCTTGCACGTTATTCTTACATTTTATTTCTGCTAGTGAAAATATGGCCCTTATTTGTTTCACATTACTTTTCACCCAAAGCTCCCAAATGCTCCTATGCTCCCAAAAATCAATGTGTTGGAATGAGTGCATGCTGCTAATTAGAGTTCACTGGCCTGACTTGTCCATTTTGTGAGTTGCAGTTTCACTGTAGCTGTCAAGGTCATTTCCATCTTCACTGACAGCCCATGACAGGGCTTTTGTGGTTCAAGAGAGAGCCAAAAATCCAATAGCATTTAATTGCCCGGTTTTATAGTCGTCACAGAAAAGTAATAGCAGCTCAGCAATTCTGTCCACATGGTCGATTCTGCTGATGGTTGTAGGCTCAGCAGAAGAATGTTTGTATACGTGTTGGGAGATTTATGGATGAGCCACTGAAAGAGAATGTAATGTGCATCAAAATATAGAAATGAAAAATCATTTTGATCTTGGGAGAACCCATAGTGGAAATATTTCATTTTTAGACTTTTGGTTATATCATAAAACAACAGGTTCAATCCACAATGTGTCACCATGTACAATTATGAAAGATAGCTAAACACACATCTGGAAATCCTGAAGGAAGGAAAGCCTGTTTCTGAAGCACCATGAATTTATATTTTAAAAACAATACAAAGAATCAACTGTAATTCACTACAAACAGACACATACAAATGCAAGAGCCTCCTCGAAACAGTGCTGAGCAGTGCACTGAGTGGCATAGGAATGTGGCTTATATTATAATCAATGAGCAAGATATTTATTCTTTTTTTCTTTTTATTAATTTTTTTCTTGCAGACGGGAGGGAGTTAAAAGAGACTTTGGACTGATAATCACACTTACATCTACCTCTACACTAATATCTAAGACGTTGAAAGTGCCTCAGATAGTAAGATAGTTGGAATTGATCAATGGCAACTTTTTCATTATTAAATCCCAGTGTTCATTTCCCACACGCATATGTGAAGAATAACTTCGGTTAAAAATCCATTTGTAACCTTTTTCGTGCTAAACTATGATGCATATTCTATATTTCTTAGCCAAAAATCTTCTACAATAAGTGCCAGTCAAAACAAATAATTTTCACAGGCTCACTGATGGAAAAGAAGCATCATAAAATATTTATAAAAACTTCCATCCATTTACTTACAGTAGCTCAGTGTGCACAGTATTGACACTTAGGCATGTGAAAGTTATTGCCCATTTTTACTGTTTACTGCTCCCTCATGATGCCAAATATTTCTACACCAACTTTTGTGAAAAGTGCTTCAGCAGTCAGGAAGTACAGTGGAAGATCAGCCACCCTCTATGGTGCTGTCCTCCGACAGAGTGTGCAGCATAAATGTTCATGGTCATACAGCTCTCTGCTCTAAATATTCATATACTGTATAATAGTCTGTACCATTAAGACTTTGTGGAGCCATGGGCCAGTAACATGCATGCTTAGCACAGGAAATGATACTTAAATAGCAAAAGCCTTTCCACTTCTCTTGGAATGCTTAATATTCCTCATGGGACTTTTTTCTGGAGTCTGTTCAGTGCTTGAAGGAAAGGGGCTTGTTGTGAATGCCACAATGTCTACCAATGTCTGGTTTGCTGCTGAAAGCCTGGTGATGGCTTCCCATGTTCCCATTTGTAAGAAGTTGTTAAAGTTAATTAATCTATAAGGTGGTGCCTCTGACTTAGTTGTTACACCACAAGTTAATTAAGAATGATGACGTGTGTAAGATACTTTCAGGTTTACTGGACTGCAAATACTTCATGTCATGGAATTGATCAAGATCAAGATGTGCTTCTTTTTTTATATTGCTAATGACATTGCAATGTGAAGTAATAGCTAACATTGTAACTTTTCCTTATCTCTTTAGCATTATCAGGAAAGTCCTAGTGTTTACCTCTAAATTCAGCTCTGCTCTACAGATTTAAGAATCTCAGCCCCTACCAAGGCAACTGCATGTTTTATGTTACAGAATAGTCTCTTCTGCTTGCACACCAGGCACTCTGTAGACACAATTATCTCCACTCATCTCTTGATAGACTGTGTGTATTTTTTACAGTCAATGTTCTCGCAGTGTACTCCATGATGTTCTGTATACTTTTTATATGAGAGATTAATATCAGACTAACTCTGTCTTGATTGTTTCCACCTCTCATATGTCATAATATTTCATTACGTGTGTAGACATAATGAAATCTAATGACAGAAAAGAGGTGGAAACAATCAAGGCAGATCTTACCAGATGTGAACATAGCTATCATGATAGTGGATGGTGGTCTTCCTCCATGATGAAACCATTCACTAATGAAATCTATCTTAGGATCATTTTGACCACTACTGTCATTTTACTGATCAGTGTTTCCTTTTTTACTCTTTACCCCAGCACTAGCATTGACAAATTATAATAACCTGAATATGGTCCTTTTATGCTTATATCTACCATTCATTCATAACCAAGAGAAAACCTTACAAAGCTACCATCTTGAAAGGTTAATGTTTTAATTAGAAGTGGTTCCTCCCCAATCCAGTTTGACGTACTGGTTAAGCAACATGTTTTCAGGTTTTTATTGTTTTTTATTGTCACTGCTTACCATATTCATACTTTGCCTAGACCATGTGGTCAGATTAATCTATGGGGTCTTTCTTTAAGCCAGGTGAACCTCTGTCTCATCTTGTGACACCATGTGGCATGACACTATCTGCATCTTTGGGATCTTTAGCATGGACTTATATATAAACATTTTCACTGGACCTTCAAC
This sequence comes from Bagroides melapterus, assembly GCA_028566695.1. Lineage (NCBI taxonomy): Eukaryota > Metazoa > Chordata > Actinopteri > Siluriformes > Bagridae > Bagroides > Bagroides melapterus. The sequence goes on along the minus strand of JAOTRN010000043.1, from coordinate 20,349,954 downwards.
AATCTAATCATACAATTTTGATTTGCTTCCGGATGAGCTGCCTCTCTTACTCCCCAATCCCTTAGGATTTACCACAAGTAGGAGGAGGCATTGCATAAAACAAGCCTCTCAACTTGGTTCTCAGGAACAGAACTACTATTTACCTGAACTTCATTAAGTGTGCATACAGTTGAGTACAATGTAATCTCAATTCAAATACAGGCTACTCTCACTGTACAGCATAATGAGTGCATGCCAGTCCCTCACCGAGAATCCAATCTGAGATCAGCCATGTAGACTTATTTCCTGCTCCTTTCATTCATACTCATTTGCTTTTCCCCCATTAGTTTGAACACCTGCTCAAACTCATGCAGTTTAAGACCTGTTCAGAAGATCATATTAAGTGATTCAAATGTATGCTGTTCTTTACCCTGACAAAATAATGGTTAAAGGTTCTGGGTTCCTAATCAGAAGGTCAGATTTTCAAGCCTTAGCAATGCCAAGCTGTAATTGTTGGGTTCTTGACCAAGGTCCACAACCCCCTCTGCTCCAGGGCTACTGTATCATGCCTGATTCCCAACAAACTGAGATAAGTGAAGAAAGCATTTCACTGATGTATAGTGATAAAATAAGGGCTCTTCAAAATCAGGATTATACATTGAGGCTACCCTTAAAAGTCACTTAACATACATAGTTAATATACTATAGTCACAACATAGTCGCTGACTCATCAATCAGCCATGGCATGTGCTAAGCCATCATTTCTTGTGGTGCTCTAGAACTATGTTTTGCCACTTCTAGATTAGATGGCAAGGAATCTAGCCACTGGGGTTTCAAGCCAGTGACTTATGTGCGGGACCCAAGCCCCGATAAATAGAAAGGGTTGGGTCAGGAAGGGCATCTGGCGTAAAACATGCCAAATCTAAACATGCGAGTTGTCAGGCCTGGGATAACAACGGTGTTGATCTACAGTGTGCTGGCAGAAATTGGACTACTTTTGGTTGAGGAAGGAGAGCAGAGAGACAGAGAGAGAGAGAGAGAGAGAGAGAGAAGGAAAGGCAGGAGTATAGGTCAGAGAATAGGGTCCTTTAATGTTGGTCCAATGACAGGGAAAGGTAGAGAGTTGGCAGATATAGTGGAGAGAAGGAAGGTAAATATACCGTGGGTGCAGGAGACCAGTGAGGTAGGAGCTTGCAGGTAGACTACAATCTATGTAGACGAAGTAATCTGAGAGAGATTAGTGACTGAAAAGTGGTGGTAGGAGTGTAGCCAGACAGCATTGGATGGTGATGTGGAGAGGAAAGATAGAGAAGAAGACCTAGTGTTGTAAGTTGAAAAAAGATGAATGTCGTAAGGAATTCAGACTGCAGACAGGCTTTGGGAGGTCAGGAAGAGCTTTCAGAGGATTGGAAAACTACATCAGAAGTGATCAGGGAGACAGGTAGGAGGGTGCTAGGTGTGTCTTCTGGAAGAAGAAAACAAGCTAAGGAAACATGGAGGAGGAATGAGGAAGTACAGGACAGAATTCAGAGGAGGAGGCTAGCTAAAAAGAAGTGGGACATAGAAAGGACTGAAGAAATTAAACAGCAGTACAAGGAATTCCAGCACAGAGTAACGGGGACGTGGCAAAAGGGACGTGGCAAAAGGCCAAACAGAAAACATACGATGAGTTGTATGCCAGGTTAGACACGAGGGAAGGCAAGACGGACTTGTACAGATTAGCAAGACAGAGAGATAGAGATGGGAAGGATGTGCAACAGGTAAGGGTGATTAAAGACAGAGATGGTAAGGTGCTAATAGGTGAGGAGAGTATGCAGAGAAGATGGAAGGAGTATTTTGAAGAGCTGATGAATGAGGAAAATGAGAGGAAAAGAAGGGGGGAAGAGGTGAATATTGTAGAGCAAGAAATAGCAAAGATTAATAAGGATGAGGAGAGGAAGGCTCTAGGGAGAATCAAGAATGGAAAGGCTGTTGGTCCAGATGACACACCTGTGGAGGTGTGGAAGTGCCTAGGAGAAACAGCAGTGGGGTTTCAATCTAGATTTTTCAACAGGATTTTATAGCGTGAGAAGATGTCTGAGAAATGGAGGAGAAGTGTACTAGTGCCGATCTTTAAGAACAAGGGTGATGTGCAGAATTGTAGCAACTACAGAGGTATAAAGTTGATAAGCCACACAATGAAGCTATGGGAAAGGGTAGTGGAAGCTTGGCTAAGAAAGGAAGTGGATATTTGTGAGCAGCAGTACGGCTTTATGCCCTGACATAGCACTACTGATGCAATTTTTGTTCTGAGATTGTTGATGGAAAATTATAGGGATTGTCAGAATGAGCTGCACTGCGTCTTTGTAGATTTAGAGAAAACATATGACAGGGTGCCGAGAGAGGAGCTCTGGTACTGTATAAGGATATTAGGAGTGGCAGAGAAGTATGTCAGAGGTAGTTCAGAATATGTATGAGATGAGTATGACAGCAGTGAGATGTGCTATAGGTCAGATAGAGATGTTCAAGGTGAAAGTGGGGCTACATCAAGCTTTGAGTCCCTTCTTATTTGCTATAGTGATGGGCAGGTTGAAAGATGAAGTCAGACAAGAATCTCCGTGGACAGTGATGTTTGCGGATGGCATTGTGATCTGTATTGAGAGTAGAGAGCGGGTGGCGGAACACCTGGAAAGGTGGAGGTCTGCTCTGGAAAGAAGAGGAATGAAAGTCAGCCATAGCAAGACGGAATACATGTGTTTGAAAGAGAGGGAGGGAAGCAGAACAGTGATGTTACAGGGGGCCGAGGTCAAGAAGGTGGAGGGGTTTAAGTATATTACAACTGTCCATTGTGTCAGAGAGTGTGGAAAAGAGGTGAAGAGGTGAGTAAAGGCAGGGTGAAGTGGGTGAAGAAAAGTGTCAGGACTGTTGTGTGACAGAAAAGTGTCAGCAAGAATCAAAGGAAAGCTGCAAAGGAATGTAGTGTGACCAGCAATGCTGCATGGGTTAGAGACTGTAGCAGTGAAAAAGAGACATGAGGCAGAGATGGAGGTAGTAGAGATGAGGTTGTTGAGGTTCTCTTTAGGAGTGACGAGGATGGACAGGATTAGGAATGAGCACATCAGAGGGACAGCCCTGTCTGTTCTGGGGACAAGGTCAGAGAGACTAGATTGAGATGGTTTAGACATGTACAGAGGAGGGAGAGTAGTTATATTGATAGAAGGATGTTGGAGATGGAGCTGCAGGTAAGAGGTCGAGAGGAAGTCCAAAGAGGAGCTATATGGATGTTGTAAAAATATTAGATGCAGTACATTGGTGTGAGAGTAGAGGATGCTGAGGATAGAGTTAGGTCCCCTAATGGGAACAGCTGAAGCTGAAGAAGATATTAGATGGCTTCTTTTCTCTAGCTAACCTAGCATGCACAGCGTGATATACAATACAGACATTAATAATAGTTATTTAAGAAAAAAATCTAGAGTAGAATTAGTATATTGGAAATAGCAGGCTACTGTTTATAGCCCAGTGATAAATAAATGAATAAATGAATGGTATCTCTAGCCATAGTATTAAGTAGCTACAGTGCTGACTGAATTACACTGTAAGAGATACAATCCCTTTAGTTAATTGCATGGGCACAACAGTTTCTTATCTGATTTGCCAGCTTGACATCTGGTCCAATTATTTCTCGGTAATTCAGACAGCCCTTGAGAAATCAAGCTTGTGTTTATTAAGAGTCAGTCAAGTCAAAGTGTGAGAAACATATGTCTGGTTACTTTTTAAAATCTTGTGAACAGTAGTTACACCTTTCTATACTCAGTTTGTCTAGAAGTATAAATGCAGAATTTCATGGCATGAAACACAATTACCTACTGTAGAGCCAGACAATGAGCATTACATTATTATGTAGAAGTTGGCATTAAGGGAATATGTCAAGTTCACTAAAACTTTCAGCAATGTATTAGATGGCACACAAATCTGACAAAATTAACTGACTGAGTTTGATGTTCTTTGAATTGATCATATAAATGATTAGAATCTATCTATTTCTTTTTCTTTGGTGGTGTTAAATAAACTGTGTATATGCACAGAACAGTTAATGTAATTATGTGAAACATTTGGGGCTTTCCAAAAGCTGCCCTGAAAAATGGTGACTGTGCCCATATCTGCAGCAGCAGTGCATATGCTTTGTAGCTTTATTATGTACTAACACAAATGACATTTTGTGATTGAAAGACCTGGGTGTTATCAGTAGAGTAGCAGACTAAAGCTCCCACCCATGCAAATATTATCCACGAATTACTGTGAATCTGTGCCTAAACACATATGTCTTTATGACTGCATGCCTTCATCCAAAATGCTTCCAACAAATGCTGATAGACCTATTTCTCAAGCGGCAGAGTGATTAAAACTCTGCAAAACACACAGAAACAATGTTAATTACACCTTATTATTGGGATTCCTGGGCTATTAATGGGAGGGGTTTCTGGCAGGCTTTTTATTTTAGTCTTCATTAATAATGAATTCATTATGAGGTATGAAAGCCATAGGAGATAATTGCAGAGGATTTGGTTTTTGATGTAGCATAACAGTTCATACTTCATAACTTAGTTGTTATAACTTTGTCTGTTGGGGTAATGAGGAGTGGCACATATTATTTCACACACTGTTGGTCATGTCTGATACACTATATGTCCAAAAATGGTCTGACTATCACACATCTGTGCATAATTGTGGTCAGATACTGATGTTGGGCTTGAACACCTGGGGTGCAGTCACCATTCTAGTTCATGCAAAAGGTGTTCAGTGGGGTTGAGTCCAGGGCTCTGTGCAAAACACTCGAGATCTTGCACTTGAACTTTGTCCTTCCTCTCTTTGTACACAATGACATTGGCATGCTGGAGCAGGTTTGGTCCTGTTTCAGTAAAAGAACTTTGTATTTCTATAGTATAAAACAGCCATATAGCCCTTAAATGTAATAGATAAAAAAAGCATATGTACAAAAGATTGAAAATGACCTTCAAAGTCTATATATTTACACACTAGTAATATGACTTAATTTTCCAAATTATGTTTGCGATACATAAATAAACATTGAAATAAATCAGTTTATGGTTATGTTAACAAGAGGTATTATAGTTAGTTTCCAATGTGAAGAGATGATAAAATTTCAGTACCTGATTTTCATCATTTTAGTTGGCTTGCTGCATTTCTATCATGTGGGCACATAGCACTGCGGCAGATCAGTCTTACAAATGGTTCTCTAATCTTCGGATTTAACAGACCACTGAAACTAAGTGAGTTTACATATTTCTCTCTGCTCTTCTAAGGAAGAATAACAGATTCTAAGAGTTGACACATTTTGCATTCGATTGCACATTTTGTGTCTCAATATATTGGATATGTCTTTGATCTTTGATCATTGGTCTTGACAGACATGAACTTGTAAGTACTACTTAACTTTAATGGATAATGAGTATTTCATATATAGTGCCACATGAATTAGTGTATTATAAAGTTTTTTGTGAAGAAGAATCAAGAAGCTGTTGTTGTGATTAGTTTGATTGCTATATTCCTATATTAATTAATATGTTAGCAAACTTAAGTGCAATCTTCTTTCTTTGTACATAATAAAAATGACCCATA
>JAOTRN010000043.1:20260494-20272043 GCA_028566695.1 Bagroides melapterus | reverse complement strand
TGTATATCAGGTCAAGTGTATGACTGTGAGAGTAAGAGTAAGTTAAAGTATAGCAGGCTGTATGAAATTGAAACAGTTTAGAACAGGCATACTGTCATAGGTAGAAGCAAAGTACTAAAAATGGTTAGAAATGATTTTATTATTTTTTTAACAAATTTCACCTGTCATGAACCTTTGTTATGATATTTGGTATTTTAATGTAAAGAATCATATTTTGTATCACCCCAAATATGTGAAAAAAGTAATTGAAAACTACCCTGTTCAGCTGCACATGTATTATGTTTGTCAGAAAAACCCTTTTCCCAAACTTGTAGTGCCTTGAAACTTGCAGAATCACGTTTCAGTGGTACGCAATACAGGAGGCAAACGCTTTTGTGATAGAAAAACAATATATCTGATGAAAAATGGTTTAACATTTTGTTGTGTTGTTTTAATTTAGTAGCAACTCAAAAATGACAGACACGCCTTTGATCTTATGGTCTACAGTATTTGTTGACATGGTTACATCATATAAGTGCTGCAAATATGGTGGTCTCCAGGTTTAGAGCATGTTGAGGTAAGACCTAAGAACTGAGCTGCCGCATATAAAAATTAAAGTGATTTCATGTCTGTATTATTGTGATTGTTTACATGGGGGCTCTAGTACAGTATAAAGCTCTAAAAAGGCACTCATATTCCACTGTTTCACTATTACCAGTAACATACACCATGAAACATATTCCAGAGAACTTATATTCTTTATTAAGTGTTAGTCACAATCACTATTACAAAATATTGTGCTAATACAGTTTATGCAAAGCTCACACCATTGTTCTGTTATATTAATGGTGAATCATTGCACTAAGATGTGCATCATCTGGCAAATGACTGTTTGACAGCACTATAATAATGACAAACAAATCTGGTTTATTTTACATGGTACTTAACATAACTAGACTAATACATACTATACAGCATTTAGGTTGAACATTTAAAAGCATTTATTGCAGTAGATACCTTTTTAAAAAACCCACAAATATATAAAAACAGCATTCACACATTCTGAAATGATCAATATTGAACACTGGAATAATTGTAAAATGAGGAAATGGTGATAAAACAAACAATATGTGAATGTTAAATTATATATCACTTACCGGTAAACTGGTCAACTATATCACCACTGTTTAGGGAATGATCCCATAATCTTATCTGTACAAAACTGCTAAATGAGACAAATATAATAAAAATGCATTTGACCTTTCAACATTTTTGTAAGATAAAGCTGCGTAGTTGTGCAGTATCTGTAATTACATCTATGTCTGTATAATTATCTGCAATCAGTAAAAAAGACACTTTTCACTCTTAGATTTTTTAAATGTGATATGATACTTTAATTAGTCACAAGTTTTACTTTCTTTGTGTCATTTTGCTATGCAGTATATTGATCACTAGGCAGCTTCCCTTGTCTTGAGTGATCGCTTCTTCCGGCTAGCCATGTTCACTGGGCGGATCTTAATCTCTGTAAAGTCCAGGGACTTGAGGTGGCCCTTCCACGGCTCCCAATTCACTCCCTAGTAGGTAAGGATCAGAAGAAATTCAAATTGTAATGACTATCAGCATGGAGTGAAAATCATGGTCACATGCTTACTTATTTCTCAACTAACTGGTGCTTCTGTTGTGGATGGCTAGATGTAAGTAAGGACAGTTAGGCTCACTGATTCACTTGAGGAGCAAAGACTAGCCAATTGGGATCAATCCCACAGAAGTGCTACTATAGCACAAATTGGTTAAAAAGTTAATACTGACAGTGAAAGAAAGTCGTCACACAGAGCACCCACAATGCTGCGTAGTTGTAGACTGGTCTAAGACGGGCCTATTGTGACCCCTGTCATCTGCCTACCAAGGTCATGTGAGCATCAGAACATAAGAACATACAGCAATGGAAGAAGGTGAAAACTGCTACAGTTAATTTTTTCATTCAAACATTTTGGATGTCAAGAGAAAGTGAGATACACATTTGATCTTTTTAACCTATGCTCTATGATTGTAACATTGGCAGTGTGCATCCCAATGCTAAATATGGTTAGTGAGACTGAGAAATGCAGTTACTGTGGGGAAAAGTTAGTCACACACAGGAGTGCCACTCATCTACACTTCACATGTCTAACAGGGTTGTTTGATTCAGTAATGCATGTGAAATTGACCTTTACGGGCTTCAGCAGCCCTGGCCCTTGCTAGATCACCAGACATAGACAGTAATCACTGGGTCTTAGGCAAGATTAATATTTTTAGCTAGTTTTCATGTAGGAGCTAAAGATAAATTAAAGATAAGTTAAAGGGGTTACTTAATATGCTCTGGCCCCATCCCAGTTTTTCATGGTGATATAGTTTACACCAAGTTATGGTCGCTAAACTGCTGTATGTCTAGGAGTGCTCAAAAACAATGTGGGCTTTATATACAAAGCTGGCCTGTAAGGGCAGTACGGTGTCCATCCTACTCGGAAAGGTGTTGCTCTCATTTCTTGCAGCATAGCACATAGTTTCAGAATAGGCCTAGTGACAATCCAGAGAAGACAAAGTCTAGGGAGCAGACAATCAAGCTAATCAGACCACCTGCTAGCTGCAATGAGTTGTTGCCCAGGTTCCACAATACTTAGACTATATCTATTACCTATACTGAATAGAAATGAAAAAACAGAAAGTGTTTTTTTTTTTTTTACTTTCTTTGCTTTGTTAATAATTTACATTTACATATGCTACTGCAGAGAGGTTTTTGAAATTGATAGTATTTCAAGGGCTGTGGATGGTAAACCTCCTGAGCTACAGAAATTCTCTTATGGCTGCTATATCAATGTCTCTCCACCCTAATCGACCCAAATTGACCCAAATTTTTTGTTTTTTCAAAAAAAAATCTAAACAAACAAAAAAGTTTTTGTAATACAGTAGCAAAATTAACACAAAAAATAACCTCAGCACAAACATGCGCACCATCAATATGCAGCAGCAATTACTTGCTATGAATTACTGCAATTGTAAAATTGAAAGTATCAGCCAAAAAAAAATCAGATTATTAATATAAATACTGACTATTCGATAGCTAACCCTTAATGCTTATTAACTTAATCCTACTTAATTCTGACAGGACAGAAATGCTTGTACTAGGACCACATGCAGCTAGAACACTTTCTGATTACAGAATAACTCTGGATGGTCTTTCTGTTTCATAATGACTCTAGTCTTTCAACTGAAGCTCATGTAGTTAATAATCAATAGGATAGCCTTCTTTTATCTCAGAAATATTGAAATGTAATGGTATGAAATGAGTATGAAAGTATTGATGTGAAATATAATAACACTACACAACACACTAAAACTATTAGGACTCTAATTGCATTATTATGGACTAAATAATGCAATTAGAATCCTAATTAAAACCAATATACATGACCACATCACTCAGTTACACAGCCTTTAAGTCCAGCCTGAAAACATTTTTAGTTTTTATAGTTTTACAATGTTTTGGTTAAGGAACAGATCTTTATGGGTATAGACTATAATATAGAGTGTTGTATGGATGCTGTTACTCTCCCACTCTCAGACTCTCACTGAGGTTGTTGATGGTGAAGTGGCTGGCTGTATACTCATGTCTGTGTCACCTTCTGGCACTTTCGTTAAGTTACACTGCCATATTTAGTCTTTACAGAGTGGCTGATTGCACTCTACACCCAATGTTCATCCTTAACCGTTACCTGATCACAAGCATACTTAATACTCTCTCTCTCTCTCTCTTTCTGTCTCTCTCTCTCTCTCTCACACACACTTTCTCTCTCTCTGTTGATTCACGTGATTGGTTTGGATAAGACTTTGCATGCAGTTGACACAATCCGGTTTGTATTCAAGTTTCCATCAGTAAACAGTTGTGAACTCCTTGTTACACATTTTCAATTTTTGACCATATGGTGCCCTCTACTGGTCATCAACCATACAGGAGCTCTTTACCATGCTCTCATTACACCAAAGAATGCACAAAATAAACCACAGACTGCAGTGTATTCCTTAAAATTCTCATGCATTGAAAAAGTTTTATCTAACTAAAGCTTACCATGCTGTGTCTGTTGTCCTCAAATTTGCCATTTAAGTTGGCTAAGTGGCAGTTTTTGTACCACCAGGCACCACGGTGTGAGAAAGCACAATTACCCAGAGCAATGTCATTGTCTGAATCCATAGTAGTGAAAGGTCTCCCCTGGTGGTAGGTCATAGCATCACCTATGGCAAAAAGGTTATTAGCAAGAAATGTTGTATATAATTTGTACCAGACATTAGAAGAGTTTGGTGTACATATTTTCTCGCTATTTTGTCTGCCCTACCTGCATTTCCTCTATAATTGCCAATAGTCAGCTTAAACTTCTGCTTGGCTGATCCTACTTTGAAATCATCATAGACAGCATAAGCACGCTCACTCTCCAGGCCCAGATCGAAGCGCACTTCATATTTTGTGCTTGTGTTGGTCAGTGCATGGATGTTCTCCAGGCCTAGATAACACGACACAACACAAAACAGTTACTGATATTAGATAGCATTGCAGTTTTTTTCTTGCTTCTTCTCAAGGACAAATCTGTCCCAACGAATAAAATACAACATATAAGACTGTACTGTATGTATAATAAAGTTTAGCATAAACATGAGCATTATTTTGATAATGAGAACAAATAGCATATCATCAGTCTGTCCCAAACAGGTGGAATAGTAGGTTTGAATTTGACTTCCATATTAATACAAAATATAGATTGTTATATTTTTATTGTAAGTATATTTTCAGTACCAAGCCAAAATTCGTCAGTCAGTTCTCCAAAGCCTTGCATGTATTGTCTCCAGCGCTTCATGAAGTCTAGCTTGCCTGTGTTGCGTCTCTGAAAGACCTTGATTAAGAAAGAGAGAGAGAGAGAGCAATGTCGAGAAACTCATTTTCACTTTCATCACTTTTTGAGGATCATCCATAATGGAAAAAAATGATGTACAGTATGAGATGCATGAATTATAGTGATCAACTATCATTTTATATCTGGATCTCTTCAAACACTGCATTAACTTACAATCCAGCCACCACCATCTGTGGTCATGTCACAATACACCTGGATCGGTTTATTGCGGTCATTGGCCACATAGATAGTGTAAACTCCGCTCTTCATATTTCCATTCTTCATGATCTGTGTGCAGTCCATAGGGAAAGGATAGGCTGCTCCTACTGCAAAGCCCCAAAATAATATTACCTTTTTAAAGCAAGCGCAATAAAATAAAAACAAGCTAAGCAAATTACAGAACTGTGTCATCATTTTTTATCCCTCACTTGTTAGGGCCTAAGTGAAAGGAGCCTAAACATAAAATGCAAGTGTCTGAGCTGGTAAAGACTTTCATTCCTGGGACTCTGACCCTCTTATTTGAGCTGGTAAAATAAAATGACTAATTTGTTTCATGACATAATCGAAAAATGATTCACCTATCCAGGATCTTTATGCATTACTATTAATAATAATAATAATAATAATAATAATAATAATAATAATAATAATAATAATAATAATAATAATACATACATACATACATACATACATACATACGAACATTTTATTTAAAGGTGCCTTTCAAGTCACTCAAGGTCACCATACAAATTCAAATAGAAAAAAAAAAAAATAAACAACAGTAAACAAAATCCATCAATATTTGAAGAAAAAAACAAACAAACAAAAAAACCTGTGTGTTACTTTACCAGTGATAAATATGGTTTCCACCACTTTACTCCTCTTTGAGCCTCTATATGCAATTAGAGTGACGATATACTTCTTCCCCGTGTCCAGACCAGAGAGGCTAACTTTGGAATCTCCTGCAACAAACTTCTTCTCAACAGTCTAAAAAAGAAAAAAAGCTTCCTATTCAGAATGTTCATATCAACATGCAAAGCAACTGGGGCATTGTATATGGCTGAAGAAGATATTTAAAGATGCTCTATATACCTCCATACTACCATCTTCAGGCCTGTAACTAAGAATGTAGCCATCAATGTGAGCTTGAGGAGGTTTCCAATTTAGAGCTGCAGAATCCCTCTTAATATCAACAGCTTTCAGATTCTTTGGAGCATCAATTTCTGTAAATATGAATAAAACATTGAAGTTTACTAATATCTGCTTTTCAAAGAGGGCTCAAAGATGTGGGGAACTATGATGGGTACCGGGAAGTCTCCACATTTGCATTGTTCAGTCTGTTTCTGTACTTATTTCACAGCTCAGGTGTCAGTATTTTAGATTTACTGTTTAAAATTAATTGTAAAATATATCCAGTTGTTGAACCAGAAGTATAACTGTTTGTTGACTGTAATTATGGATCATATACTTTGGCAACAACAGCTTACTGTATACTTTAGATTTATCACTTTCTGTTAACATAACGATGAATGTTTCAGCGATCTACAAAAGGAGAATCATCTCAGAAAATCTCAACAGTTGTTTAGAGAGATTCTGAGTTTAGAACCAATTTCAAACACTTAAATTTCTATGGATTGAGACTTTTGTTGGTTGATCCTTGAATATGAAGGCAAAGTAGTATATTTTGTAGTGCTTTTAATATCATTATTAGTGTAAAAATTTCAGAAATCTGTCTCAGTTTCTGGTCTTTGATGGCCCAGACTTAGTCGGACAAGTCAACTGGTAGGAGGTGCTGTCTGCTTCAGCGGGGATTAGTAGGTACATGTAGTTTAAAAATCCAACTGTAGAAGATTTTATCGTATGTTAGTTGTGTGCATGATTTTATAGCTTAACAGTGAAAAGAAAAAGCCTTACATTTAAAGTATTTGCCTGTAGTTTTAGGTATAACCTAAACATTAAATTTTTATGAAATAGAAAGGAAAACAATGACATTTCTTATAAATTAGCACGCAGTCAATGCCTTTCTTTAAAAAATAATAATTTCAAATGAGGTTTTTATTTTGTCCAAATAGTTGAGAAAATTCCAGGGATCATTTATAAGTGAGTTTCCAAAATGTTCACATATATAACAAGAAATCAGTAGCATAAGCCATACTCTCACACTTATTAGCTGATGAATCAGAAGATATAGAAAATTATGTAAGATTATTTATAAACCTGTTTCAGTTTCTGTTGTAGCTTTCCTGCTGGATCGGGAGCCCTTGATGGCCCAGACATAGACTGTATATACAACTCCTGGCTTCAGACCAGTCAACTGGTAGGAGGTGCTGTCTGCTCCCACTCGCAGCTCATCACTAGACCCTTCAGCAGAGCTATAGCTCAGTATGTAGCCATCTACTTCTGCTTGGACTCTGTCCCATGATACCATCGCTGACTCCTCTGTCACTTCTCTGACCATGAGATTAGTAGGTGCATCTAGGACTGAAAAATGCATATCCAACATGTTAAAAGTATCTGACAGCATTTTTTTACAATTCACAATGACATAATCCATTTACAAAACTATTAAGGGACTACTATGGGACACAGTCTTAATAAGAAGGATTTACTTTGTAAAATCTTATGGTATATTGCTAAGTCATAACTTATTGGCATAAAGGATTAAAAACATTATGCACAACAAGCCTGCAGTATATAGATTCATCCTATTATTTTATTCATAATTACAAATGAAAATGTGAAAGCTTTGTAGTATTATTGTGGCTCTCTGCTCTTTCCATAGTTTATAATGAAAATGTGCCTGCTATAAGTGACTTCAGTTTTGTGGGGAAAAAATAATTTTCATTAGTATTCTTTTAGTTTTGATAATACAGTGACTTAAACCAATGTCATAACTGAATGTAACCTTTTGTTGTTTGTTTTTATTTCTAAAGAACCTGCATAACTGTTCACAGCATGGAACAAAAAATAGAGAAAAATGCATTTTTCCTCAGTCTTGTGTGAGGTTCAAATGTGTGCCCACTTTTGTGTGGGGGGAGCAAAAGGAAAGAAAAACACCAGCACTTCTGCACCTCAAGGGCTTCAATTCCCTGTTCTCAGATCCATGAGGCATCCCACCATTTGAGTTATGAGACCAGTTATAGTCTGTTTCACTCATCTTATTTCCAAACATAGAAAAAAGCCCACAGGAAGACCTACCACTGATTGAATCTGTACCATCTGGCCTCTGTAACCTATTGCTCACATATAATATTACAGCAGCTAACTTGAATAAGGTTAGTGAATTTGTACAGTTTAACACAAATGGAAATTACAAGAAGAATTGTGCTATGAAGTAGAGAGAGAGAGAGAGAGAGAGAGAGAGAGAGAGAGAGAGAGAGAGTGTGTGTGTGTGTGTGCTCACTAAATATTTTTATTTTTATATTGTGAGCTTGTACACTGCTTATATTATGTGAATACAACTGAAAAATGCTGTCATTGTTTCTGAAGAGTTGAGGGTCAGCTAAAGCTCAACTCAAGTCTGATCTAAAGGGATAATCATTAAATCTCAAGCAGAAGATAAGCAGAAGATGAAGTCCTATGAAAAAAAAGAAAAACATACACACACAAGCTACTCCTATTCAGAGTGTGAAGGTGAAAGATAAAAAAACTGTAAGGAGTTCCCTCAACATAGGCAACTAGTAAGGAATAAGTTTACCTGTCTCTTCCTCAGTTGAGCTCTTTCTGCTCAAACGGGAACCTTTGTAGGCCCAGAGGAAGATTGTGTACAGCACCCCAGGTTTCAGTGATGTGAGAATGTACGAAGTGGCATCTGCTCTCACTTGGAACTCCTGACTGGAGCCTTCAGCAGAGCTATAGGTCAATAAGTAACCATCAATCTCAGCACGGACCTTCTCCCACATTACAGTCACTGTAGTCTCGCTTACATCTCTAGTGACCAGGTTATTTGGTGAATCAATGTCTTGAAGAGAAAGGGATTGTGTTAAATTTGAGACAATATTCAGTTTATATTACCATTTTTAAAAAGCTGGCTGTACTATAGTCATGGCATTGATTACATAAAGTGATTATGCTTTTTGTGTGTACATTTTTTTTTTATTATTTAACTTCATTTAAGAAAACCACAATAGTTTATACTGTATGCTGTCGTTCCCATTAAAAGACACATTTTGACAGTCAAATACAAGAAGGCCTTTAATTAGTTGAGATTTATTCATGTTGAACCTGACCGGGTGCTGAATCTTAATAGAAAAAAATAGAGAAACTGAGTGGAGTGTGTGAGCATCTGGGTTTACCAAAGCTAAGTGAGCACTGGCATGAGCCACAAGAGGAAGTGAGAAAGGATGCAAAAGCCATCATCATTTGGGAAATTCCTCTGTGACTGCAGCAAGGTCAGTGCCATGCTATCAGCTATAAAACTGATAAATTGTGCATTCCAAAAACAATGAGATCAACATCCCTTGAAGCTTTTTGTTATTATACCAATTTTTTGTGTTGCCTTGATTTGAGGTATGGTGTTGAATACAAAAGTGCAAATCAGACTAAAAACAGTAGCATTAACCCAAAAGGAATGCCAGTGCAAATACTCTTGGTAAGAACTAACCTCAAGTTCTAACCTTTTTTTGCTGAAACTTCACTATCAAAACCACAAGCAGACAATACTTCACTATTTCCTCCAATTCAGTGTCTTTGTTAATGCTATTACTATGTACAATACCTGCTGTTTTGCTTGCAAAAAACTGCCAAAAGTAGTACTTTATAAAAATAAAACCAGCAGAACAATAAAATGATGATACATTTAAATGTGTTTAATTACACTGAGAAATAAGCAGCATCAGATATTTGCTGGACAGATCTCTCAAGGTCTAGCCAAGATTCACAGGGGTAGGGAATAGAGATATGAAATGCCTGCCTCTTTCAATGAGCAGAATTGTGTAACAGAGATTGCAGCTTTTACTACAGTATATGGAAAACACATGTATCTCATTTAAATGCAGCTTACTCTGGGTTATGAGTTTGTGTTGCAAATCTATAGTGAGGATGGCACAACATAAGATGTGACTATACAGTGCCATTACTTTGGTGTGTAACTATGAAGTGTCCCAAATGGCAGGTAATCTTTATGTAGAGATGAGTAGTCCATGTATGTGTGTGTCAGCAGTGTATACTGCTGAAAATTTTTATATTAAATTAAACAGAATGCACAGGCTTAGATTTCTTATTTCTTAAATTACTTTCGATGTTAAGGTACTTATTTAGGTGTATCTCATTTATGGATTTATGCATAAGTCTTATGTTCTGCCTTTTCATGTGTTACGGGCATCCAAATTACTCAAGCGTTATTAATGCAAAGAATTGGAGCATGTGTGTTAGAAAAAAAAAATAGTGCAGTAAGACCTTCAGGAATGAAATTAGGAACCGCTGCCCTTTATGCATTATCCTCACAGATCCATTTGAAAAAGGCTTTAAGAAGGAAAAGAACTTACAGTGTTTCTGAGTCATTTTTAGGATTTTACTAAATAAATATTTTCATATTCTGTAATGTTTTGTGCCTCTCAGGTCACAGATGTGCCCATAAATTCACCAGCTATAAAATGCTACTGTGAAGTAGACATTTATTAGTGTTACAATACCATAAATAGGTTGACTAAACATTGTAGGCTTTATGAGCTGCAGCATAGTGAGGCTGAGATTTTGCTACATGTAGAAGACTGCTGGCTACTTAGAGAGCAGCAGACATGGGCAATATTTCAAAACTCAGCTGAGCAAATGAAAAATTTAAGTTACTTAATTTACTAAGTTACTTAATTAAAAAAAGTTAAGTTACTTAATTTACTTAAGCCTTTGTAATGGCAGCTAGAGCCATCAGGGGCTGGAAGGGGTAAAATTTAAAATTTACTTTTGCACAGATCAGATAAGTGAAAAAGTGTCAATTTTTCTAGTGTCGTCTTCAGACTTTTCACATATACAGTATACATGTATACAGTGCATGTATTTACACTGAATATTTTTGGGCAACATTTTTAGGAAAAAAAAGCCCTTTTTTTATGGCTCTCGATATTTCAATGTTAATTTGTTATCTAAAAAAATAAGGGCTATGAAAATATGTGTATAAGTCACTGAAATTTACTCTTAACTCAGTAATTAAAATACACTAAGTCAACTGATTTTGTTTGTTTTTTCTTTTTTTTAGGAGTAGTGTTTAAAGCATGTTCAGTCAGATAGTCAGATCAATGAAAAAATATGAATGATTATCAGTATGACTATTGATGTTGAGCTTGGGTTTTGTTTTTTTTTTTCAAAATTTATAATTTAGTACATTGTACACCAATTAGTTCTTCAGTATCAGTAATTAAGCCTATAATTAATTAAAATAATTATATAACAATATACACTAAAGGTATATTGTTATATAATTATGGTAGTTAATTATATAACACTAAAGGTATATTGTTATATAATTAATTAACATAATTATATACCTATATAATACAATATACCTTTAGTGTTATGAATAATTTTGCTTTAAATATTTCATGTCACACATGCCACAAAAGTATTCATATCAAACAAATATAATAATAATAATAATAATAATAATAATAATAATAATAATAATAATAATAATAATAATAATAATAATAATAA
>JAOTRN010000043.1:20220528-20234751 GCA_028566695.1 Bagroides melapterus | reverse complement strand
CCTCTGAATCGATTTACGGTCCGAGACAGAGCAGTTCCCGTACCAGACTGTAATACAGCTGGTTAGGATGCTCTCTAGCTAAAATTAATTGCTTAATATATTATTAAGCACATTATTGCTTTTAACTTGTAAATGTTTAAACTTTATTTTTATTTTTATTTGTATTATTTTTTAATGGAGCTATAGGCACTCGGGGCCTATATTTTGAAAGTGTGTGTGTGTGTGTGTGTGTGTGTGTGTGCGCGCGCGCGCGTGTGTGTGTGATTGATAAAAACATGTTTGTTTTAAAACTATTTCTTTCTCGCAATGCTGTATGTATATACGTAGTATGTTTTATTCAGCTGCCGTTTTAATCAGCGTACGGAATAAAAACGTTGAAGCAACTTTTATTTTGGAATGAACCCGGAAGTATATATGCCGAGAGGAATCGTTCTAGAAAAGCGGTACACTTGTGAATACTGTAGTCTGGTGTAATATGAGGCTGCTTATTTTAGCCTGAATCTTAGCATCTTATTTTTGTTTATCCGCTAAAATTCAATAAAAGGAAGACTTACATTAAAACAGTCAAAGCCATGGACCTTAGCGAACAGGTATCATTTTTATTCTTAACTGTGAAGCGTTGAATGACGTTATAGTTGTATGCGATAGTTATAGTTGTCTGTCAGAGTGTTTTAATATGACAGGTTAGTATGAATCCTGTGCTGTGGGTTAAGCTGTTCAGCTAATGTTATCGATTCAGATGAGTTAGTAATTAGCTAGTTATATCAATTGTACTGTGTAAAATAAAACTGTATTATTGTATGACTGTATTATTATTATTGAGTATTAACCAAATAAATTATGATTCTTTACATCATTTTACAGATTCAGATTTGGCTTTATATTCCGTTATTAGCTGAAGCGTTTCTTTCACGTTCATGATGTCACGTACAAAATCAGAAATGTAAAGTCTATAATTATAACTAAATAATAAGGGACCTTTGTATCAGTGCTTATCACGTTGCTTATTTTTTATATCAAAAACAGATGTTTTCAGTGGTTAGCATTAACAGAAATTTAACAAGTGAACTGTATTCTGGGTTACATGTTCATTATCATTATGTATGAATGAGTCTCAGCTTATTTATGGCTTTAACCATTTGTCAAAGTGCTTGTGAAATAATAGACATTTTATATATCTTCTATATTCCCTTTGTATGTGCATCTTTTACCATTGTGCACACAAATGTGTTATAAAGTACATTTATTTTTATATTTACAGCATTGGCATTTGGCAGATGCCCTTATCTAGAGCGACATAAGTGCTTATAAGTGTCTATCATCGAATACATTAACTTATTTAAGTGGTTCACTAGGTTACAGACTTAAGATAACGTCAGCCTAAAACTCTGTTCAAAGTTGTTGGGTTTTTTACTTCTTCTTTCTAAAATACACACATACAACAAACAGGGGAGAAAGTTCTAGTTCAAGAGTTTCATGAAGAGGTAGGCCATCGTTTGAAGATAGCCAGTGACTCAGCTGTTCGGACCCCTAGAGGAAGTTCATTCCATCATTCCATAACCTACTGAACATGAATTAATGTATTCAAAGACAGACTTAAAAGCACTTTTGTACGTCGCCCTGGATAAGAGTGTCTGCCAAATGATGTAAATGTAAATGTCTTCCAGCAACTTAGATGCCACACAGAAGCTATTTCTTTGAATAAAATATTAATTATAATATAACCAATAACATTAACTTTTGTTGTTAACTTTTGTCTACACTGTGTTAGACAAATGGAATCCAACACTCTGTAGGACAGTCAATAAACAATGTGCAAAAGCAGTTTATTAATTAAATTCTTGTTCAGATCACAGGACTTGAGAGCGACTTGAAAGAAGTGACACGGCTCCTGGAGATGTGTGAAAGGAAGAGGGTGCAGGATGTCCTCTCACAGGAGAAGAAAAAGATCGAGAAAGAATTGGCCCAGAAACAGCAACAAAGAGAACAGCAAGCAAAAAGTGACTCTGGAGACAAAGCAGAAACAACAGTCAAGGGATACACAGTCAAAATAAACAATTATGGTGTGTATACTTTACTTGCGCTGTTGCCTAGACTCCTATGCCTATTAAACCATCCATTATATCAGACCGAATTCCTCTGTTAATCAATTATTTCTTTTTTCTTTCCAATTATAGGTTGGGATCAGTCTGAAAAATTTGTAAAAGTCTACATCACATTAAAAGGAGTTCACAAAATCCCAGCTGACAATGTTAAAGTCAGCTTTACAGACAGGTCTGTTACTTGTTCAAACTGCTGATCAACACGAGTAGCCGATTAATTAAATGCTTCTTATGAACATCCTATTGTATTAGTACATTTCTTAGTTTTTAGGTAGATTATTCTTTACCTACACAAATTGTCATTGACAATGAAATGAGTTGTCACTTATCTTATATTCTGTTGCAGTGTAATATATATATATATATATATATATATTTTTTTTTTTTTTTTTTAATGTTTTGTTTGTCTACAAGATTTAAAGCATATTTAAGATAAATATATGATAAATTATATAGGACTCAGTGACATTTTACGTTATTATGGGATGGAACATGATTATTTATTGAGTACCTCAGTTACATCTTTTACAGGTCTTTCAATGTCCTTGTTGAAGGTTTGGAGGGCAAACACTATGAAATGACTGTCAACAACCTCTTGTGCCCCATTGTAGTAGAGGAGAGCAGTAAAAAGGTAAGTCAGTCTTTTCAATACTGAATGCACTGAAACTTATTAACACACTACATCTCTTCTTTAGCCCTTTATGGTGTTATTTTTTACACACAGGTGAAGACAGACATGGTACTCGTCATGTGCAAAAAGAAGACCGCAAAGAAATGGGAGTTTTTTACACAGGTGGAGAAACTGTCTAAGGAGAAAGAGTGAGTACATTATAGTAGAGTACTTAACTATAAACACCTCATCATGGGCAAGTAATATGGCTTCTGGCCCTGCATTCTATTCAGGAGATGTCTCCTTAGTATCTATGCAGCACTTGCATTACATAATATAACACAAGTTCCAAATCAAAACAGCATATGGGCCAGATAACCTTATTGCTACTGAGTAGGGTGAAATCCCTAACATATCAGTGTTATGTATCTGTTTGTATATGGAATATAATTTAATAAACACTAATAATTATGGATTGAATTTGTGAACTGTCTTTTCAGCAGAAGTGTTTCACAGGTGGTCAGGAATGATATTTTCAGAAAGCCTGTTGTCTAATCTGAATTAGATCAATGCATAAAACAGAAAGCTGACAGGACAATCTTCCTTTATTTCTTACTAATAATACTGTGAATAGAATATAAAAAGCATTCAGATAGTCATATAGTCAGCTCAGAATTATTAGCACTTTTGTTGATATATACAGGGTGGGCCAAAAGTAGGGTTACAGTTACTTCATAATGTTTAAGTGTTAACTGTAACCCTACTTTTGGCTCACCCTGTATATAAACATGTTCTGTAAAATCACTGTGGTTAATTAGTTTAATAATTTGCTTAATCTCACTCTGAAAATATGAGAGAACTCTAACCTAAAGTTCAAGTTAATACTAATATTTTTTTCATAAAAAGTATACAAAATCATATTTTTTATTAAGCTTCTTATGAATAGAAAGTAACTGAAGCATGACCATGTTTATATTTTTATTTAAAGTTTATTCCAGTGTGTACGACTCGTAAATGAACATTCTTAACCTTTTTTCCCACAGTTTATAAATATGAGGTGACACATAATCCAAATTAACCTTAGTCATTCATCACCATGAGTAGGATTAAAGAATTCACAATGTAAATGAGAAAGTTTTTTGACCTACACATATTAAGGACTGATAAAGTGGAAGTAATTTCTTTAGGGAGGATGGACTCCAAATTTCTAAACTAGAAGCCATCTCAATGCCAATAAACCAGGGGTATCAAACTCAGTTCCTGGAGGGCCAGAGCCCTGCAGAGTTTAGTTCCAACTCTGTTCCAACACACACAGTTTTCAATTAAGCCTGAAGGATTTGATTAGTTGTATCAGGTGTGTTTAATTAGGGTTGTATATCTGCAGGGCTCTGGCCCTCCAGGAGCTGAGTTTGACACTCCTGTGATAAACCATTGTGAGTGTAAGAAGCAGCTTTTTCTTTCATCTAAACACAAACTTGGGTGCCTGAACTTTATATAGAACTTAATTCTATAGTTTGATAAAACAAAATCTTTACCTTTTGAGAACAAACTCATGAGATGGCATAAGATTTTTGTTTTTACAAAAGAAATCTTCTTGTGGTCTTATGAAACTTTTTTCATGAAGCACCAAGGGATTTTTAAATAAAAATAAAACTGCTTCTTCCAGAAAGCTACAACTGTCCTAGTGGTATCTCCCAGTAGGGTCAAGAATCCAAATTATACCTCCAGATCCACACAAAATATTTAAATTAACCAGAAAATCTGCTTTCAATGTGATCTAGGACACTTAAAGATGGTGGAGACATAGTGTAATGAGGTGGGATTTTAGATTCTGTTCTGTATTTATGTTCTGTAATTTCCATTGTAAATGAAGACTCTGTGCTGTTGGGAAAAGGGATGTTGCAGGGGTGTCAATCAATATGAAATGATTTCTGTTATTTTCTACAGATCATTTAATTAAGACATTTGTGTAACCTTTTTTTTTTTTTAATCTGCGGGTGGCTACATTTGAGAAATTCACCCATTCATATATGTGAAATTGCCACTAGAGGGCATATTCCTCATGTTTTGTATATTGTGCTCAATGTATTTTTTAATAAATTATTATTATTAAATAATATTTCAAGTATAAAATAATAGCTTTAATAGTAATAATAATACCTATTATTATGATTATTATGATTATGATTATTATTATTATTATTATTATTGTAGTTAAAATATTGATAACATTCCATTGATCAGGCCAACTTGTCATGTGATCTCCTTAGCAAACCCAGCTATGATGAGAATGCAGATCCTGGAGAGGGGCTGATGAATATGTTGAAGAAGATCTACTCAGAGGGTGATGATGAAATGAAGCGCACGATAAACAAGGCCTGGGCTGAGTCTCAGGAGAAGAAAACGAGAGGAGATGATTTTGACTTCTGAGTCTGTCTCTAAGCTACCATTGAATTACAGTTCCTGACCTACATACCATTCCTGTCAAGCTGGCATTTCATGGCTAAACAAATGATTAGAACACAAGTCTATAAATTTGTTTGACTTTTCTGTAGTTGTCATTCAAAAAAAATTCCCAAATGTGTCAACAAACATTTGTGCCTGAATCGTAACATGCTGCAATCTTGATAAAATTTTCAAGATTGATGGTAAATAAAACATCAACAAAAAAATCTGTTTTCATGTATTCAGTGACTATTCACCATTGAGCATTGGCCTAACTTATTATGGGGTTTTCTTACAAATTGAAATTAATGAAATAATTAAAAATATTATATCAAAAGGTAATTATGCTTTTCAGACTCATGCTGGTTTATGTGTTATCTTACTCAATCCACATTTCTGTATTTATGTGTTCATGAATGTTGTGGATATAAAAACAAGCCTATCTTTTTCACAGGCATCCAAAAATACTGTGTATAAGGGCTTATTGATGATGCAAGGCAGAAAGAGGAAAAGCGCCTAACGCTGCGTTGAGGAACAGCAGTGCCAAATAAACCCTCCAGGGGGCAGCACATCCTATTATTATTATATTATTATTATTATTATTATTATTATTATTATTATTATTGTTGTTGTTGTTGTTGTTGCACTTATGTGGCAGGACATTTTAAAAGAAAAGTTTTTTTTTTTCTACAGAGGAAAATGAACGGAATTTAATCTCACAGTTTCACCGTATCATTACACGTCAGACAATCATCACACCCTAACATTGCTTAGGACCCACATCTGGGTAGGGTGTAAATCTTGATTTAAGCGAGCTGACAAAGGGAATGAATGAAATTACAGTCTTGATTAAAGACCACGAGATGACGCAGGGTTGACACGAACACGTCTTTGCAAAGACGTGTTCGTGTTGTTCAGATGGCCAGCCATTGATATTCATTCAATCCAAACACAGCGATCCGTGATTGGATTAATGCTGGTTTCATTCACCAGTTCAGTCGTTTTCATTCCGGTTTCTACTACATCTTGACGGACGTCTTTGGTAACAAATCAAATAATCGTTTTTAACATCTCTCCTCCCATTATACGACGCATCCTCTCTGACGTCACATGTGGTTTATATAGTAGGAGTCGCGCGCCCGGGTGTGTTTGATGAGGTATTGAACTGTGTAGGCTGGTGTAAGTACGCTGACGTATTCTGGACCAGGACCTCGTGTATTAATGAATGGATCCGTCTTGTTTCAGCACAGTACAGCGTCGTTCTTGTCAGATAATGAACCCAGATTTGTTTAAGCCGTCTCCGGAGCGCTCTTCACCAGCGCCGACACAAAAACCAAGCAGGAGCAAATGTGAACAAACAAAAATGGAGCTGGCGCAGGTTGTGATCGATATAAAAACTGGACGATCTTATTCCAAAGGAAAGCTTTTGGGAAAGGTACTTCAATCTGAAAAAAATTCATAACACGGAATTTTATTATATCAGTGATTTGACAGTCTAGTGCTGGTTGTGTTTGTCAAAAAGGTGGGCTGTGTTCGGCCCGTGAGGCTATGAATGGCTTTAGTCGATGTGACTTTTTTCTGTGAATTTATTTAATTGTGTATGACTTTACTCCAGGCTGTAAGGCGTTATTCTAGAGCTTTATTCTAGCGTACATTGTGTTTAGACGTCTTGATTGTCACATATACAACCATGAATTCACCTGGGTGTCTCTTCTTAATCCTATACCTGCGGATTGTGTTCAACTGCGATGCAGTTCTTTTCTTCTTGATCAACAAACGGATTTATCGCTTCGTTTATTTCGTGGCTCCCCTACATCCGATCTCGCCAGGCCGGGCTCATATGGTTTATAAAATCCACGATACCCGCTTATTTGGGTGTCATGTAAGAACATGATCGCCGCTGCAAAAACGCAGTGTCATCGTCACTGATTTTAGATGCTGAAGGATAGACAATTACAAGACCATTTATCACGTTCCTTTGTTTAAAAGCACATTATTTCTTTACCAGAGCGGATTTATCTTTGACAGACCTACGTTTTGTTACAGGGAGGGTTTGCTCGATGTTATGAGATGACTGATCTTTCCAGCAACAAGATGTATGCAGTGAAGGTTATTCCACAAAGCAGAGTCTCCAAGCCACACCAGAGAGAGAAGGTAAATGAGAATCTACTGACTATCACGTTAACCTTCATACTAATGAAAATCATTTGTCATGTTCGTTCTAACTGCTGTCATGTTGTGTTTGTTAGATAACAAATGAAATCGAGCTGCACAAAACCCTCCAGCACAAGCATGTTGTCAAGTTTTCTCATCATTTCGAAGATCAGGACAATATCTACATCTTCCTTGAGCTCTGCAGCAGAAAGGTGAGCTGTTTCACCAGTAAATGTACTAAAACCTTTATCAATCTTGACAGCATCTGGTGAATAAATGAGGTTGACTGTATACTTTCCTTGCTGCAGTCCTTGGCACATATCTGGAAAGCACGACACACCCTGACAGACCCTGAAGTCCGTTACTACCTCAGGCAAATAATTTCTGGCCTCAAATACCTCCACAACAAAGGAATCCTCCACAGAGACCTCAAATTAGGTAAATGCAGTTTCAGTTTCCCACGTTTCATTGTTACAATGTGCAGTTGATTTTTCTGTTACTGTTATTTTCCTTGTGTATATTTTTGGAATGCTTTATCTAAACATAAAATTGTTTGTTTTAAATAGGCAATTTCTTTGTAAATGAGAATATGGAATTGAGATTAGGAGATTTTGGACTGGCAGCCAAAATGGAGACTGTTGAGCAAAGGAAAAAGTAAGTTGTTTTATTCCCAAGTGAAATCATAGTTCTGATCAGTACCATTATTTTACAAAGAGAGCACTGACTCTGTTTTGCAGAACAATCTGTGGAACACCAAACTACCTGGCACCGGAAGTATTAAATCGTCAAGGACATGGGACTGAGTCAGATGTTTGGTCACTGGGCTGTGTGATGTAAGTGAATGCAATAGTCACCCTTATTTAGTTAAATCTTAAAATAAGTATACAGTGGGAATACTTTGGTGTATTTTCTTTTTCTTGATCAACGGTGTTTTTCTTTGAATTGGTCAGGTATACGCTTCTGTGTGGGAATCCTCCATTTGAAACATTAGACTTGAAAGAAACTTACAAATGCATCAAAGAAGTGAAGTATACACTTCCACCATCACTCTCTTCAGCAGCACAGAAGTTAATCTCTGCAATTCTTCAAAAGAACCCCAATGATCGCCTTACTCTTGACCAGATACTTGCTCACGAGTATTTCAGCAAGGTTAGTGATCATATTGCATCTGATTAATAATGTCAGTGCTCTTAGACAAGTGCATGGCATCCTGACTCTTTCCTAATGAATCCTCTTCCAGGGCTTCACTCCAGACAAACTTCCACCCAGCGCATGTGTAATGGTGCCCGAGCTCAACCCACCCAGCCCTGCCAAGAAGTTCTTCACCAAGATGGCCAAGAGTCTCTTTGGCAAGAAGAAATCCAAAGGTAAAGGCCATCACTGGGTTTTTCTTTAAGCTGGAATTAATTTAAACTGAACCCTCTTAGAGTCACTTTGAGCTTATTTGCCTGTTTTATTGAATTTCAGCAGAGAAGACCCCCAGTGAGGACAAGGAGGACATCTCCAAGCTTGTCTCAGGCATGGTGAAGCACTCAATTAGCCGGCAGATCAGCCACAAGACAGTGGGAGTGAATGAGGTATGTGTTAAAAGCCCTAATACTGATTAACGTTCTGCTATACATCTAAATGTCTGCTTGTCTGATTTATTGTACATAAGGAAGTGTGATAAGACAGACTGTGCTTTTGTTATGACATCAGCTGACTTGGCAGCACTTTTATTTGGGGTGCTTCAGTAGATGAGTAGCCTGAGAGAACTCTGATGTAGTAAATCACATGTGCGTCACAAGCAATAAATATTTAGAAGAATCTTGATCTGCCAACCAACACACATGCCACACCTTTATATAAAACAGGAAGATTAGAATTGAACAAAATGCCAGTTCTGCCCTGGTGCTTTTGAAATAAAAAGAAACCAATGTAACATTCCATTCATGTTTTTATGATCACAGCTTGTAATTTATATAGTTTGAAATGTAATGTATTGATTTGAATTTTGTCTTCTGTTTCTCACACAGGTTTCATCTCCAGCAGGACAGCTGGCAGTTTCAGGGCCCTTAGACACACCAGCTGAGGACGAATCCAGAAAGTCAACATCTTGTTCCTTCAAAGGCACAGTTGCCAGCAGTAGTGATGGTGTGTGCATTTGTTAACATAGTTAGTGTGGCTCTGCTTGTAGATGTGCTATTTTAGGTTTCACCCTGAGGCTTTTAAAGTTCTATATAATTTGCATATCACATGAGCAACACAGCAAAGTGACTCTAGTTTTGCTCTCTTATTAGTTATATTAAATCTCTGGTACTTATTACTGATTGTTTACATTGCAGGAGGTGAAGACCCACTGACCCCAGCCGCTGTGGCCGAGGCTGCAATGAAGGTCCTTGTTAATTGCTTGTCTACTCTGCCATCAGGTTTGTTCTAGTCCCACTGATATAACCAACAGACGCTATGATAAACCCTTTCTTTATGGTCAGAAAATTAATGTTTGGATTGTTTTGGTTCTTTAGTGTCTAAGAACAGTGCATGTATCACAAAGCCTAAACCTTTTGTCTGGGTGACCAAGTGGGTGGACTACTCCAATAAATATGGCTTTGGCTACCAGCTCTCCAATCAGAATGTGGGAGTCCTCTTCAACGAAGGCACTCATCTGAGTCTATGTGACCAACGAAGGTAACTTGTGACTTTAATTTGGTACTTTGTTTATAGCTAAAATGGGTCTGGACACCAGACATATCTATAATTGATGGCACTTTCATGTAGTGTATGGCCAGATTTTGTTTTCACTTAATTAGGTTTATGACCTTCCATCCTTGACAGGGTAGTTCGTTATTGTTTGACCAACAATAAACATTTCACCTTCCAAGCGGATGCACTACCAGAACAGCTCCAGAGCCAGAAACACATTGTGGAGCTGATGGCCAACTACATGGAGCAGAATCTCATGGAGGTGAGGGGCTTTTCAGAAAACCTTCTGAAATTCATTTTTACTTTGTCACTTAAGGTTGCTGTCCTTAAAATGTAAGTAAATGAATCCTTGTGGGACTGGGAGTCAAACTAAGCTTTGTATCTGTTCCTACAGGGTGGCGATCTGGGATGTGAAGAGCAGCCATCTCCTACTGAATGTCCCCTTCTCCTGCAGTGGATGAAGACCGACCATGCTTTAGTTATGCTTTTTAATAATGGTTCACTACAGGTTAGCTTTGCTTTTTTTTTTCTTTTTTTTTTTTTAATTGTTTATATAAGCCCTTAAGATTAGCATATTAGCCTGCTGCATTTCCTATATGCTTGTGTTTTAGTATAGTATGAGAGATTATTGAATGCTTAAAGTGACAAATATGTACAATGATGTTACAATAAGGTGCTTTTATTCTGTTCCCAGGTGAACTTCTACACTGATCACACCAAGATTATCTTGTCTAAATTGGCAGATACGTACTTGTTGACCTATATTAACCGTGAGCGGGTCTCCACCTCATATGCTCTGAACACACTCGGCGAGAGTGGCTGCTCCTCTGAGCTGCGCCACCGGCTTCATTACATGGTGCAGCTGCTGCAGCACTACACCAAAACGTAAATGAACCACAAAAACGGAATTAAAGTCGAAAAGGTCTAGGATTGAAATCACATCTGGAGAAGGTTGCATCTTGCTGTGAAAGTTGTCTCAGATTAAATTCTGGCCTCCTTGGACTTGGGGTGCACCGTTTTGGATTTTGTTTTCTTTTCTATGTCACACTGACACTACCAGCTTGACTTCACCATGTACACAACAAAGTGAACAAGGAGATGAAGAGAACTTGGGTGATGAGGATGAGGCTGTTTGATCACCTGCCTTCCCCCTTATTGAATATAGACAATTATTATTTCACTTAATGGTACACATCAAGCATGGAAAGCTGATGATTCCAAACATTTTAAGGAGAATGATTTAGTTTTATATCTGGAGGGGCTAGTCTGCAGCTGGACCGGCTAGAAACCATATTGAGATATGAAGTGAGTAAAGTGCCTTTCTGAGGAACGTCTTCTGGGTTGTGCAATAATAGCCCTTCTGTATCTTAAGCTCAAATAACAAAAAGGTATCAGAAAGGGCTTGTAAAGTGGAGCCTTTATTTTTTCCTTTCAGTTTGTTTTTGATTGTGTCTAAATGGATGGAGGTAAGCACTACAAACCCCTGCTATAAGCTTTTTACCTGGTACAAGATATTAGTCATGTAATATCCTCTATCAGATGAAAGATTAAATGCTTTTCATTTGTACCTCCAACTGTTTACATCATGACCACCACCATGTGGCATTGTTCTAAATACTGTGACACTGATTGTAGTGTTCAAAAGAAATGTTTTTTTTTTCATCCCATCACTGGGAGTCATCTTTTCAGGCAATTTTTTTTCACATATTTATGTTTTTATTTATTATTTTTATTTATTTATGTAACTATGGTGTCATCACTGTGTAAATGTTCAGGATCACTTTTTTAATGTATTGGAATCTTGAGGGGGGAATAAAGTTTGTTGCTTACTGCATATTTTTGTTGAAGGCTGACTCTGTATAGTTATTCTAAAGTATCATCAAAGCCATAAATGAAGAAATGGAAAAAACTGTTCATTACAATGTGATTTGAATAATCTCTATAGAAAAGTTTGCTTACTGCATATTTTGCATGAAAAGTGTCTACTCACAGTAGGCATATACGGTATGCTGCAAATAGTGACAAATTGGTGTTTCTGAGAGGAAGCCATTGTGTAGCTGCTTGTCAGGTATAAAGGTGGCAGCCGGTTACCCTGTTAATAAGATGTTCATGCTTTCATCACCTAAATCAGCACATTATACCAGGCTTATTAATATCCTTCAGCTTCACAAATACCAAACGCCAACATTTTGGCTCGGCACACTGCAGTTTTCAGGGCTAGCTGCCTTTTTTGGTTTTCTTAATACAATCAGATCTTATCAGGTTACTCTTAATCTCTATTTTTAATTTGTTTCAGTATTGATTAAAGAAAACCTTAACCAATTTTGGCTCAAATATGGTGGTCAAATAGAAAAAATTTAAAGGTTGTATTCAGATCAGCTTAATTATGATCTCAACAACATCTCAGCAACATTGATGACAGATTAAATTAAAGGTTGAGATGAACTTCAGTCATGTTCAGATCTTGCCATGGAGGGAAAACTTAAAAAGATTGCTGACAAAACAGCATAGATCTCATATAGTTACATATGAGAGTCTCAGTCCTTTTTATGTTGTTGGTTTAGATGCTTATTGTGCTCTAACTTTTCTATTCCACACTTAATTTGAAGTAATACACAATATGGGATATCATGAAGCTAATATAGGATTACGGTGATGTAGATAAAATACAAAATTAATGCAAGACTCAACTGTAAAGCCTCATATTGTCTGTGTATTTTCAACATCTTGACTTAAATAAATCTGTATCCAGGTAGACAGCCTCCCATAGCCTCCTCTTTCTCCAGGAATGCAACACATAAATTTTGGCAAGCTCAGTTAGTAATTATCATCTTTTCAATGGTGCGGCTATGTCAGCAAAATCACAGGTGCTGGATTTAAAAAAAACAAACTCTAACACTTTTACAGTGACTTTATAGGCGCAGCTCTTTCCCAAGTAAATGAGTATCAGTGGTATACTGATGAAATTATACAATAACTTGAACAAGTCCAGGCATACTCTGAAGTAGACAGGGATTAGTTTACTAACAGTATTTAAGCACTTTCTTCTAAGAAACAGAGGAAGTAAACTAACTAAGAGTTAATAGTATTCTTGCTTCTTACAAAAGAGCATTTAGTTGTTATAACCATTTCTTTAATGTTTTTCTAAACAGATACATACTGCTTACATAACAATCTGACATAACAATGCTGACCTAATATGTTCTGCCTAAAAAGATACACTCAAGAATAAATTTCTGAATAATATTATTAGTTAGCACCCTTTAAAATTGTACTTAAAATGCTAAAATAAATGAAAAAGTAAGCAGTAAAAGGTAAGCTTTCACATAATCTACATTTCTTTTTTCTAATCATTAAGCAGTATACATGAATGAGCTTGTTTTCCATTAATGTATCATGTATACTTAATCTGCATAAAGAGCAGATACATTACTGACCTAAACTCTGTTTAACTCTGTTTTATTTAATCCCATTGCACCGATGAGCAAGATCTTAATGAACCCACCTATCATTTCCTTTAAGACTGGGTTTCCCAGGCATTTATGTTAGCTTAACCACTTCTGTCTAAATTATTTGTCTCCACTACCCATGGAGATGTTAAGCAGTTTAAAATTAAGTGAACTTTGGCCTATTGAAAAAGTTTGTTCTTCTGTTGCTCTTTTAATTTGCATAACCACTTTGTTTAGTGACTAAATTTTTGCCCCCAAATGTCTCTTTAGGAAAGCTTTACACTTTATACATACTGTTTCAAACATACCACACACATGGGGGGTTGCATCGTTTTTTTTTCACTGTCCATGCATGTAAATCTAAATATTAAATATCATTTATTGTACATACAGTACAGAACATTTCCTATTTTAGTGCTCTTGTTGCTAAATTTGATTATGGTTGTTCCTTCTTTTGTGATCATTCTTTTACTGAAAATGGCTGTCCATTATTTTAAAAGTTATTTTAACCAGTACTAAAGATTAAGAAGCTTTAAGCCACAAAAAACAATATAGTTCATGCTAATATAACCATGCTAAGAGCTATTATCTTCTGACATGAACCATGAATAATTCAATCAATTCTATTGCTTTTTTACTTATGGGATTACAAAAATGCTCCAGTATTAATGTTTTTAATTAGGGCCCAAGCACTATAGTGCGAAGGACACAGGGCCCCGTTGGACACCCCGCTGTATAGCTCGTACACACTTGCACCTATACTTATAAAATTTGGTAGACA
>JAOTRN010000043.1:20180052-20193061 GCA_028566695.1 Bagroides melapterus | reverse complement strand
AGCTGCTTTGTGACAATGACCATTGTAAAAAGCGCTATACAAATAAAATTGAATTGAATTGAATTGAATTAATGGCTAATTAAAAAAGAAAGATTGTGGCATGGCAATAGATGGACTGAATACACTAAAGGTATAAATAAGTGTGTGGCTCTAAGCTGTAATGGCTCTAAGCTTTAAGAAGTTACTGTGATGAATGAATAAGGCATGGGTTAGCTTTATGTTTTTTTTGTACAAGTGACCATAGAAATATTAACACAGATATTGCTTCAAATCTTGATCATTTTATGTCAACTGATATTTTGCAAAGGATAATTGGTGAAAAGGCCTTGAACAAGTAATTTGCCTGGATTTTGCCTCAATTGTAGTCACAAGAACTTCACAGGTCTCATACCAAGTTTAGACATGCATCCTCTCCCAAGTCCAGTCTCAAAGTTTCATTGTTTCCTTTTATAACTGTTAACAGAGTGTGGTTGGATGTAGGATATATTACTTTTTATGATCAATTTGTTTCCTACTGAGCAATCTTTTTCAGTTTATGAAGAAAACCGAATGACTTGGAGTTCTATTGAAGCAAGAGTTCTCTATAGTGGGGGAAAAAATACATTTGTCCACTATCCTCATGTATCATCTACACTTTATGCTTTGACACAAGCAGATTTGTAGGTCAAAAAGAGTGCCCTAACAGAGAACTGATTTATTTTTACTCATAATTACAATGGACTAAGACTAAGACTAATGAAATTGACTATTAGACAATTTGAATGAATTGTTTGAATATAATGTTGCTGTTTACTCTTGATAAGCTTAATTCAGTGAATCAACAGGTACATTTCATGCTTCCTGCCTGCTAGCAAGCAAACCCACTAGCCTAACCCTAAAGACATTGTATAATGTTAGATTGATTGGTTGTTAGGTTGAAACACCCAAAACCTCAATGATATCTTGTTATTCACTTCACCTTTAGTACCAGGGAATTCACATTTATGAATCTCTATAACGTTATTACACCAGTTAAATCACACTGTTTTCGAGCTTGTGGCATGTGGAGCTTGCACTCTGAAATGTGGTTATAGTTTACTATAAGTTATCAAGTTTAAACAGTAATTTTATCTGTGCCCCAAATTTGTATCTGATTACAGAATGTAGAAAATTTTGTAGATGGGGACTGCACCTGGACTTCACACAGTCCTGATAAGTGTCTTATTAGCAGTTCTCTTAGGGTTCATATGCGTTACAGAGTGGGGAAAAATGCTGTGCCTCTCTTTAAGCTAGCAAGTCAACTTACTATACTGAATGATGTGTAGGGCTGTGCGATTAATCGAAATCGAATCGCAATCGCAGTTTGAAACATTGCGATTAGCTAATCGCAAGAGGCTGCAATGTGGATGCAATATGAAATATTTGTAATTTATGTTTAATTTAGGGATATTTAAAAATAAATTTTAATAAATGTTGGAATAAGTTAATATCTTTTCAGTTCTTTTTGTTTTTGTAACTATCACTGACTGCATTTTAGCAGTAAGAAGCTAACAGTCTATTGGGTAGAAATACACACTGCATCTAATATAGAATATTGAGCTGAAGCTTGACTACAAAATTAAATCACAAATAAAATCGCAATCTCAATATCTGTCAAAAAAATCGCAATTAGATATTTTCCCCAAATTGCACAGCCCTAGTATGTGTGTGTTCCTCTTCAAAACAACAAACTGCATTGTACTGTATAATCCGTTAAACATTCAACAAACATATCAATATCAATTTTACATTGGTGACTTTTACATGCAGTCTAATATTCAGTTAATAATTTTTGACTGGTAGCTCAATCTGAATAAAAGTATTCATATATATCCCTTAATAAGAAATGCATAACATGAATAATGGCAGTCTGTTTAGCAAGAAAATGTACACAGAAAAAAAGGGTTAAAAACTTTAATAAAAGCTATATGTATTGTTTAATTCCTAAATAGTGACCTTTAATGCTATTAAAGGATGAGTAAAGTTATTGTGTACTCACTAAACATTTTAATAACATCACTATATTACTACATCAGCCTCAGTTCATGACATGGATTTTTATATGATGTTGGAAACATTCCTTTGAGACAGTTTTAAAGTAGACAGTTTGATCATCATTTCCTCTGATTTACATCAATGCTGCTTATGTTTTTTTTTGTGTTAACTTCTAACACATTGGTCTTCACTGCATCTTCATCATTTTAATGCACTATGGTGCTTAGAGAGACATGTGACTCTGAAAGAGCTCTCAGGCACCATGTCTCCATTGCAGCCAGATTTTCAGATGGCACCGGTTTTAGCTGCTATAATGAATCTAGTAACCTCACTGATATTCATTACTGTAGTCCAGTATTGCTTTATATCTCTATGCAGATGATGATCTTTTTTCTGCATAAATTTATTTTCTAGATGTAAAAAAAAAGTTCAGTTTTTTATTTATTGAACACAAGTTATTAGCAAACCTGTGCAGTGTACTTTGTGATGCATACATGTAGAAAAATGCCATGTATTGTGATGTCTATTCTCTACCTTAATAAAACACCCCTTTACAGCTCATTACTAGATATCTCTTTCTACCGCTCCTTCATTCTGCATTCTTCCTTGTAATATTGAAAGAATTTACATGTAAGGCAGGATTTTTATTTCCGCATTATTTATGTTCCTATTCTGAGTTTTTTATGTGGAATGTGTGTTCAGCATTCGGTATCTGCTCTATATATGTAGTTAAATACAAAAAGTGGTGCAAAGCATCAGTACAGGACCCTTGGAGGTTGAGATTGCTGCCCAATCACAGCAAAATGGAAGTCCTGCTTTTAGGCCATTGTATATCAAACAGCATAGTCTGATTTCTTGATTGAGTGCCGTGTGGTGGTCAAGTGATTGCCTTCTTTATAGTGCTTTCAGTTTGATTGGTTGTAGGTGCATTATTTTTCTTACAAGTACAATACTCTTACTGATGTGGTGCCTTTGTGTACACAGACAGAAAAGAAGGAAAAGACAGGCTGTCTAGAGGCTGTGTGAATAATTTCATTTGGTAACCATGTTTGCCATGTGCTCAAACAGAAAACATTGCACACTTGTGAAGTGAAGGTCACATATCTTGTTGGCCCTCTTGTCTGTTATCAGGGGCATGCAGTTAACAGATTTAGAACTGTGCTCTGTAGGAGCAAACACACACAC
Organism: Bagroides melapterus; assembly: GCA_028566695.1. Lineage (NCBI taxonomy): Eukaryota > Metazoa > Chordata > Actinopteri > Siluriformes > Bagridae > Bagroides > Bagroides melapterus. The sequence continues at coordinate 20,189,863 of JAOTRN010000043.1, read as the reverse complement.
ACACACTCACTCACTCACTCACTCACTCACTCCCTCTCACACACACACACACACACACACACACACACACTCACAAACTCACTCACTCTCACTCTCTCACACTCTCTTTCTTGTCCTGCACATCCTTTTCCCATTGCATTCTGACGCCAAGCCCGGAGAAGCAATACAGCACACAAAGGCTCATCAGCCACTTTCAGGAAGACTGAAGGTCCTTCCTGCAGTTCAGAATATGTCTCTTATAAAGATAAAACTATTTGAATATGCTCTAGCGCTGAATTCTCTATAATGGACTCCTCTTCGTTTGGAAATATGAGACCTGCTAATATGTTTTAGGAACTATTATTTTTTTATAAAATGTTTTTACTTTGGCTTGGCTGTATAAGGAGATCTCAGGGTGTCCCTCCCTTTGCCTCTGTTTAGGTCTGGTGGCTCCTGCATTGGTGGAGTGGCAGGATTTCCCTTGGTTGAGCTAGGAAACAAGAATTTTTATCCCCTGAGTTGTTTAAAAATACACTCCCACATATTTAGGGAGGAGGTTTCCCTTTGTTAATGGGATTAACATATGGTGTCATTTGCTCAGGTTTGTGTGATCACTACTACTGGTCCCTGTCTACCTATGTAACTGGTAACAGGTCACCTTAGTTATGGTGCTGACAGTGGGTTTGGAAAAATAATTCCCACCTAAGAAATGAATGACAACCAGAGTAGATATATAAAGTTTATTTTAATCTTCTAATGCTGATTTGGCCAGCTTTAGCATAGCTTTTTCTGCCTAATGTATTGTTTAGATTTCTCTGCTTCACCTGACTTTCAGGATCTGTTTTTTATTGAGGAGCTATTTACAACTTGCCTTTCAAGCTCCAAGAGGGATTTATCTCTCAGCTAGAACCAATATAGTGTAGAAATTTAATTCTGTTAGTGCTGGATTGGCTAGTCCAGTATAGCTTTTAGCTCTCTCTCGCTCGCTATTGCGCTCTCTCTCTCTCTTCATCAGGCTGACTTACTGGGCCAGTTTATAGTGAGGTGCACTTTGCTTTTTTGCCCTGTATTTCCCTGGTTTCTGCAGACAGTGTAGCAATGCTGAAAGCAGATGCTGGCACAGTTACCTTCGGTTTAAACATAGTCCAAGTGTCATTTTCACTGCTACTTCCTCTATGTAGCAGCAATGTGTTTTCATACATCTTGAATAAATTTAATGCATGAATGAATACCTTAAATTTCATTATTAATTATTTACATATATATACAGTACTGTGCAAAAGTCTTATGCACCATATTATCTGTAGTACAAATTTTGTCATATAAGTTTATGATGTCTGAATTATGTACAAGACCATTCCCTACAAAGATACACTAAAATGAATGAATAAATAACTTTACATCAAAATAAAACACGTACTGTAATACTAAACTGGTGCTGTATGATGTACTGTTAAACTGTGTATTGTAGCCTGATTTGTTTAAGCAGGTGTGGTGTATACTCATGCCATTTTATTCTCCTGAGTAGTATAAAGTATGTAACCAAGCTTTTCAAATGAATCATACTGAAACAATAAAAAAGAAAAGTGACCTGTAGCCTGTCCTGCTTCAGATCCTGTGGGTTGGTGATGTTCTTATTGTCCCTGAGCAATGGGGCTAGAACTATTTCAGTCCTGCAGCAGTGCTCATGGGCTGCTGGTGTTTAATGACCACTTTCACACCCAGTTTCTGGGGACCTGGTCTGTGCTGTAGCTGTAACAAGGTGTTAATTGCTACAATCCAGACACAGCTCCTCCTAAAGGATTTCAGAGCACCAAAAATGCTCAGTATAATGGACATTAAAGCCTTTACCAATCATGTTGCTGAAGATGATGTTCGTGTTCTAAACAATTAGGTAAAATCACACCAAGAATAAACTAGTATAGGCAATAGATAGAAATAATAAAATGATCTTTTATTTTTATGTCCAATTATGTGACAGGTTTTCATTCTCAGCCAAAGTCAACTACTTGCATTTGTTTTTCTTCAAATATATAACATTTTCTGTGGCAGATTTTTGTTGGCAAGTTTAAGAGGTGTAAAGTGCATGTAAACAGGAAACAGGATTAAGGAAATAGCTGTGTCCCTTGCTGGGGGTCCTACATTTGCACATAACAGCTGTTTCCATTCAGACTGCTCTCAAGACAAAGAATTAGATTAGGTTCAACCGTCTTTCAGTGTTTTGAAGAATAAATCAAGGGCTGTATTGTGGAGATGGTGAATATGGCAATAGATTTTCTTCCAATTTTTCCAGTTGCTTCTTGCATAGACTGAACTTTATCTTGATTATCAGCATCTGTATTGATCCAAATGGTTGATTGAAAAATGGAGTTGTACATTTTCCCCATTAAAGTGGATGATGGATGTATTTTACAGAAGTTACTATTGAGTTGTATTTTTTCATTGTAATTTATAGGTGACTGACACATTTTCATCCACTCAATTCCATTCATGTGCCTTTGTTTGTAACCGCTGCCCTGTGGATTCATTTTGATTCAGTTTTACCCCCATTTTTTTATTAAATAGCATTAAAAATGAGATTATATAAGTGAGAGAAAGAATTAGTTGTTCTCTCAATGACGATACTAAACGTTCAAATGTATATAAGTAACCAATTTCCTAGTGGGTCTACATTTAAGAATAAGTGTGATATTTTGATAATTCACCTTTGGACACACTGAAAATAACAATCACAATACAACTTTGAATGTGATGTGAACTGTATAAGGTCATGCTTAGAGTTTCTTTTATTTAACCAATAAGTATTTTATATAGTCAGGGTTACTGATTAAAAATCAGTATTTTTTTTCTAGTCTTAATGACATTATGACCTTTGTAGCTATACAAGTTGCTCAGCAAATCATATACTTTACACTGGTACAGGTTCAGAGCTTGTGAAGTACACCAATATATTTAGTGCAAGTTTACATTATGCAAAAAATAATAAATAAATTAAATGAGAGATTTGTAGACATTGATTCATAAATGAAGGTGTTTAGTACACATTAGCTACTTGCTAAATGTATGCTGTCCAGTGGGGGTAATTTTTTGACAATGATTTATCTTTGACAATCACTTCTTCTTACTCTTTCTTGGTATCGTTTTTTCAACAGAATTTCATCAGCATAAGGCTAAATTTATCTCATCCAGTAACACTGTTGTAGGGTTATGCTCTCTTATTGGATAGCATCTGTAAGCGTCAGTCATATTTACTCCATTTCCTCCAAGGAAGCAGATCAGCAGTGCACAAAGCAGGAAGTGATAGAGGAAGCGACATGTAGCAGACGTGTCCTTCAACAAAGTGGAGACTAAATCTTTCTTTAAGATTTAATTATAAATGAGCCACATTTGTTATACCAGTTGACTAGAATTTAAAACTCTGACAACACTACCTAAATCAAAGGTAAAAATCAAAGATTACTTTATTTCAAGAATACAGAGACTTGTCTTGCTTGTATATTGTGAGTGGGAGCTCTGTGCTTTGTGTTTATCTGCTGAACTTAAATCTCATCCAGATGAGCCTGGAACGGAGATCAACTCTTGGTGAGCGGATATGGTCTAGCAGAAACTCATCTCTCTACCTGACTGGCAGTAAAAGTCCTCATCGGTGGGGCATCATCGGGAGGCCCTGGCTAAAACATCGCTCCAACTCTGCTCCTATGGATACTCATGAGAGCAAAATCCGGTCCAAGCAACCTGTGCTCATCCAGAATCTGACCTGTTTTAACAGGAGCACTTACACCTTACCTGCCAACCTGCCTGATCTCAGTAAAGTCACCAGCTCAGGCATGCTACTGGAACATGTTCCACCTGACATGCCCTGCACAGCCTACAAAAGAACACCATATTTACGCTCAGCTTCTGAACCAGGTACCAGCATTATAACAGAAGCCCACCCTCTAGAGAGGAAACAGAGAAGCCTCCCATTTTCTGTGAAACTCTTGTCAATGTCTCGTCGCATAAGTAGGATCCTGACATCAAGAGAAGAGGCAGAATCTGTGGAGACGGCAGAAGCTGGTAGGAAGTTCTTGCTCTCACTCAACATGTGCCAGTGGCTTTGTGACATAGACCCATGTTAACTTTAAATTCAGAGCATTATTCCTGGTTTATACTGTAAATTATGAGTTACATTAGCTCTAGCTAATTGTCCATGTGAGATGTGAGCTATAAAAGGAAACCCCACCAGTTTGTCCAAGCGACAGTTTCCTAAGCTAGATTCTTTCATATAGCGCCTTTTTTAGGTGGTTTTTTTGAAAGCTGTCCTTATTATAATTTTTTTTAAAAAGCACTACATGTATGCTGTCCTATCAAGGCTCGTACATGTGAAGTTTTGAGACAGGAAATGAGTCATTTGTATACAATTATGGATGGACTGTAATTTGCCACAAAATCCATCACTTGAATGCATTGTAATCAGAAAATCGGGGTCTTTTTCTGATATTCCACATAGCCACTTCTTAGGTTTTAAAATGAAAGCTTTATTTTAATCTGATTTTTACAACTGTAGGGTTTTTTCCTTTTTTAAAATGATTATGGCTGTCATTGCTGTTTCACTTCACTGTAGGTGAGCTCTCTTCCTTATTTGATGTCAGTGTTTCCCCACCAGCAACTAACTGGATTTTCCCTTTTGAATTACCAGAAATAAGTTCCTTAAACAAACAACAAAAAGTATGTCAACTCATTAAACTGAAAGGTTTTACAATGTCATGTTTGACGTAATAAATTTAATTAGGAGTGACATAGGTTCCTCAGAGTCCTCATCAAATTTATTACTGAGCTTCAGTGGGAAACTATTGTGAGGTTGGCTGTCCCTTCCATCCCCCAAATCTACTCATTGCTCCATTTCCCTTTTTTTCTTACAGAATGATGAGGGAATGTGCCCTACTCCTCTTTTTGTATGCAAATAAGTTTTTCAGCAGGCAGACAAAGAATGAAGCCACACCACCTGAAGCATTATTTTCTTTACAAAGACTGGTCAGTAGAAGAGAAGTGATGACCAATCACAAAGCTCTCCTTTTTTCCTCTCAGTGGCAGCAGGATGCAAAGAGGTGATAGCAGGGAAAGACTGAATGTGAAAGTGTTACTTAAGGTTTTTCAAAAAACATTTAGCAAACATGATTTCTTGTGAGCTGAGTGTTTTGAATGTCCCTGTTTTCCCCAGAGTAGATAAGAAGAGCACAATGAGAATACTGCTGGAAAGCACTAAGACCATTTCACTGATCTTGCCCTCATACCACATGCGTAGTTTCAGGATATATAATGGAGCCGCAAAACACAAAACCCTGTCAGAATTCACTGTACAATTCCTGAATGTGGAGAAACTGGGTGGTGATATTCCTACTTTGGCAAAAGAAAGGCCGGTGAGATGCAAATGTGCTGGGTGCACACAGCAGCATATTTACATATTAAACAATGTTGCTGGTGAAGTGTTGGGTTTAGGGGAAAACAAAAGAGCACTTTCCGTTCCTCTGCTCACAGCCACTTAAATCAGGAACACAATGGAGGTGCACACCACAAATGAGGTTCTTTTAGCCTAATGGATATTTGCCACAGATTGAGAACCATTAAAATGCATCCAGTGAATGACATTTCTGTAAGCAGAAACACAGGTTAATCACAGGAGATTGGACAGGTTGAAGATTACAGGATAGAGAACTTAAATAACTCTTAAATAACTCTGAATAACTGACCAGAATACATATGCCCAAGCATGAGGCAGATTAGCTACAACAGCACAAGCCTATCAAGTTCCACTCCAAAAATAGTATTGCTTGTAATGTACAGCATAATGTGTGTAAACAAAATTGGCAGGTAACTTTTAAAGTTTACTGCACAATATGTACAAAATTGAAAAAAACTAATATGCCCCAGCTGCAGAGGATCATTGTGAACATGAGATGATAAGCTTTATTCCTTTCTCTATAACAGCACACTCATATGTGCAATGTGTGAAACACAACCACACACATACACACTTGTACTCCACTGAGCTGTCGTGCCACCACCTGCAGGAAAGAGACATGGCAATGTCCAACACATTATTTAATTATTTATTTAGTAAGAAAGCCAGTCTAAATCCATTGTTATTAAAATGTTATTTCTAGATGGTCTTTCACTTTCACATACTAAGACAGCTAAGGTTATATATAATCACTTGTTTCATGGCAGTTATTTGAGGCCTCGTACCTGTTCATCAGTGTGTCAGTCTTGAGAACTCTCTGAACTCTGGGTTTGCTCAGATCACATGATGCCATTGGTCAGTGTCCACCGCATGAGCAGAAAAAAATAATTTAAACCTAATCCATTTAAATGTTTTGCTCAATATCCATGGTCTATGTGTGTACTTACTCTGTGCCTCAGCTTTTTAGAAATATTACCCACAGCACCCTCGGATGGATACGCTGCCTCCTTCAAAGAGCAGTCTGCAGCACATTAGTGATACATTTATTTTTCAGTGCACTTAGTACATCAACTAGCAATTAATAGCATACTGTATCTGGGTATATCTCTGCTACCTATGCTAATATATCTGATGTACTGTTTGAGAAATAGGTTTTAAAAATAGCTTTTAATTATTGTTCTGATTGTTCTGAGTTACTACATAAAATTAAGTTCTCATTTCAGTTTGTTGCATGTTACTGTTTTCAAATACTGTATGTTTGAAATCATAAAGATATTTAATCTTTATTTCAGCAACTTTATAACAATAGTCTCATCCCAAATACCTTGTAACACACTTACTCTTCACCTTTATAGCAGTTATAGAAGCTTAATGTTTTATATTTTTTTAATAATTTTAAATCTGGTGCTATTCCCATGAGTCTGGTTCCTCTAAACATTTCTTCCTCATGTCATCTGAGGGAGTTTTCCTTGCCACTGTCTCCTATGACTCAGATTTCTGGAATGCTGTCTATTGTTAAACATTCCGCACAAAATAAAATGCCATTTTATTGATTTCCATATACCCCTAGATGAATGGTTGTCTGTTGCTATGTGTGTTGCATCATTTCTCTGTACAGATCCCCACCCTCCAAACCAGTTTACTGATCTACCCATTACAACCAGTAACTTAAAAAAAAAAAAAAAAAAAAAAAAAAGCAAAGTGTCCCTCAGCATCCTCCGTGTTTGTCCTTCAGACGAACAAACTACAAACACCTATACACCTAGAAGACTACAAACACCTAGAGACTACAAACACCTATACGGTCTCACAGAAAATCTGCCGATCTGTAAATTGCAGCCATTTGCTTACTGCATAGACAATACCCCCAACCACACACAAACACACTCACTCACAGACCCCACCCCCATAAGTAGTAAAGCTGCTAACATATTGTCTGAAAAATGATCATGATGTGCAACTCTGTAGTTAGCGTTTGTGTAATTAAGAGGTTCTCTAGCAACATTTAATCAGATATTTCATTATTATTGAAATACTGAAATACTCTTTGTAACTGCTTTCTTGGTTTATTTGCTCATTCCTTGTTCCTGCCAATTGAGATTAAGTGTTTCCAAAAGTCTGTAAGCGGAAGCTTGAAATATAGGTATTCAATAACTGAGAAAAGATTAGAAAAGAGGTCAAACGACAAACAAACTGATGCAGAGTCATGATGCCTGTCATTTCAGTGTATTTAACTATCTAGCCGAGGAAATAGCTTGCATCTGTCCACTTGCTTTAAAAATGTGTCATTTCTTGAAATTCTAATAGAAAAATGTCAGATATGTGAAATGATTATTTGCACAAAGATTTAATTTTTGTTTTTTATTACTCAGTTGTTCTAGTCTTTATGTAGCACTATGGTCCTGGATAAACGTTATGTTATTTTACTCTGTACTGCATAAGCTATTTATGGTTGAAATGACTTGACTTGAATTAAAATGGCCAATAATTGGCACTGGACTTAAAAGGTGTCACCACTACACTGAGTGAAAGTTTTTCTTTTCTTTTTTTTTTTTTTAATTAATTGTATAACAATATGTAGCTAAAATGTTGTAATGGGATTGAAGCAAACTGTTTAGCTTATTTAGAGCAGCAGGCAGTGACTGACATTTAAGGAAGTATCAGTACCACATCTTCTCTCTCTCTCTCTCACTCACTCACTGTCACCCCCCCCCCACACACACACACACACACACACACTATTCAATGAACCAATCCACTCACTACATTATTTACCTTATGATACCCCTCACCCACAGCACACTCCACTCTGATGATGTAAGAGCATTGTCATTGGATGAGCTGTTTGTGTTTATAGGTTGTCGTGACGACCATACAGGACAAAGCATCTTCTGTTCTCCTTTAAGGGTGTGTGTGTGTGTGTGTGTGTTTACGTGTGTGTCTTTGTGCATGTACACATCTGGTGCAACTCGGCATGCATGTGTTTGTGGAAAATGCTGTGGGAGTAAAAATATAGGGACTCATTTTGAGTTTGTGTTACTACATTAATACTATAAATCTAAAGACAAAATGTTTCTCAGATATCTTTAATATCCATGACTGAATGAAATAAACCTTATAATTGTATTTTTCAGAAGAGAATATTCGCACCATATAGAATCCTGTCTTGTGGCTGTGAGGTTGTAAATAGGTTCTTTGACTAGCAACAACATCCATATTTTAAGTTCCCCAACAGCTGCTTGTTCCCTGTTGCCTAATGCCACTTCTTTCACTGGCTCTCATGCAACCTTTGCTAGCAATTTTTGATTAATTTTTCATAAAGAAAAGGAGTGAAATCTCACATGTATCTTTAATTGGCCCCTGTGTAAAAACGATTAGGTTTTCTGGTGAAAACCAGAAATTATTAATTATTTCCAAATTAGCAAGTAAGTAGTCACCAGTGTATCAGAAAGGATTGCTTTAGTCTAGTAGGATAAGATGGTTAACATAGTCTTTTTTTTAGTAATAAAAGCTTAACCGATTAGATGTGAAGCTGTGTGTGTGTGAGGGGAGTTTGTTGAGCTCTTGCTGTTTTGGTGGTGATTAGCAGACCAGAGAGATTCTGCCCTGTGAAACCCCATCCTGGACAGGTGGCACAGCCTCACCCCTGGTACGACACATTCCACACAGGACACACACACAGAGAGCAGGCTGGGGCCTCATTGTGAGCCTGGGAAAGCACAGAGATGAACCAGGCTGACTTCTAAGGTCAGGTCCTTGTGTTGTCTACTCGATGCAGGCGTACACATACAGGTGGATGCATGTCTTGTTTCTTGATCATCTCAGTCATGTTTGCAGCTTTCTGTATAAGAGGAAGTTGGTCAGCAGATAAGGTTATGTAGAGGAAATTGTGAGATTAAATGCACAGAGCGATGACTAAGGTTTTTAGTTCTTTACAATGCTTATTATGCATTGAGCTTTTCATTATACATACAATACTATATATTGTTGCTATATTATGTTGTCCTTCTCTAAACAGACCAGCTTAGAGAAAGCAAATGTTAATTCTCTTATTGAATGTTAATTTTAATGTCTGTGACTTGGTTGTGTAGCATAACAGAGTAGTCACTGTTGATTAATTAATCAGCATATAAGTCAAAAAGTCCAACTTTAACCACATACAAACTGTTGATTAGTCTAAAATACTGACAGTATTGTCCACCCCTCACCAACACAGTCCTTTACATTACTGACAAACTTCCTGCCCTCCCTAGTGAAAGCTATTTGTGGATTTCAACCCTCTCAAGGGTCACAAACTGGTGGCCCCTGTGTTGAGCTGGCGGGGGCGGGGCCCCCCCCCCCCGCGCGCCAGGGGGGGGTGGGGGGGGCCACGGAAACAGAAACAGACCGCCG
>JAOTRN010000043.1:20143251-20153750 GCA_028566695.1 Bagroides melapterus | reverse complement strand
AGTAAACTATCTTTTATTCCACACATCCAATCACTTAAAAAGAAATGTTTTACAGCATTGAATGTTTTAAAAGTTCTATCCAAGACCAAATGGGGAGCAGATAGGTCTACACTGATGAAATTGTACAGAACTTTCATCTGCTTAAAGCTGGATTATGGTAGTATTGTTTATGGATCAGCTAGGAAATCATATTTACACCCCCTGGACACTGTACATCACCAAGGCATACGATTGGCTTTGGGAGCCTACAGAACCTCACCAGTCCAAAGTCTATATGTGGAAGCCAACCCTCCCTGGAAATCAGACGACTAAAGCTGTCTTTACAGTATGCAATAAAACTTAAAACAATGAAAATCCAGCTTACTCAGCTGTTTTTTTTTTTTTTTCAAGTCAACAGCCAATACTATTTTTAAGAAAATCAAATTACATTCGCCCATCTGGCCTACGCATCAGAACCCATCTGGAGAACCTGGAAGTGGATTTAAGCATTTTGGAGCAGACACATTTCTGCAAAATCCCTCCATGGAATCTCAAAAAAACGAAAATTTATCTGGACCTAGCAAGAAACCACAAATCAAAAACTCACCCGAATGAATACCAAAAATGATTTCTGGACATAAGGGAAATGTTCCCACAACATACTCCAATATATACAGATGGATCAAAGTCTGGAAATCAAGTAGCATCAGCCTTTGCAACAAATCAGATACGCCAGGGTATATGCATCCATGACCAAACCTCCATTTTCACTGCAGATGCATATGCTCTGTATTTAGCTTTAAAGTTCATCGAGACCTCAGCCCAACGGGATTTTTTAATAATAACCGACTCAAAATCATGCCTTGAGTGTTTAAAAACCAACCACCCAACACTTGTGAAGATTCTATCTAAATTATCATACCTGGAATCAAAAAATTTTAGTATCATCTTCTGCTGGGTACCCGGACACTCTGGCATCTCTGGAAATGAGCAAGCAGACAGTGCTGCGAAAAAAGCCCTATCTTCAGAAACAATACCCAAACCAACTCAGACGTGAGCCACAACCAAATGGTCACCACAAGGTTAGAAGAACTCAACTTGTGACTAAGATCACAATTCCTAGTACAACACTCTCAGTAACATCATACCAAAGAAGACACTGTGAATAGTGGAATCAGATCTTGGCTCACCAGTAAGAGTGCTGTTCCAGGAATAAACTTCTCAGCAGATCAAGTGAGGATATGCAGATCATGGGATATATGATATGCTACTGCAACTGTATAAATCATTAAATGTTGCCTTCAGCTTCTGTTTGCTCAAAGTTGACAGTGTTTTGAGCCCGAGTTAGGGGAGTCTTAGGGTCAGCAGCGGGTGATTACCAAGCTGGCCGTAGGATTGATGGAATGATGAGGCTAACCCGGTAGATACAATAAACGGAGACAATCAATAACAATAAAGAAAGGCTTTTCTGTGCTGTACAACGTGAAAACAATAATGTACAATTATTTTTATAACACTTTTACAACAAAATGCGTGGCTGGACGATGGCGGTGCTAAAGGAAAGAAATCAAGAAAACCGAACGCTCTTACCTTAGGTGTCAAGACAGAATAAAGGGCTACGTGTTGCAAATTGTATGAGAGATCCACCTCTATGGAAGAATAATACGGCATACACAAACAGAACCGTAAGGACAAGGCGTTGTATGGTCAGCAAAGAAATACAAAGACAAAATACTCCACACGTCTCCAAACATTCACACTCCCACGGGTAACGCAGTACACTCACGTTTTTATTGTTGCGGACTTCTTCCGGATGCTCTACCGGGATTGCGTCCACACAATTTGGCTCCTCCCCTCAGCGGTCAAGATTGGGCAAACGGCCAACTTAATCACACTTTCCTTCCAATCACGCTGTAATAGGAGAAACTACTGAAAATCCGTGCTGTAGCAGTAAGGTTGCTGAGAAATTCTACGGTTAATTCTATTGCATTGAAATGTGTGATACGTTTTGACCTGTATATGAGCATCAATGCGTGCCTGTTGACAGATAGACATAACTCTTTCAAATTCCCTTATTTTAAGGAGAGTTTATCAAAGCTCTGTATGAGTCAGACGAGAACTGTGAGGTGGATCCATCAAAGTGTCCGAGCAATGAGCTGCCTGAACACCGAAGTAACTTAAAAATGTGCTGTGAGCTAGCCTTCTGCAAGATCATCAACTCCTACTGGTAAGAGTATGATTGATTTTTTTTATTGATTTTTTTAAATCTGTGTACCCTCCATTCAGTCCCATTAAAACAAATCAGGTTTTTTGTATATATCGCTTATTTCAAATGGGATATAGCATAAGAGAAAATTCAGGATTTGACTGCATAAATATGACGCTATTTGTTTTGCAGAAACAACATATTTGTTAAAGGGGGGGGGGGGGGGTTAGTATAAAATGAATGTGGATTAAACAGATGGTACAGATTATGAAACCACCTTACTTTTTTGAGTGATCTCTCTCCTTAGTGTTTTTCCACGTGAGCTGAAGGAGGTGTTTTCCTCATGGAAGCAACAGTGCCATGCTCGGGGGAAGCAAGACATCAGCCAACGTCTAATCAGTGCCTCACTGTTTCTGCGCTTTCTCTGTCCAGCAATTATGTCACCATCACTTTTTAACCTGATGCAGGAATATCCTGACGACCGTACATCACGCACCCTCACTCTCATTGCTAAAGTCATCCAGAACCTTGCTAATTTCACCAAGTATGCAACAGACCTTCACATGGATTATATGCATTCTTTAAGTAATTATATTTCTAGGGTTTTAGATGTACTAAAAGCTATGTTTATAAATTCCATAAATCATATATATCTTATCATGTTGGCTTCAGGTTTGGCAACAAAGAAGAGTACATGGCTTTCATGAATGATTTTTTGGAGCATGAGTGGGCAGGCATGACTCGCTTCCTGCTGGAGATCTCAAACCATGAAACCATTTCCAACACTCCAGGATTTGAGGGTTACATTGACTTAGGCCGTGAGCTCTCTCTGCTGCATGCTCTGCTATGGGAGGTGGTGTCTCAGCTAGACAAGGTACAAAACTATCACTTAAGGCACTAAAGCAGCATCAGCTCTGGTATCTTGCATTTATGTCAGGTCTTTCTCTTTATCTATTAATAGTTTTTACTGAAAAACCATGGCTCACCATGGTCAAAGAGGGATTTTTTTCTGTGGGAGAGGTCGTCGTTATAACTGAAATATTTTTTGACATTTTTAAGGTAATCGTTTCATCATTGCAGCCCTACTTTTTTTCGGGCTCTATGCTAAATTATTAAATGCATTTTATTGGTTCAATGGGGTATAAAACCCAAGCATATATGCACATGCTTTGACAATTTTGTCACCAGTTACAGTTCATATTAGATATTATTATATTCATGTTTACATTTTGTGTTTACATTTATGTTGTTGCATTCAACACAGTTTTAAAATATGTTGTCAGTCAAAGTATTCAGTGTAAACAGGATCTGCCAGTCCTGGATCTCAGCCTTGTAGCCTGATTATGTTTTGACTTCATTAATCCCTCTTTTTGATATGTTTATCTGTGAAGGCCCTTCCTGTATCACAGACATTAAGACTTGATATTTGGCCTTGATGCATGCACTAGTTTTTGCCTTTCAGTCCCACCATTTAATTATTTGTTTTGGAATGGCTCATTCATTTACAAGCATGTATTATCTTTTCTATTTATTCTTAATTTTAAATCTTTTTTCCTGTGTCCCCATCCCATTCTTCTTTTCTCTCTTTCCACCATATTCTGTTTGCTCCCTCCATCTCTCCACCTGACACAATGTGTCCCCATGGTTCTGCTGTGCCACCACCAATGCATTATGGTGTCCTTTGGCCATCTCCTTCCTTAAATTGTTCGGGCTGAAAAAACACATCAATCTCCAGGGTGACAATTCCTTCCTGCAGGCGACAGTGGCCAAACTGGGGCCTCTGCCACGTATCCTGGGTGAGATCACATGTTCAATGTCCAGCCCCACACCAATGCAGCAGCAACTGACACGTTTCCAAGAGCATGGCTCTGCCCATAACCTCACTGGCAGTGTGTCTTCAGGACTGCAGAGGATATTTGAGGACCCAAATGACAGGTAAGCACATCACTGCTTCTGCTATTTGTCTGTGCCAACCTGAAAGCCACATATATGCAATGGTAGCTGAGCCCTTGGAGCTCTGTGAGCCTTATGGGACTTTCCATATTTTCATATTTTCCACAGTGAAATTAAGAATGCCAAATCACCATTGCAAGACAATACAGAAGTTCAGTCACGTGGAAAGCCCCCCTTATTGTGCCAGCAGCCATCCCTGCACAGCATGAGCTTCTCTGACAAAGAGCGAGAAAGCCACCTCCCTAATGGCCGCAGCATCTCCCTGATGGACCTACAGGACTCGCATCTTCATGATGCCCCACCTAAAATAGGCCGTGTAGGTTCTCAAGCATCCATCGGCCCATTGCCACCCTCTCTTCCGCACATCCATCACCACCATCCACAGCAACAGCAGGCCAAAGTGGTCACACTAAGGGAAAATGTACCCCAGAGTGCACCACAGGTCCGCCGGCCTTTGCAACTATCTTTAAGCCAGCAGCGCAGCCTACAGCCACTCAGCTTTCAGAACCCTGTATACCAACTAAGCAACTTGCATGCACTGCGCTCAGCTCAGGCACCACTGCAGGCCCGCTCTAGTTCAGAGAACCTGAGCACAGCTAGCTCACACAGTGCCAGCCCCAGCATTGCACCCAGGAAAATGTTGCCCTCCACCACCAGTCTCGAGGAGGAAGAAGCACTTTCTCCCTGCTGGCATGCAACTTTAGTTGATGCCCAACCAGGGCCACAGGTTATGGCTGTAGCCAGGCAGAGTGGTGCAGGGACTGCACATATTGTTAAAGTGGAACAGCAAAGTAGGACAAATGGAGGGGTATTGCACCCACTGCCACATAGCAGCTCACTACGCAGCAGCAGCAGTGTCAATACAGACCACCACCAACAAAGCGAAGTCAGCTCCAGACAGCAGTCCCTCTGCTCACGAGACGGCCCTATCCCAAACAACAAAACTAACAGACAGGTATGCACATTCATTTGGATTTTTACTGTCTGGCAAAAACTATGTGGCCACCTAATTATTGAAAATCCCAATGACAGCTTTCTGCTAAATTTTGAACTCTTGAGGATTTGTGGCCAAACCTGACAAAGCATTACAAAATCATTCTGTCAATTGTTGCTATAAATCTTTATACATAACACACATTATGTGCGCAGATGCACTCTCCTGTTGAGTCAGTCACCATGTCTCCTGTTGAGCGAACAGCAGCATGGGTCCTGAATAATGGCCAGTATGAGGAGGATGAGGAGGAAGGCCACAGTAAGAAGGAAAGCAAGCATGTGGAGAAGGTACCTGCATTATGAGATAAATCTTCTAATCATGACTTTCACAAAAGATTGTATACTTAACATTATGACACTAAACTGACTGAGTTTATGACATATGTAGGAAAATATGTATATAATATTTTCTTTTAATTCTTACTAATTTTTACTCATCACTCATGTAGTATGAGCAAGAGATCACAAAGCTGAAAGAGCGGCTGTGTGTTTCTGGCCGCCGCTTGGAAGAATATGAACGGCGGCTTGCAGCACAAGAGCAGCAAATGCAGAGGCTGCTGCTGGAGTATAAGGCTCGTCTGGAGGACAGTGAGGAGCGTCTGCGGCGACAACAGGAGGAGAAGGACAGCCAAATGAAGAGTGTTCTCTGCAGGTATGTGTATTCTAAAAGAAATTCAAAATAGATGTCAAAACTTCATTTCTGGTACATATGGTGTACTGTCTTCTGTCAGGTTGATGGCAGTGGAGGAGGAGCTGAAGAGAGACCATGCAGAGATGCAGGCAGTTGTAGATGCTAAGCAGAAGATCATAGATGCACAGGTACATCAAGGCAAATCACAACTCATGGACACACTTCACCAGTTTCTGTAGCTTTTGTGTAATTATATGTTCTTATGTATTAACACTGTGTGACCTGTCAGTTAGTGTGGTAAAGGCAGTAAAGACTGTGTTCATATGTGACCTGAAAGAGGCTGTTTACTAAATTGAACTGAGGTCTATTGAGGTCAAAGCAGGCAATTATGAACAGTGCATCACTTTCTGGACAGTAATGCTTGTGAGCACCAGCCAAACATGGCTACAAATTCACTTTTTTTGTTCAGGTTTTAACCCATAAAGTGTAAGAGTGAGAATATACATATACAAAAAAAAAATTTAGTAACAAGTTTTGTAGTTCTTTTAAGAATGGACATTTTCACTAAGTAAATTATAGAAATCTATTAATTTCAGATGTAAATTTTAAATGAATACCTTTATCCATAATAAGTAAGCCAGAGGCAATGGTGTCAAAGAACAATTCCCTGAGATGGAATTAGGAAGAAACTTTATATATAAAGTGCCTTGGTTTCTATGTGGCTGTCCATATATGGGGCAGAGAGCAGAAGGGTTCAGGATAGAGAGGAGAGAGACGGCAAGAGATGCAGATTACTGAGTATGTTAATTTTCATAATCATCGTGTTTTTGGATCATGTGCAGTGTGTGTGCAAAGCGCAAGCAGGAACTCATGCAATATTATGACCACAATTATGGTCAATTAAAGATCCAGAAGTTTAACACAGACAGACCTGAGGCTGCTCCCCACTATCAGTATCCTGAGTAAAACATATGAGAGTGGATGAGAGGACAGCATCCAAGTGCTCTAAGATCTCCAGATCTGTCACTTTAACTAAGGTAAAAGTTAATAAAAGTGTAACCCAATAGAAGCTTAAGTCTCGGCTGAAAATAAAGACTCTGAATTCCAAACACTGATAAAAATGGGCAGGATCTTGGTTTGTGCCTTTTAGTTAAAGTAGGTGTGGTGGATTATAAATACCAGAAATTCACTGAGGTACTATTGCTGTATAAAGACTATATAGTTGCTATTAAACAGTGCTATTATATAGTTGCTATTATACAGTGCTTTATAGAGTAATAGTAGTATTATGTAATTAGTTCAGATTTTTATTGGGAAGATGTGATAATATCTTCTGGTTCTAGTAAGAATTCTGACTGCTGTATTCTGGACTGGAGTTTGTTGATGAACCTACTGGAACATCCACACTGCAAGGCATTATAAAAATCCAGCTAGGAAGAAAAGCTGTAACAGTAACTCTCTTACTGTCTATCTGCAGTTTGTAGTCTCATTCTATTTATTATGTATATATTATCAAAATTATAGAAATATTTGAGATGAAAGAAAAGTCAATAATCACATCAAAGTAACTGCTGCACATGATGTAATAGAAAGTCCAGAAGTAAAAGAATGTTGCTAAGTATGCAGAGTCAAATGACATTCCTTATATTTACTGAACTGGTGTTTAGTAAGTCTGAAACATGCAATTGCTTTTCAACACAAACAGTGGAAGCTTTACAAATAAGTTTACCCAGTGGTAGCATAGGAAAAAGCAGTAGTGGACCGGGTGGACTTTTAATAATATAGGCTGCAACAATAATGTGGTAGCTTAGTGGTTAAGGTGTTGGTCTACCAATCAGAAGGTTGTGAGTTCAAATCCCCTTCCACTGCTGGGCCCATGATCAAGGCCCTCAACTCTGAATTGCTCAGTTTTTTAAATTGAGATATGAATGTAAGTTGTTCTGGGTAAGGGCATCTGCTAAATGCCATAAATGTAATCATGTCACTGGTCAGTGCAGTGGATTCAAAAGCAGCAGTAAAGGTGTGTGAACTCTCCAGACTATTTAAGGTTTTTCACCTCTGACAGTTTAGTTGGAGAGAAGTTTAAACACTTAACTTAAAGATACCTGAAAGCAAATTCACACCAGATATTACATCTTTCCATTCTATTTTCAGTAGCATTTCAGTCTACACTAGCTTAAGCAGCATGTCCTTTATCTGATATTTTTTGTCACATTCATGTGTAAGTGAAACAACATAAATCATGGGATCATGGAGGAAGCTGTGAAGGAAAAACTTTTTGGTTTTTTTGTGTGCTGTTTCCGACTGTCATCATTAACTATCTACAGTGTGAAACAATGTGTGGTCTCTGTTCTTTCAGACTACCTTTCTTACAGAGTTTTGACTGATGGTATTCTTTTTCCATGGCCTTGTAAAATATCAGGCTCTCTTTATTCACTGAATCTTCAGCACACTTCTGACAATCACTTTGGATTTTCGCGTCAAATTTTGGCGCGTCTAATGTTGTAAGTGTAAGTGTAGTTTCACAAAAGTGTAAGTTTATCCATTTTATTGTGAATTGAACAGTACAGTAAAACACTGGTATTTTGAATTTGTTTTATGTTTAAGCATTATGTTTAGATCTCTTTCACTACAAGTTTTATTCACACTTTGTGGCATTCTCACAAAGCACCTTCTGCTTTTCCTGGACAGAAAGATTTTTCTTTCACTTGTTTTTGTCTGCAAAATAACATTTATTTTAAAATATAGTTCTTTTAGTAAATGCCCAATGATGTGGCCAAATAACTCAGGAGATTAAAAGAAATGTTACTTTTCCAGTCTTGTGTCTGTAGGAACTGTTGTATCTGTATTTAGATCAGTTTGTGTTTGCAGGAAAAACGGATCAGCTCCCTTGATGCAGCTAACTCTCGCCTCATGAACGCCCTCACCCAAGTCAAAGAGCGCTACAGCATGCACAACCTTCGCAATGGCCTCTCGCCCACTAACCCCACCAAGCTCTCCATCACTGAGAATGGCGAGTTCAAGAACAGCAGCTGCTGATCAGGCTGCTTGTGTCTGTTGAACGGTGCTAGCTCAGTCAGCTATCACTGGCACCAGTTTAGGACTAAGATGCAGTGACTACTACATAAAATCTCACAAGGAATGTCTGGTTACAATGTATATAGTCTGTGTCTTGCATTTGAGCTTGTACAGAAATAGGAGTAAATCAGATGAAGAGTTTCAAATTGGTTTAGAGATGTACTGTCCACTCTGCTTTGTTTATTTTGTTTTTAATATTAATAGTACCATACATGATGGTTATGAATACAGATCAAAAGATTTTTAAGTATTGTTAAACTACAATATTGAGGATATATATATATATATAATAGGACTGTTTTAAAGGAAGGTGCCATGAAAGCACATAGAAGAGGTTTGTTGCTCTTAGCAAACAAACAGAAGGTGGTTTTATGCACTCAGTTTTATAGCTCATGATTTCTGTCTCCAGGTGTTTGTTTTTGTTGTGTTTTGTTTTGAATTTATTTACTTAGAATTTATTTGATTTAATGTCGAGTTCAAGTGGCTGGCAGGTGGGGGCTCATATCAGCTTTAACACCAATGAAAAAAGTCAGTAATAATTTGTGACTTAATGCAGAAGTAAATTTATGTGTATTTTTTATTTTGTACTCTATTTGGCAGATATCCTTTTTGAACATCCCATTCCATTTGTTGCTGTTATAATAACTTTTTTCTGAAGCCTTTCCACAAGACTTTTAGCATGGCTATGTGAATATGTTCATTCAGCAACAAAACCATTAGTGCAAACACTTACTGATATTTGGTTTCAGTCAGTGTTCAGGTGGGGTGGAATCAGAGAGCTGTGTGTGGGTTTGCAGTCTGCACAGAGCTCTGAACTCAACCCAACTTGTTCAGTCCAACTTTATTGCAACTGTTTGGTGAAGAACCACTTTGGATGTGATAGACAGGTGTTTGCATATTTTCAGACATATAGTGTATTAGATTTGTTGCGCTGGTGTTTCCCTCGAAATCTAGCACCAGTATTCCCATTCATAGTCTAATGAATACATTCAGGCCTTACTAATACAAATTTAACACTCGTGCTGCTTTTTATGCTGTGGTTGAGACAGATAATCTGTTGGATCATCATTTACATTCATAACCCCAGTTCTTTTACAATCTTATTTGATGTTTGCCAGTGACTGCTATTAAACCACACTGTTTTGACATAATGGCCTCACACTGATGTTAACAATATTTTGTATCACAGAGACACTGAATGCGTTTTGCCGTTGTCAATGTTCTATAACATTATGACAAGACTGTGAGGTATAAATATATGTTTGAGATTCTATTTTATTTTAAACTGCGTTTGAATAAAATGTATTTTATAATAAAATAAAAGTTCTGTAACACTATTTTCTCCTTTAAATCATTAAATTTCCTCTGTATTTCAAGTTGGTCATGTAATTTTTGTGTAAACATTTTCTGGTTTAAAATATACAGGATATTTCACATTTACAATCATGTTATCCGTTATCCATGCTTGCACATAAGGTCGCTCGAAAAACCGCTTTCCTGAAGAGCTAGAGCAACCTTATGTGCAAGCACGGGTAACATGCCTGAAAAGGGGTTTTTCACCTTGGTTCGATGCAATATGTTAGAACAAATCATGTTTTTGTCAGAAAAGTGGGAAAAGAGCATTTATACATGATTTTATGAAAATTAATATTATGAATT
>JAOTRN010000043.1:20125410-20143151 GCA_028566695.1 Bagroides melapterus | reverse complement strand
GGGGCACATCCACCCCACTTAGTGACTGTGTGTGTGTGTGTGTGTGTGTGTGTGTGTGTGTGTGTGTGTGCGCGCCTCTATATGGTGGATTTCAAGGTTTCATTTTGGTAGAATGAACAGCATATGTGCATGGGAAAGTTTCATAGTAAAACACCACTGTAATTTCCCCACCACAGAGATGACTTTGAATAGTTACCAATCATCAGATAATCTGTCCTTTTATGTTTATCTCAAATAAGCTTCAGATATTCATTGTGTGTTTAGTTGTGTTTCTTTGATATAATGGGGGAAAATTTGTTATTACTAATGGTAGACTTTTTTTATATCAATATAGTGCGTTGTTTGTATTTATTTGATTAATTGTGCAAGAACTATACAATAATAAAATTGTAACTGTGCAAAAATAAACTTGAAACCTGCATTCTTTTCATACTAAATACTAACCTTTAATGTTTTTCTGTTAACCTTGTACTTTGAAATTGTGCTGATTTATTTGATTGCATACATTTCTTAAATTTCATATAGAATTTATCAGGTGTTTTTCAATTTTAAATATAAAAGTTATAAATTAAGATAAGATATTTTTTTTCCATTGTATGTTTTTGTGTGCAGGTCATAGCAGTGTTTGTTCATCCATTTATTTGCTGATCCTTTTCTACTACTTTCCAGATTCAGAACAGTTACAAATAGTAATTTAGTGCAGAAACAATAAATACAATAAGCAACAAATGTTATAGTATAGGTAAGAACATTTTCTACATACATTTAATATTTTAGAAAGTGAATATTCCTGTTACATTGACTGTAACTATCCCTAAACACAGATAGTTATGTTAGTAATGAAACAAAACTAGAGCTGAAAGTTCACACTGGCATATGCATTAACCACTGACATAAAAAAAACTGCTGTGTGAGTCATTTGTAAAGATCATTGCGAGACCCAGTGTGAACCATTGACCTCTCATGTGTTGCATCTACCAGTTATTTTCTCATGAGAAATTGGAATTTATGTTGGTTATGTTACCATTTCTGTTGGTAATCAGGGCATTTTGTCTTGACAGTCATATTTTTCCACTACTGATATGAATAGTAATAAAAGGACTCCTCTGATCTGAACAAGGTAGGAAAGTTGTAAAACTGATTTGTGAATTGAATGGACTGAGTAAATCTCTCTTAACTGTGTTAAGGTTGACAAATAAGTAAAATGAAACATTATAACTAATAGCTTTTTAATAAGCTAAGTTTATTTATTAAGATCACAGAATACTTAAGGTTTCCAGAGCAAAAATTACTAAAGCACTTAAAACATTACAAGTTAAAATGTTACAGAATTAATGCATCCATGAGCATGGAAAAATAATAATGGAATTAAATTACTATACTTTGTAAATTGTGAAGTATGTATTATGCATTAAAAAAGAGTAATGTTTACTATATTTACTATATTAAAAACATGTAATATGTCACATATATAAGATATAATGTAAATAAAAGAAAAAAAAACATAAAGTAGTACAATTACATTAATCTCTGCAATTATTAAGATCAGGCTCAGGCATGTTGAAATATCCAATTCTCACTTTGAATAGGAAACAGATGAACATTTTCTTTCATAAAATTCAGAACTTATGTATATTCATAGCCATATTCATAAAATCTGTAACTGACATCTTTAAATCTACAACATTTTAGAAGAACAGTTGTAAAATACAGTAGTATGGTATTTTATATTGAAAAATATAGAGAAAATATTTCTGGCACACATTTGAGGAATATATACTAGTTTAAAAACAAAAGTCAAGAAAGTATTGTTAAAAATGAATTAAAATATCCCACAATAATAATGGAATTAACACATCCTACTGGAAACCTAATCATTTAATTCACTCTTAAAATAGTATAATAAAAAATTGCATGTATTTCTGTCTTTAATTATAAATCTAAAGTCATATAATGCTGTAGTCCGCTGATAGATGTGGCTAAGTAGAGTTCATTTCTTTTGAGTAAGGTAGAAGACGTGGCCACGAATTGCAGTGCTTCCCAGGCTCTCTGAGATACCATTTGAGGCAGTTGAGTTAGACGACATGTAGCTCTGCTGTATATCTTCTTTGCCAGTGCATGACTTGCACTGTGCAGCTGCGCTGCGTCTAAAATGCTTATCCAAGAACAAGTAAATGACTGGATTCAGACAACTGTTAAGAAAGGCCAGGCAGGAGGAAATGATGAGCCCTCTAGCCAAATATATGTAGGTGTCTTCATTTAGCTTGCCTTTACTGATCTTGCAGATCACTTGAATTGTTCTTAACACATTGTAGGGTAGCCAAGATACCAGAAAAACAATAATAATGGTGAAAACAATTTTGAGAGAATGACGACATCGGGCTTCAGCGTGCGAATTTCCGGCAGAGACACAGTGGTGCCGCAGTTTGACCACAATCGAGCCATAAGACAGGAGGATAATCAACACAGGCAGCACAAAGGCCAGAAAGACTGTTAGCAGAATCGTACCTTGGAAAAATGAGGAATCCAGGTCATCTATACAAAAGTCACCTTCATTCAACTTGCGATAAACCAGTGATGGTGTCCCCAGTATCAGGGACAGTCCCCATACCACTCCACAGGTTAGATGTATACTTTTGCTGCTCCGGAGAAAGTGTGAGTCCATTAGGCGCACTATGGCAAGGTAACGGTCCACACTCATGCACGTGAGAAAAAAAATGTTGGAAAAACGGTTGACTGCAATGACATAGCTGCTGATCTTGCACATCAGCTCCCCAAAGGGCCACTGGTTATGCTTCCCAGATGAGACAGCCCATAGTGGCAAAGTGAAGACAAAAACCAGGTCTGCAACAGCAAGGTTCAGCACAAATGTATCTACCAGACGTGCATTCTTCTTGTGCCTGTTACCAATAACTATGATGACAAATAGGTTCCCAGTGAATCCAGCAAAGAACATGATGAAATACAACATGGGGAGATAGATGTGAGACATGGAGAGTGGTTGCTCCTTCACTGCAGTGACTGAAGTTGGAATCACTGTATCATTCAGATCATAGTCGTAATAGGAGTAGAGATCATCTATATTATTTTCCATCGTGGTATGAAAGAATGCCACCTCAGAGCTGCTTGCCATCTGTGCCTCTCTGACTGGCAAAGCAAAGAAAATGTATTCAGCCACACACTTGCACATGTGACACAACCACAAACTGCAGCAGCAGCAAGTACTCTTTTTGATCTGGTAAGTAGGCATGCAAATCTCTGTAAAAAATTATTAATCAATCTATTTCATTAAACAAGTTTCATTAAAAACATACTTTTATTTTTCAGTAATACATTGTATATCTTAGTAACAAAAAAATGTATATATGACTAGAGAGACCTGACCATACATGTCTGAAAAATTTCTATAATCTTCAACAATTGAAAACCATAAATCAAAACTGCAACCATATATCCAGAAACCAGCAGAGATGATTGCACCAAATGGTGTCAAAATGCTTTATTTAAAAGTATGCTAGATAACAATAGCAGGCTTACAATCATATGCCATAAGAGTGAGATTTTTTTTCATTTGTGGTTTTGGTTTCCTGATTTTTCTAAAGCAAGGATTACAAACTGCAAATATTAGTGTTTGCCTGCACCACACATGAAATATTCAAGTATTAAATACAATATATTTTTATTTATTTATTTATTTATTTTAGTGCAAGAAACTATAATGGTCCAGCAACTTATATATGAACATTTTAAGAACGTTGGAACAGATTTCAGTATCTGAGATTCTATTTGCAGCTTCATATTCTCAGTGATTTATTTAATAGTGTATTATTCTGTGTAATATACAATCAGAATAGTTTTTAACTAAAACTAGCTATACCATTGTAGAAAATATGTGTATTGGCAGAGGGAAAATATATTATCTTTTCACTCTTTTTCAAAGAAATCTAATTTTTTTAAATTAATAACAATTATAACTATCTGCTAAATGTTTTTTTAATGTTTAAAAACAAAAAAGGAACATTTAAATATATTTTTAAATTGTGACATTTTTATAAGAAGCAGCTTGTACATAAAATTACAGCAAATTGTTGAATGAAATTGAGGATGTCTATAACAAAACAAAACCCATCTAGCTCTAAAGTTTGCTTCCATAAAACAGTAGATTAAAAAAACAATTGTGGTTTGTTAGAGTATTTTTTTGTGATAGTTTACATTCAACCAGTAACGTATAATGTCAAAACTATTGTTTCCTGCCAAAAAAACAAATCACAGGCAAACAAAGAAAAATAAAGAAATACATAAATTTCAGATGGAGTTGCAGTATGGTTTGAACAGTGACAGGTACACTTGAATTTCATAATGCCATTGTATTTGTCTTTTTTCAAAAGCACAAACAAGAGCACATATCAAACTAGATGGCATCCTTATACAGTCATAGCCACAAAGACTAGCTGGCAAAACTGGTTGTGAGGGTATCCGTTTAGGGTATCCTCCTATTTGTGAGGGTATCTGAGTCTCACCTCAGACACTCTAGAGATTCTTACTATTAGATACTGACATTTTTGAGCTGTAACTAAAAGAATCACATAGAAAAAAGGCTATTTTATTTATTTTTTTTTAGAAACAAATATATGTATCCTTCTTTCTGTAATTCTAATTATTTTTTATGTATAATGTGTAGACAAATATATGTAATATATATTTAATTTATAATAATAATAATTCATTATTAATAATAATATAATAATAATTCATTATCTATATTGATGTAGATCATTTTAATGTATTAAACCTGATACTGTCTGAAGTAAATATGCCTAAATTTTGCCTAAATTTTGGGTCGAATCAGTACTACATTACTCATCAGCCCCAACAATTCAAGGGTTGGGGTCATTTAGTTGTGCGTGAAAAAGCTTAATCTTGCAACCCTCATTAATCCAGATAACTGAATATGAGAGTCTGTTGACAAATGCACAATGTAAACAGTGTCATATATTACTGCAGCTTCTTTATTGTTGCCATAGGTCTCTTGGCAGCCTCCCTGATCAGTTTTTATTTTGGAGAGATGTCCTATTCTTGGTGTGATTGTGGTGCTCAATTTCCTTATACTAGCCTTTATGGTTTTCCATGGTACAGTACATCTAATGTTTTGGAAATTAGCCCCCTCTCCTGGTTAAAATCTGTGAGCTATTGGTATGGCTTCAGCAGTCAGATGACACAAGTCTTTCAACATCCCAATTATGAAATTGGTTTGCACACTTATGCAACCAGGTTATGCAAGTGCACATTCACAGGTTTTTAATCATTCAGGCCATCAAAGTAACAATGAGATTCAAAGGCAAGGTCAAGGTGCAAAGCTCTGAGATAAAGGTCAGATCAACAAAAAAAACAGACAAAGGTAGGGGAGCAGGTCAAGGAAAATACCAACAATATTAAAAGCAGGATAACAGACACGATTTCTTGTTAAAGGGACCGTATAGACTCCCTATGAGCATTGTGTACCTTATTCCCTGACATTTACACCTAACCACTGATGTCTGTTTGTACATAATATACTGTACGTTGACTACTTTTGACTGCTTCCATGTTTTGGGAGCGTCTGTCTGTCTGTCTGGAGTTGCATGGTGGCTTGATGGTTAGCATGTTTGCCCCTCACACCTCTAGGGTTGGGGGCTCAATTTCCACTTCAACTATGCATGTGTTGAATGTGCATTTTCTCTCCATGCCTCAAGGGTTTCCTCCAGGTACTCCGCTTTTCTACCACCATCCAAAGACGTGTGTTGTAGGCTGTCACCTCTGAAATGTCTGCACATGTGTTTGCAACTGTGCCCTGTGATGGACTGGCATCCTGTCCTGAGTATAGGGATAGTTACCAGTTTCCCAGTGGAATAAGCATTATAGAGAATGAATGAATGTATGGAATTTTGTTATAGACATTTATCACTTCTGCACTATTGAGCCTGTTCAAAAATATATGATTCTAAACATTATATTCCAAAAAAAAAATTATATGTTCCAGAAACATTTCACACCAAATATTGACTTTATCTGGTCACAAAATGCAAACACAGCTGTTTTCTGCTTCTTTATACTCTATTTTCTGATGTAGAAATATTTCATTCTATTATTTTTGAAGGCATCATCACATTTTAAATTATTATACAAAAATAAAATTTGAAAATTTTGGAAAGGAAAAAAAAAATTTGTAAACTTACTCAAAATGGTACAAATAAGGTTTCTGTTTATCAATTAATTAAAATGACAAATCAAAGATGTCAATTTTGAGAAAGGCCATGATAGAAAATCTGTGAGCTTTTGAAAGATTTTGGCCTTAAGACAATAGCATTATGTTTGTTACATCAAATACTGCTCAACACCCAAAGGCAGGCCCATACAATGCACCAGTACCCAAATAGATGGAGCCAAATTTAAGTTTCTGCATTTAAGCAGAAATGTATGTTCTAACAGGGCAATTTAATTCAAAAGGAGAAAAAAAAATCATCCTGACTGAATCTGGTCTTCCTGTTATTGAGGAGTACCAAGAGAGTAAACCATTTCTTGATTGTTCACAGATATTTTTCAGGAATGTACCAAATTTAATTGTCCGGGTTGATTTTATCTACTAACCTGTAAAGTGAAAGCACAATAACAAAAAGTGAAATAACAAGGAAATAAGAAACCGGGTCATGGAACATTGATGAGCGGTTAAACGGCAGACATAATGGCCTGCAGGCAATACCCCTGCTTCTCATCACATATTCTGACCATTTACAGTATGGATGTCATTTTGATCTTGGTCTACTACTGAGTCATTATTCTTTATTACTCATTCATAATATTTTATTATATTTTTATTATTTTATTACTCATTATTAGTCTTTTTTTTTTTTATCCAGGAACACAAAACTCTACATGACAGAAAAATGTGTTAAACTCCGTGGTGTTCATGGGGTTTTATTCACATGGTGTTTTAGTTTCATGAAGGCAACTCCCAGTGTCCTGTTTTTTTTTTGCAATTATCTTTCTAAGTGCATTTTGAAACTGCATGTGCAGCAGACTCAGACAATGGTTCAGATTATTGCCTGCCCATATTAGTAATTAACACTGCCTGTTCACACAGGATGATGTATCAGGTAACTCAAACAGCAAATATGGAATAAATATGGAAAATGCTAATTTTAGTCATATAATTTTTGCCAGTATAGTGATTATACTATTGTCAGGAGATTTTGGGCATTCTGATATTTTAATCAGAATAATGTAAGGGGAAAGTATCTACCAACTGAAAGTATACTGGTTGTGAACAATTGGCAGAACTTATTTTTTCAGGAAATAAATTGCTGTTCACCATGATTTACATCTAGCCCTGACACCTGCAGTTAGATACCCAAATAGAGGTGTGTGCCCTAATGCTCTGCTCATGGTTTTTGGTATGAGCTGCCAGTGATGTATAGGTTTACTGCACATCTCGGCAAAAAAAACAAAACAAAAACAAACTATCTAACCATGTAATATGCTGTGAAAGTGCCTGCTTTCTAACTAAAATGCTTCTGTTAAATTTTAAACTCAAATTTGTTTTATACTGTTAATTTGCTCAAAAGCTGCTGGCTACATAATTGCACTTGACTATAGTGTGTACAGTTACTGAAAGGAAATTATTACAATCACACTATCTGGTGGGTCCCCTTCGTGTCTGGTTCCCCTCCTCATCTTCCTTATATCGTCTAAGGGACTTCTTCCCTTTCCACTGTTGCCTCTGGCTTGCTCATAAGGGATACACATTAAATAAACTTTATAATTTTTATTTTTAAGTTTTATATTCTGATAAAGCTGTTTGTGACAATGTCTATTGTTAAAATTGCTATACGAATTAATCTGGGTTTACTTAAAAAAAAAAAATTTTCCCTGAATATCTTTTTGTATATTAATATTATTAACATATTAATTTTTCTATTTTATATTTACATATATAGAGCTTTTAAGGACAGACATTTTTAAATTGCAGCTTTATAGAAATCGGGATATACAATTCTAATTATCTTTGAGAGGATTTCTCTACTTCTTTGCTCAACCTGGTCTTGCAGAGCAAACTTCAGTTGCTGATTAGCCTAATGTGTTTTCTTTTGTTATGTTTTTTTTTTTTTTGGCTTGGCTTGAAAAAAAAAAATTGAAATTAATTTTTAAAAAAAAAAAAAAAAAAAAAAAAAAAAAAAAAGACTGATTTCATGGTAGATTGTTATTCATGTTTACATTAGTTGGAATCAATTCATCAAACAAAAATGAACAAAAGTTTTTCATTAATATTACCAACTATACATTATACAATACACCAAAAAGTCTTGGTTGCAGTATTCACTGAAAAAAAAAATTAAAGCCATGTTCTTTGTGACATAGGCACAGTTAAAATAGACTGAGGTACCACCATGGCTCAGCTCAAAATATAAATATGAACCCTTCAGCAATCCATTCCAAAGACAGTCCAGCCAGAGGTTCCCCACAGCCACAGAACATGAAGGGAATGCTGAACAACAGTTTAACAGATGAGGAGTACATACAATTTTTACTGGGATTTAAGTCTGCATAATAGGCCGATCATACGTTTTAAAGTCTATGATAATGCCACCATAAAACTAATACAAACCTGGAAAAAAAACCCACAATTCCTTATCAGCAGCAAGAAAAATTTATAAAGTGTAGGGGCTGTAGACACAATAAAATAATTTCATGGTCTCAGATGAATGAGACCTGGTCAATCTTCTGAGCATGAGGAAGAATCAGAATTTTTAGGTGCCATAACCACATCATCCAAAATAGCCTCCCTATCAGAGCTATCATATCCAATTGGTGACAAAGCATCTCCTTTGTCCATGTCAAGATAACCAGTCTCCATCTTGGCATCAAAAGTAGAAGTCAGAAGGTGATGAGAAGTTGTAAGGGAACTACTGTCCAGATCTTCATCGTCCATAATATAAGCTCCATCTGAAACCAGAGTCTCATTTTCACCTTCCTCCAGATGAGAGTCAATTTGGTCTGAAGGGTTGGTGAGGTAATTGTGGCTCTGTCTGGAGACAGAGGTATGCAGAGTCAGCAGCCGATGGAAAAAATGCTCTGGGAGGAAGCCCTGGAAAAGCAATACATTAACTGTTAGCACTAACATTCCAAATGTCTTAGTCATACTGGCCCTTATATGAATAAGAGCTGTATATGCCAAAAACTGTGAGCAAATCTTGTCATCAATATTTTCCCAAATATTGAAAAACATTTAGTGTATAGTTATAGCTAATATCTAATCTAATAATGAGCCTAGAAGATTACAATGATAATTATAGCACAAATGTTATTGGTATCTTTATTTTATTCTGTTTCATATATCTCTTTTTCTTAAGGATCAGTTGTAAAAAGCATTTCACTGTATGTCATACTGTACATGTTTATGTATGTGATAAATAAAATTTTTGAATTTGAAATGGAAAATGTAGATGATGCAGAACGAACTGTTAATAAGTCATTTCTAAATGTGAATCTTTATTAGGTTATTAGTCCCTCAGTTCCACAGTGGTTGCTAGAGGCACCATGAGGCACTGAGTTGCATACAGCTCTATGACTGCATAATTACATGAGAAAAGTGTGTATGTGGGGGAAAAATATAATAAATAATTACTGAATCATCGGCAAAATTGTTGGCACCCTAGAAATATTTCCAGAAAATCAAGTATTTATCACAGAAAAGTATTGCATTAACACGTTTTGCTATACACATGTTTATTTTCATTGTGTGTATTGGAACAAAACAAAAAAGGAGGAAAAAAGCAAATTTGACATAATGTCACACAAAACTCCATAAATGGGCTGGACAAAATTATTGGCACCCTTAATATATATATATTTGGTTGCACACCCTTTGGAAAAAATAACTGAAATCAGTCACTTCCTATAACCATCAATAAGCTTCTTACACCTCTCATCCGGAATTTTGGACCACTCTTCCTTTGCTCCAGGTCTCTCATATTGGAAGGGTGCCTTTTCCCAGCAGCAATTTTAAGGTCGCTCCACAAGTGTTCTATGGGATTTAGATCTGGACTCATTGCTGGCCACTTCAGAATTCTCCAGCGCTTTGTTGCCATCCATTTCTGGATGCTTTTTGAAGTATGTTTGGGGTCATTGTCCTGCTGGAAGACCCAGGATCCTGGACCCAAACCCAGCTTTCTGACACTGAGCCCTACATTGCGACCCAAAATCCTTTAGTAATCCTCAGATTTCATGATGCCTTGCAAACAGTCAAGGCACCCAGTGCCAGAGGCAGCAAAACAACCCCAAAACATCTTTGAAGCTCCACCATATTTGTAGGTACTGTGTTCTTTACTTTGTAGGCCTCAATCCGTTTTCGGTAAACAGTAGAATGATGTGCTTTACCAAAAAGCTCTATCTTGGTCTCATCTGTCCACAAGACGTTTTCCCAGAAGGATTTTGGCTTACTCAAGTACATTATGGCAAACTGTAGTCTTGCTTTTTTGTCACTGTGTCAGCAGTGGGGTCCTCCTGGATCTCCTGCCATAGCGTTTCATTTCATTTAAATGTCGACGGATAGTTCGCGCTGACATTGATGCACCCTGAGCCTGCAGGACAGCTTGAATTTCTTTGGAACTTGTTTGGGGCTGCTTATCCACCATCCAGACTATCCTGCTTTGCAACCTTTCATCAATTTTTCTCTTCCGTCCACGACCAGGCAGATGAGCTACAGTGCCATGGGTTGCAAACTTCTTGATAATGTTGCGCACTGTGGACAAAGGCAAATCTAGATCTCTGGAGATGGACTTGTAACCTTGAGATTGTTGACATTTTTCCACAATTTTGGTTCTCAAGTCCTCAGACAGTTCTCTTCTCCTCTTTCTGTTGTCCATGCTTAGTGTGGCACTTTTTTTATCTGCTTTCAGGTGTGATTTTTATATTGCTCACACCTGTTACTTGCCTTAGGTGAGTTTAAAGGAGCATCACATGCTTGAAACATCTTACTTATCCACAATTTTGGAAGGGTGCCAATAATTTTGTCCAGCCCATTTTTGGAGTTTTGTGTGACATTAACAGGTGAGTAGTCAGGGTAAAATATTTTTGAAATTGTTAAAAACATTTTCACTGTTATTGTTTAAGACAAACAAGTCCAAACCTTACTGCTAGTTCTTCTGAATTTGTCAACAGGTATTAAAAAGAAAGTGTGACAGTGATAAGTGGTAGTATTTTCTTTGAATACTACTGAGCTAAAAACAAATGATTAGGGATTACCCAAATGTGAGTTAAAAGATTCATTCATAAGATTTTTGACTTGGCTTGGCAATTCATCCATGAAATACAAAATCACAGTACAAAGTCATTCAAACACATACTGTCTAATGTGCTAGTTATGCCTAGCATACAGACAGGTACATATTTGCAGACAGGTACATATTTGCAGACTAATAAATTAATTTTAGCTGTTAACCAGTTTATTAGAGCTGAAACAATAATGTATATATGTACAAATATTCAGATTTTATCTGAAGGCATTTACTGTACATCCAAATAAGGTGAACAATGTAGAAATTACAACATTTTATTAATTTATCAATTTTATAGTAATTTCACAAAACCTACAGTTAATGTGCAAAAGGTGTAATGGGACTAACCGAGTTGCGAACAGTGTCTGCCCATTCTGCTGCTACTGCATGATCAGGATTCTCTTCAAGATACTCTTTGAGGTCCTGCAATGCAGGTCCATACACTCCAGCAAACTGAACCTAAAAAAGCACACATAAGATAAGGTAAGCCTATATAATAAAACATACATACAACTGGTAAAAGAACAGCTAACAGGTCACCAGACTCAATCTTTAATAAATCTTGCTTTTTTTTTTTTTTTGCATATATTGATATAAAAAATGGATTTTGTGTACTGTGTTAAATATTTCCAAATAAATCTTGCTAATAGTGTATATTAAAAAAATGTATATAATAAATGAATTATTACTTGATTAAAAAAAGAATATTTCCCCTCACCTTCTTGCCAGTCTTCAGGTCTATAACCTTAACTCTTTCATTGCCAGTTGGTGCTTGTTCCTTTTCAGTTCTCTTCTTTCTTCTTTTCCTTTTGGTCCTGTTCACCAGGAGCTGTAATGCATCAAGAAAGTGATTATGAGAATAAAGCCACTGTCAGTCATCAGAACATCAGAAGCAGGGTTTATCCATCATGCCTATTTTATGACATCTATATTAAGTTATTTTGTTGTGAGTTTTGTGATGAGTTGAAGCTGAATTATAATTGTGATAATTCCAACATAGAGGATAAGGTCATGAATATAATCTATATATATATTTTATGATAAACCTTAAACATGCTTCAATAGTGATTGAACAGTTACAAGTTCTCCTCACACCTCTAGCATATCACCCTCAACTTCATATTCAGGATTTTCTTTGAGCCAGATGGGCAGGTCCCTCTTACGTGGGGCATACAGTACTCCCTCGGTATCTGATGACTGAGGGAAAGAAAATAATAATTAAAAACAAAAGACAACTTTTAAGATGACAAAATATGCATCAAGGCATGTACCAAGTTTGATATGTTTTAATGGTGAGAATTTCTGAGAAAATGTTATAGACCCAGAAACCCATTGTGGTACCTCTTGATCTCTGCGCCGTCGTCGTCCACTTGTGTCTCTTGCTGACCCATTAGGTATTAAAGCCTGTTTGGAGAAGGTTAATTTCAGTCCTTCCTCCTAAAAGTTAAAATGGATAAATAACAATAATGCACAAAATAAACAACTTTTTATCCATCAAATTTTCAACAGCATTTTGAAACCAGATGCTTCCTCACTTTTAAGAGTTTAACAGTAAATTCTGTTTCTTCTCCATTCTGTCCAGAGAGTGTACTGTTCCCTTTACGAGACATTCGGGGGTAGCCTAGGTCATCTCCAAGCCCCTGCTCATCGTAAGCTAGTGTATGCTGAGGATCTGAGGTATACCGTCGTCCAGATGACCAGTGTCCCGTCAGAACCAGAGTACAAAGGTTATCAATTCGGTTTATTAATATGCGATCCTAAAAAAACAAAACAAAAAAAAAAAGATCAGCAAGCCACACAATCTTCACCAAGCATGCTCAGCCAATGAAATATATTGACAGTATTGTTCAACCAAATCTGCATTTATTGTTCCACAGAGTGTTAAAAATGTATTCAACCCCTTAACCCCTCTCATGTTGTTAAATCACAGACTTACTCTAAAATGTGACCTATGGTAAATTAGTTTTTTGCCTCATCAACATGTAAAATTATAATCTAAAATAAAGTAGAATAGATTAAATGTATTAGGTCTTCACAAAGATTTGTAAAACAATTAAGCATGGATATTGTAAAGGTGATTTGTGCACAATAAAAGTAATTTTAAAACAATTTATTACAGGCAAACTGATTAATTTGAATTCATTATTTAATTCAATGTAATTATTTATGAAAGCTTCTTACAGGCCATTTGACACAATAAGGAATTCATAATTAGGAGTGCAACTGTGAACCTAGTTTTGAATTGTTTGGTAGGAGTTTCTTGCCCCTGTTGGCATATATCACTAATTCTTTTCAAGGTAAAGTGAAAATAATTTCACTTCCACTTCTGCTGCATTTTCATTCAGATCAAGCAGTGGCAACCTCAGGTCTGCGTCTCTAAATTAATCAACATTTTAAATAGTTCACTGTGCACACACTCGTATTGATTTTTTGCAACCAGTAATTCAATGCTACCAAATATAATCAACCATACAGATGACAATCAGTCAGGCAAGACTGTATGAAGGCAGAGCTCTAAGAAAAGTGCCTGCAACTTCAAAATGAAATAAATAGCAACAAAAACACTATTTATATTTAAATATCTGTGATGTGCTTTGAGATTCTAGAGTTAATTCTATTGAATGGATGATTTTCATTGAATGATCTCAAAGGATAAAAGCAACTATAAAATTATTTTATATTTATCCCTAATGAGCAAGCTTGAGGCAATGATGGCAAAGAAAAACTGAGACAACATGAGGAACAAACCTTGATAAGAACCACACTCAAAAGAGCACCCATCCTCATCTAGGTGAAACCAAAGAGTGATTATAATATCGTTTCTCCAGCTGAAGAGCGAAGTAGATTTGTTTAACCAGGAGGCTTTGAGCAACTTATAATTCAACATAATTTCTGAATTCATTATAGATTTAACACTAATTCCTTCCTGCAAAAGCCATGAAATATCCAATGATGGAGACTCAAGCACAAAAGTGACTGCAGCAAAACAGCAGGGAGGATTTTTTTAATAGGGGCAAAAACAGTGACATATTGGTCACATATATGCTATTAGCTCCCAAAAAAAAGGGGAACAAAAAGCATGGTTTCTCTCATGGACTGAATTTTTCACCTCTTCCCTTTCATCTATGCCCATTTTTTGCTGAGTAAATATAATAAAACTGAGGATAAAAGTCTAGTTTGACCACTATTTAATGATAAGTAGCCATATCATAGCTAAAGGTAAGTAAATGGTATTATTTAGTAAATGGTACATGACGGCTCACTTTTGGTTTGTCAGAAGACTAGAAAACTTTCTACAAAAATTCAATGGTCTGATAAAACCAATACCTATCACTTTGGATCCAAAACATTCAGACTGGTGGAAAACTTCTACCACTTATTTCCTGGCCAATTCCATCCCTGTAACATGATTGTGGCAGCATTATACTGTACTGTTGTCATGTTATTCTGCAGTAAAGAATCAAGAATGAAGGCATGCCATTATTATAGAAAACCTGCTCATAAGGCCAGATTTTGACAAGAAGTTTCCAGGCACAGACTCAGGACTGGGAATGTTTTTGCCAGAATCCAGGTTCTGGCTTGGCCAAGCAATTAAGCCAATTTAACATCTGAAAATAGCAGTACAAGCAAAACTCCTTACCCAGTCCGGCAAAGCTACAGACAATGCTATGAATTCCCAAATCCGTATCAGTATTCTGATTTTTTGTATGGAGTAAAGAATCCGAATACTGGATTTTTAAAAAGTTTATAAAATGTAAATATCCCAGTTGTTTCTTTATAATGAGTGCTTTTTAAAGACAGAAAGAGATAGAAAGAACGAAAGACAGAAAGAAATACCTTTGGCCAGTCAACTCTGAGTGGGTCACTAAACCTTTCTGGTGGAGCACCATCTTGAGACAGAGTGAATGAATGAGTGCTGTTCTCTTCATCAGCATCACAGATCTTCAGTGGTTCTGCAGAAAGACTACAGGATTCAGGCAAATATATAACCACTAAAGACAATCACACAACAGACACACATACACAGTAACATTTCACCTTGCTCATCTCTCTCTGCATCACTGTCTCCACTGACATCTGAACTAGGAGTGCGATGGGAAGAGGTAGATGATTCAGAATCCGAATCAGAGTCAGAATCTGAAGGCCCTCCATCTGGCTCCCCTTGTTTCCCTCCACCCTCTCTGGGCCCCCTGCCTTTGATTTTATTCATTTTATTCCAAGACCAGCCTACTTGTGCTCTTCTTTTCCCTTCAGAATGAGGGAATTGTATGTCTGGAAGGGATGACGAGCAAATGGTTTCCAAAATGTGTTTATCACCAATTTTTACTTCTCTAACATTGTCTTCCTGTTGTGGGCTCTGTGAGAGAGTTTGGACAGCAAGGCACGCTTGCTGTTTCTGGACATAATCATGATGAGACTGGATAAAGGAGAAACGGGAGTCTGAGAATATGAAATGCTCTGTGCGGCTTACACCACAGCTGGCAGCACCAAGTAGTAGTTCATGATCATGCTGTGGTGTACTCCACCAAATGGGTAGGTCAGAGCTGGATGGTGCCAGAGCAAGGTGCTCCTTTAAGGAGGGATGTGGAAGGACAAGCTCACGTAGGCGAGACAACAGATTGATTCGGTAGAGTGCTCGTGAGGCTCGCTCTTCAGTGATGGGTGCTAGAGAGTTGGACAAGTCCGGAGTTTCTGCCACAAGAAATGGGGGGAAAAAAAAGTAAAGACCATTTACTGTGCGGCGTGAACAAAATGGCAAAACTATTATATGTGACTACATTTTCACAAACCTCTGTGTAAAATGTATTTCCTAATAAAGTAATAAATTTCAATATATCTCCTATTGTACAATTTAATTTCTTTAGAACTTATCTTTCTAAAAACTCTATTAGTACAATTTGATTCTAACCAAATAATGATAAAATAAATAAATAAATAAATAAAATAATAGATATCATACCCTCTCCTCCAGCAGGCTGCAAGTGACAGACCCTTCGGCACATAGCTGTAAAGCTATGGAAGTATCGGTTGAGGCTCTCATCAGTTTTCTTGTCTAGTCTTGCATATGTACGGAATCGTGTCCAGTCCAGTTTGGCATCCCTACCCTCGTGAGGTTCCAACTCAGTCTTTATACGTTCCACACCAAATGTGGACACCACCCGATAAAAGTCACACTCTTCTCTACGAGTCCACCTGAAACAGAATTAGTAATTTGGCAGATGCTCTCTGAATGTGTATATAAAGTATACAAACATCTCATGATGGGTAGAGGCAAAGAGCACACCCAACACCTGTTGAACTACATAACATTTGATGAACTACATAATAACGGCACTGGTTTTTGATGAATTTCAAAACTTCTAAATGTTTCTGTAAGCACCACTCCAACACCACAAAACTTCCATTATCCACAAGTGGAAGGAATAAAACTCAAAATGCTGCCCATGAGGTCAGTTCATGCTCATCATCACTCAGAAAGTGATGCAGAAAGACTTGGAGGCAGCAGATACAGCTGCAACTGAAAATAACAAATGAATTGTTTAAAAATGAGTGAAAAAATGGTGTTATGAATCATCTTGGCTCTTTGACTCTACCCATCACAGTCGCTTGTATTCCTTTATTCACAAGAGTTTTTAACCTATCAACATGCACCTACGCAGCTGATTTTAATTTGCACAGGTAGGCGCTAGAACTTCTTAATAAAAAGGAAATACCTTTGCTGTCGCTCTTGTCGTGCAAGCTCCTTGAGCTTAGTGGCCTGTTCACAGCGCCGCCGCCGCCGATCTCCTTTTTCTGCTGCCTCCATCTTGAGCTGTTCTCGCCTGTAGCTGCGCTGGTATGCTGTGATTAGCCTCCGTAGTCGAGCTGTGAGGGAGGAACTTGTTGGCCAGTAACAGCTGCCCATAGATCCTGAGGATTGTGCCTCGACTGGCACAGCAGTGGAATATGTGGCGTGGTCCTCCGCAAAGAACTCATCCAAGTTCCTGGGGTCAGTCTAGGATGGGAAAAAAAAAATATAAGTCACAACTTAATAAAAACATTTTCCCTTACATTTTTTCTGCTAAAATATGATTCCCAAAAAGGCATTTTTAGATTAATACTATCTATTCAAAACATCTGACAAGGAACTTGCTAAAACAGATTCCATATGCATATTCTCCTTTGTGTAATTACTTTTATTTTGTAAAAATGTTTAAAATCCTTTTCATCTGCTGGCTATCAAGTCCCTAAATATCATCTAGCCCCGTTAATTAAAATTCATTATTAATTCTGAATAATTCTATATAAAAATTCGTTACATCTTACAATACATGAATATAGCTGCAAGCAGCGATAACGGGCCCAAGCACGCGTGCCATCGCCGCCCGGGTGCCATCGCCGGCCGGGTGCACCAGAGAACATGTCCATGTACTGAGCTTTGCATTCAGT
>JAOTRN010000043.1:20088975-20101388 GCA_028566695.1 Bagroides melapterus | reverse complement strand
GATAAATACAAACACACTATATAAATAGCTATTATTCTTGATTTACTAATTTTTGTATAATTCTTGAGTACTTTGTTGCAGCTGTTTTTATGCTTATGTTTTGTAAAGCTGCTTTGAGACAATGTCCATTGTTAAAAGTGCTATACAAATAAAATTGAATTGAACTCTTCTCCTAGCATGTTTTACATAAATAACCAAGGCACTTCTACAAAAACCTCTGAAAAACTGAGAAAATAACCACTGTAGCACAAATGGAGATTTCAAGCAACATTTTGGGTGGTTATAGCCAACAATATTTTTTTTAGGGTGTAGAAGCTCTTGCCTCTGAACCTTTGCAGCCTTCACTAGTATCTCAAAGTGCATTAAATGTCAAAGTTCTCTCTAGATACCAGGAGAGTCAATGATGTCTCAATGGAATGACTGGCTACAGATCCATTGGAACATACTGCATGTTTTTTTTTCCGAACTTCTGTATAAAAAAATCCTCTATAAATTTCCTGTTTTGCCTAACATTGAAAAACCTCCACAGATCAAACAGACAGCCAATATAATACAAATGTGAATGGTGCCTGAGAAGAGGTTTGCTAGGAATTCTGCTACAAAACGGCAATAGAGCTGATTTCCCACAAAAACAATTCAAAATTCAGAGTGCAAAAATAAATAAATAAATAAACCAGTTCAGTTTGCTTCATTTAATTTATGGCTCAAATGTAAATTTTGTGTTTTAACCTTTTGTGAACCATGTTAAAACTCGTTTACCATGCTTTGTGGTAATTTCACTCTCAAATTGCACCACATTGAATCATTTACCTGTAAAATGTATAAAATTGTGAGCAGTCCACCCACCACAGTCCAACAAAATCCTGTGGTAACACTGATCCCACTATACATGCAGCTTATAGTTGGTGGACATGTCCACTGAAATCTTGCACAATACAGCAAATAATAGGTTTTTAATTTTTTTTTTTGTTTGATTTTAATAGTCTTGATATTGTCTCTTTACACTACAGATTATACTTACATTTAGCCTTTTATTTATGTATCGGACTAGAGTTAGACAGATATAAAATATTATAAAATAATGTTGGTGGTTTGAAATTTGTGTGGGGACAAAATGACTTTGTTTTCACAAGATTTCTGAATCTGAAAAAACTGGAAACCCAGTTTGTTAACAGTCGGCATGTATGTGTACATTCTTAACTAAAAAACTAACCTCTTGGAAGAAGGTTCTCATTTGGGACTGTTTAGCCTTAAATCTCTTCAGCTTCTGGTGGATTCTCTTGTCCCGCTCAAGTTGTTCCAGACTGGCCCATTCACAGTGCAAGTATGAACTAGGAGTTATGTAGCATGTAAATTTAATTCAGCAGAATTAGCCAATATTATTATTTTATTTTCTAAAACAAAAAGCTAGTACTTACTAGTTTTTGTATTTGACAAAGAACTCTTCCACATTAGCATATTGGCCTGGAGATATCTATAGCAGGTAGAGTGAATAGGTTGTTGAGTCAAAGACAGGATAAGAGCTTCTGAATAGGACAGTCATGAGTGCTAACTCACCTCCTTTTTGGTAAGGCGCATAGATAAAACTTTATCTACAATCGCAGCATCTTCTTCACTTGGGTTTTCCTGGGTCATGCAAAAAAAAAAAATGACATTACAAGTTCAGAAACTCTACTTACATATGTAACTAAGGTTGTCATAACCTTGTATAACCACTAAGGGTGGTAAGAAACACATGTATACCATATATTGTTATTGTAATTAATATCCACACATTAGGCACCCATGTTTCCTTGAAATCTAACACCAATCAGCAATAATTAAGAATGACAAGGAAAACAAAGTTATCTAGGACAGTATCACAAGTAACAAGACTCCTGTTAAGACTACCCTGAATGGTACACCAAGACAGCTGTTGTGCTCACACTACTGGGCAATGTTAACCTGATTGAAATAACAATAAAAGCTTCTTTACTTGACTTGACTTGACTAGAGTAGAGTGCAGACTTCACACTTCAAACATAATTTAGCATAAGCACAGTGCCTTTTTCAAACAAGTTATATTAAACTGACACAAAGCTCATCTTTTCCTTGTTTGACAAGACCTCTTTGCAAAACTGACTATAGTCATGTGAAGATACTAGTAAGCTTATGAGGTAAGATCTGACTTTGTGGTCTCTGTATGCATGTACTTCTGTATGTGCAGAAGTAAGTATCCAGGTGACTCACCATCCCTTGGCATTTAGCAGTCACCATTAGCAGATTCAATAAATATATATCCCCAGCATTTAAAGTTTGATTTAATTGCAATTAATAGCTATGACAACTGCCTGATCAGAATTGTGTGGGCATGTCAAATTGTATTAATAACAAACAGTAGCATCTTCCTGGAAATGCAAACAACTTGAACAGTGCGACTGCCAAAAAAAAAAAGCACTAAACTTTACCACAAAGAACTGCATGCTGGGAAGGCCATCCCCTTCTATCTCTTGGAAAGTAGTTCCCACAATCTGAGAATGTCCTGCAGGCAATATAGCTGCTGGGGTGATTACATCCACTTCTTCACCTTGTTCATCTTCATCATCTGTGATTTTAATATCCAAATCCTCTGTGTACTTTTTCCTTTTCACTTGACGATTAGAACGCCTCATCTGTTGGGAGGGCAAAATTATGATCAACATGATACAATTACATAACACATCCAAACATGGCCACAAGGAAAAATCAAGCCATTGCAACAATAAACAAACCATAGAAGAACACAAATTAAGTCATGTTTTGAAATTATAATGCAAAACATTTGAAAAGCTTGAAGAAAGCTTATTGGTTTTAGTTGGCTATGTTGTTGCAGTTGTTCATAGAAATTGGTGAGGACCACACAATTGTTATGTAAGCAGAGTGTACTTTCTTTTTCTTCTCGACACTTCACAGATGTCCCAAATATCTTGTTATAAATATGTCTTTCAAGTTATGCGATTCTATGCAAGAAATCATGAGTTAAACATGTTTGAGCATGCCGGGTCCACTAATAATATACAAAACACATTTTCCCCCTAGCAGCAATGTTCCATCACAACAAAAATGACCATTCAAACGAAAATTGTAAGTTTACAT
Organism: Bagroides melapterus; assembly: GCA_028566695.1. NCBI lineage: Eukaryota > Metazoa > Chordata > Actinopteri > Siluriformes > Bagridae > Bagroides > Bagroides melapterus. Next base: position 20,098,274 of record JAOTRN010000043.1, on the reverse strand, counting down.
TAGCCACTAAAGTTTACATGCGTTTTCCATCACTTGCACTGTGATTTGCACTGATTGTGAAAGAGAGACTTTCAAATAGTATTTCATTTTCTGTCTTTTAGGGGACATGGAATTATGAAGTGGACATGTATGAAACCATCTGCACATGACAATTTCACATGTTCAGAACTACAAACCAACCTTACCTGAGATAGATTTTGTTCCTGTGTGGAAGGTGTAGCAGGAGGGTTCAGTTCTCCATCTGAATGGTCTGAAGATGCATTTCTTTTCCTTTTTTTACCGCCCACTAAAGTGATGGTGCTGGAGAAAAGCAAAGAAACAGAATAAAAATGAAATAAAAGTTTATTTACATAAATATGGATATATTAAGATTCAGTACCCAGCCATATAAACGTTTCAAATAAATGAATAGAGGAATGTTTAACACTTGTAATTTAAAAGTGGGGTGTGCAGTTTGTAGTTGTTCAGTTTTAACTCTTCATTGTGGGGCTATACATGTACAGTACAGTGTGAAACAATGCTGCGGTAAAACATACAGGCTAGATAGCAATATTAGTATACACGTTTTCATAAAATCACATTTATTACTCATATGATCAAGGACATAGCACAGAATCCTGGGCCCTATCTAAAGACAGTGCAGTATTTAGGGACCTCTTTGGTACCTGATGAATAGCGAGGTATTATTTAAATCAGAAAATGTATAACATCTGTGTTAATGCAGCACTCAATATAAATAGAGCACTGAAGCCATTTAGTTGAACTGTCCTTGAAGCTGACATTTTGGATATGGTCTCAGTTGTCGATCCACAGTTCAGGGTCAAATAAAACCCAAGTGATAATTTTAACGCCTTGAACCACAAAGTTGCTTTGGAGGCAAAGTCACTGCTGGCTGTTCAAGGCATACAAACCAAGAAGCAGCAGTGCCACAAAAAGCTAAGAATTCATTTACTGCACTGACAAGGAAGGAGGCTACTGAAAATTAATTTTCAAGTTACCTACAGTCAAGAAATTTCTTTGTCTAGGCACAGACACACTAATACAGGACACCTGAAAACTAGAAAAAGAATGGGTTTTGTTTCCTAAACTTGTAAAGAGTGATTATATTATGTATAATAGTTATGCACTGCATCATTTGGAGAACCCAGGAACATTTGCAAGGATGATGTTTGTGGACTATAGCTCTGCATTTAACACCATTATCCTCAGCAGAATGGACACCAAATTGCTTAACCTGAGTGTCAGTGATTACATTTGTGTCTGGAACAAGTATTGTCTAACAGACCAAACACACTGTCAGACTGGGGAACTATTAGTCCTCCACTCTGATTCTCAGCACTGGAGCACCATAAGGTTGTCTATGCATAGAGAGCTATATCTTGCTCTCCTCACATGTAATAATCAGGTAATGACGTGTTACCATGGAGATAGATTAAAGGACATAAAATACTGTCCCAACAAACACAAGTACAAATATATAGAAAAAGGTCTATGCATTTATATAGATACATCCAGCTTCATTTTGCAACAGTTTTATCCAGCTTTGTGATGTAATGATCTGAAGAGCATTCATACTTAAGAATCAGTGTTTCCAAGACCCACCCCTGTAGCCAGGCCTGGAGGTGGTGTTTAAAGACAAGCAACTCTTGACTGACAATTAGTTTGATAAATCAATTCATCGAAAGATTATTAGAGCAATTAATCGTTAATAATTTTAACCACTAATCAGTAGGTTTTAAATGATTATTCAGCTTTTTGCAGACGAAGTATCATTCATGAGTGAGTAAGCCGGTTCAACAGATTTGTACAAAAGAATATTTTAACATTACTTTAGGTTTCAAGGTCATTTCTAACAATTTACTGTATTTCTATAAAACCGTGTAAGTATGGAGCATTTTTTATTTTAGCCTGCTTCTTCTGTAATACAGTATTATACTGTGGAGGCATCATGAGGTTGATTTTGATTTCACAGCCATTTTACGTTCTAAATGTTCTAGGTGTAGCTAATTTATTTTTCATTTCTCTCCAGGGTTTAATGTGATGATTGTAACATATTTGTTATACCAGCATGATTTCTAACTTCTGTTTGAGTGAGCTGCTTCTAGTGAATGGACAATAATCTATCTATTCTAACAAAAAAGCCTACCCCTGCAACACAGAATACTTTTTCCACCGCTCACCTCATGCTACTTTCAGTTCAACATGCTTACAGGCTCTAACTCTGCACCGACTCTTTTTTTTTTTTTGAAAATGTAACTATTTCTCAATTTGTGATTGCTGCTAAAGAATGCTCATAATTTGACAGACACTAAAATGTTAATGTTTATTTGCCAGTCATTTCAACACGATTTATTGTGGGATGTAGCGTTTTAAGTCTATAAAGCAATACTAGTGTTGTAATACTTTCTGCTATTTCAGCTGCAGTTCAGGTGGTTAGCAATTTGAATAACAACCCATCCGAACCAATATTAGCCAACTACCCAAAACAAGCTTTCTTTAATATATTCCACTCATTTAATAATTCCAGGTATCGTGCACACCTAAGGCTGCAGTACTCTGTTCTGATACCCAAGATGGAGCTCTGTGGAATTTTGTAAATATTGGATATAGGGAGGTCTGGATTAGATGTTGGGGCCACTATTACTGATTGCCCCCCATTATAGACTTGGCAATATAATCTGATAGCATGGCTGCCAGTTCTAATGAAATTTTGATGATAACATGCACAGGGAGACCTCACACAGACTGTCTCCTCCCTCGCAACAAAAACAAATCTTAGGACATAGCGATCAAGTCATTTTTGCCGCATGTTATTTATTCTTATGTGCCGTGTTTATATGTGTCTTAAGAAGTCAGCTGAGAGAGTGAACACGGTATGCCAAGGAAGAGCTATTAAACCATGCCATGGCCACCTCATGATTTCAAATTTATCCAAAAAAGTATGTACTGTATAGAAATACAGTACATACTTTTTGGATAAAGTTGAAATCATGGGGTGGCCATGGCATGGTTTAATAGCTCTTCCTTGACATACCGTTGCAATCTACATGCAGCAATTTAAAAAACAACATTAGCATTAGGTTAGAAGGAATTATTACTGCACTAATATTAATACTAACAGTCATGTAATGCACTATAGTGTGTATCAGTCCATTTAACACAAATTTTAGCTGTTTTACCTCTTAAGCTTGATAAAATTCTGCTCACACATAGCACTTACTTGGGTTTTGCTTTCCCTTTGCTCTTACAGCCTCCATTTCCTCCAACCACTGCAGATCCTGTACTTTTCACTTTAACCTTCTTTTCTCCAACTGCAGCTTTCACAGTAGCTTCACCCAATACAGGGCTCTTCTTTTTGTTCCCTACCACATTTTTCTTCTTGGTCACAGTTGGACTTGCAACACCATCCAGGTCTGTGGATGTCTGTCTAGCAGGAAATTCATCTTGACTGAGCACTCGTGGGATATTCCTCTCACCACGGGCTTTAGCTCGAGCAATTGCTTCAGCCACAATTCGATTGGCTTTCTCCTGCTTACAGAGAGTCTCCACTTTCCGCAAGGGTTCAGTGGCCTTGACAATACGTAAACCCTGCGAAGCAGTTGTGGTATTTGCAGAAGATCCAGCTGAGGTATTGATGACCTTCACCACTGAAACAGCACCCCCAGAACAAGAAGCTGAGCTTGTCTTGGGAAATGCAGGACAAAAACAAAAGAAATAATGTGAAATTATGATTCTTGTCAAATCTTGTCTATAAAAATTACAAAATGCTTTAGCCTCTTATATTCACTTATACAGCACATATCCAACAAGTTTTCTTCCGTGAAAAAAATTTTTTAAACACATACTTCCAGCTGCATTTTCCTTATGAGTGTGCACAGTTTATGGCAATTCAAATTCAAGGGAGAGGTGGCTTGATCTCAAGTGAAAAGTTAAGCTGGCAACAGAAACAATTCTAATCAACAATCTGTCTTTTGATAAGCATTTGTGTGGTTATGGGTATGTGACTAATTATTTTAGGGGATTGTCTGTCTATAAAACTTCCTTATAGCCAGAGATAGTCATATCCATACAGTCTTCCTTGAATGGAAGATCCTGCAACTACAGCAGCATCCTTCATTGGCTAATAATGACCCAGAACGTGATAAGGTACCATGTTCAGTTCCAGCCTCAGTAGTCAACTGGCAGGCAAACAGGCTTAAAACAATAAGTGGGAACAGATAATGATGTGCAACTAGTATCAAAGAATGTCCTCTTTCACCAAAGCTAGGATTTTAGTTAGCTTTTAAATGCTAGGTAACTTTGGGAGGCAAGAATAGAACGCAGTCCCTGTACACCCACACACCTCATACAGCGTGATAATTGTACACAACCCTCAGGGAAATGAAATTGCAATACATGCTTGAATGAATAATTTTTTAATTAGCATTTTATTTTGTCCAGAAAACAAATTTTGATTTTTTGAATTTTGATATTTGATCCCATGTAGTCCAAAATAAATTGTCTGTCATACCTGTTGCTGTAGCAGAAGTTTAACAGGCACTGCCACTCTTTGTCCTCCCTGTCCTTGAGAAACCTGGACTACTTGGTGGCAGCCACCAGCATTTGCAGTACTAGAAACTAGCTGAAACTGAATAAGAACAAGTTTATGATTTAGTGTTCATCACTAACTAGCTGATGAACAAACAAATAAACAACAGTATTACTTATTATCATGTCCTTAGTGGGTTCTTTTCTGGTTGTCTATTAAAAGCAAAGCACCAATGTAATGTTTTGTTAATTTTAAAGGTGCTTAAAACACACCCATGTTAGACAATCAGAAGATAGTCAGTGAATTTCTTTGTTTGTCAGAAAGGGGAAAAACCTTCTTGATATCTCTCTCTCTCTCTCACACACACACACACACACACACACACACACACTCTTACTTTCTGGTTTAAACAAAACGGTGTTGCCAAAAAAATGCTCTGGGTGGGTAAAAGAACCTCTGAACACTCATCAACAACGTGTTTGTCTGCTGACACAAGGCTCACAAGATGCTTTTTGTTTTTTGCACCACTTTAGAGTGGGAAATTCCCAGGAGGTCAGTAGTTCCTGAAATACCTAAACCAGCAATCATGCCAAGAATAAAGAAACAGCTCACATTTATTTTAGCATTCTGATGTTTGATGTAAATTAACCAAAACATGATATTCTACACTGTTCTGCTGACATAGAATTGGTTCCTTAGATAAATACCTGAATGTGCAGGTGTTCCTAATGACAAGGACAGTGTATGTCTCATCAAACAAACCACAATTAAATTAAGGGTGTACAGGCTTTTTGTCTTCTCACACTTCTTTGCATGTCACTGTTCTGTGTAACTGATTCAGTAGTGCTGTAATATCTAGTGAATAAATATTACTATGAATTTGTCTTTTGCAAAACATGTTTTTACTTGTCTAGAAACTTTGAAACTTTAGAAACCTAATCTTTGCAAGATTGCAACCGCATCTATATCATATGGACTCACTTAAAGTTGACAAGTGAGCAACTATTTGAAAAATATTTTTCTGATAGCAATCTCAGAAGCTAATTGGCTATTACAATTGTTATCAATAAAAATGTAAATAAAGCCCATCCTAGCACCTTATCACATTTCCACACTGTTAGCCAGCAAACAACATTTCATTTGAATAGGTTGGTTTGGAACATATCTTAAGACTCAGGTTTTGACTTACCTTGGCTCCCTGTTGGCTGGGCTGCTGCTGTACTTGAAGCTGGATAGTGAGCACCTTTGGTTGTGCCCCTGTCTGGCCCGCTCTAGCCTGGGTAAGAGCTGCCAGCTGGCCACCCTGAAGGACCAATTTCCCTGGCAGAGAACCCAATACAAGCCTGGGCTGCTGGCCTTGTTGTCCAGCTCCTGCTGACGGATTGCCACCAACCGTCACCGCACTTGCCTGGTTTGTTCCACCTTGAGAAGGTGGCTGCAGAACCAGTGTGATTCTTTTAGGCTCAGTCTGAATGGTAGGGGATAATAATAATAATATAATAATTATGATGACAACAACTTTATTATTATTATTATTATTATTATTATTATTACTAATATTATTATTATTATTATTATTATTATTATCACAGATAATAACTTTGTTTCATTGTTTTCACATGTATTCATTGTTATACCATGTGTTATAACAGCTATGAAGATTCATTCCTTGTGGAACAGAGTTTAAAAAAAACAATTATATGGTAAAATTAAACAAGACCTCACCATTAGCCAATATCTGTTATATGAGATATCAGGATGAGGAAAGAAACCAGTTAAACACCTTTCTCACAAAAAAGGTACAACTCCCATCAGTCCTGAACCCTTAACCTTCAGACTCTCACTCCTGTTGATTTCCATGATCTCTCAATTTCCCTTTATCCTGTCTGACTCAGTCTGTTTACTCTGATTATTTTTATTCTGTGTGAAGCAATAACAATTGATGCATCTGAGCTGACATATAATGCATGTCTTCAGGTCATTTGTAGACATGCATTATATGTCAGCTCAGCTACATCAAAGGTGTCAAAAGTATCGCCCTCACTGGTAGAAAAATGCTACTGAAAGAAACTTTCAGAACACTTCATAATATGGACTGTGCCTCATCCTGTGCTAAGGAACATCATGAAAAGGTATGAAACCAAAGAACAGACTGAAAAAGGTCTGTAAAAGTTTCAGTTTACCCATTAACACTTCTCTTTTTTGCAGTTTGGGAAGCACTTATGCTCCTTGAAGACAAAAAGACAGAGGAGGAGCTTCTTCCCACACGTCCTTATGGCCCGTCAACCAATTTTGTACATATCATATTTCGTTAGTCTCTCCAGGACCATATCTGTAAGTCTGGATAAAACTAGTCCTGGAGAGTCTAAAGTGTAAATATATACAGTGTATGTGTATATGATGGAATGATGAAGCCACATGCTCATAAACAGTATATGTGGAGGCTGCGTTGTGGTGCAAGTGGTGCAGGTGGTATGCATTGGACAGTAACTCAAAATTTGCACTGATGAGGGTGCATTAGCTTTTTCCTTCACTGGAACTAAGGGGCCAATCCCAATGTTGTTTCAGCATGACATGTACCTGTGCACACAACCAGCTCATGAAGGTTTTGGTTTGCCATGTTTGGTGCATGAACACAAAAGGCATGGACAGAACCCTCACTTTAGCCCAACAGAACACCTGTAGGGTTAAGCTGAACTCCAGGTTTAGACTTTTCTAGCAACAAAATGGGGAACAAGGACATATCAATGGTCCCGGTTCTGGAATGGGACGTCCAGTGACAAATAGGGTCCAAATGGGACCACAAAGCTTTGGTGATATAGTGTATATGACGTATGTCTCACAGGACAGAAACCTTTAAACAGGCCAAGGATGTGCTGGCATCTGTGGCTTGGGTAGTGTAGACCAACATTCTCTGCTGTCACCACAACGCTCGCCAAGAAATACAAAAGGAAAATAAATGAAATGAAGGAAAATCATGTCAGCTGAAATAACTATTACATTTTTGTCTATTTTTAAACTGAAATGTCAAGTCCATTTTCTGAAAATGGGTAGGATAGACACATAAGACTGTACATTACATGACAAAAACTAAGGGTAAGTTTCCTCTCATTGGTAAATACAACTGCAAATTCATCAAACTAATACACAATTGTTAATTATTTTACTCATTACTCATTTCTCCATCAAGACATGCAATCCTGGTGTACACATCATAGTCCAAAATATTGGAATGATAACAGCTGACAGAGTATAGAATTGTGTCAAATAGGTTTGGCTCTCAAATAGGTTTGGCTCCTCATAGCACCTGCTAAAAACCCTCCAGAAAGGGCTCAATCTGAGAACTGTAATTAAAAAACTAATAAGCACAATAACTTGGGCATTACTAGCATTTAAAGCACTTACCTAAAAATAAGGTTGACAATTAGGAGTGAACTGTCAAAAAATACGCATCACAGAAATTTTCATTAACAGCATTATGATTATGTATCTAATGCAACTGCACTGTTTGAACACCAGAGGTCCCAATCTAGAAAACCAGAGAGTTAAAATACACACACCATCCACTTTAATAAGAACATCAATACACCTGCTCATTTATGCAGTTAACCAATCAGACATTGAGCACCACAATGTAAAGATGTAAAAATCATTCAGAGAGCAAGAGCTTCAGTTTCTGTTCACATAAAATTGGGAAAGCGTGATCTCTGTGACTTGAGTCATGGTTGTTTGTGCCAGATCAGTTCAGGCTCATTTTAGTATTTGATCAAAGGAGATTTCCTGAGAATTCATTCCACAGGAATCTCAGAAATACTCAAACCAATCCACTTGGCACCAAAACCCATGCCAAAAAAGTCACAGATCACACTTCATCCCTATTCGGAACTTTTATGTGAACAGTAACTGAAACTCTTGACTTCTATGTGCATGAATTGCTATGCTGCTGCTGCCAAATTGGAATGGTTATCTAGACAAATGAGCAGATATACAGGTGTTCCTATTGTGCTTGACACAAAATTGCACTGTTGGGTGGAGATCCTGCAGCATTAACAAAGGAAAATGTCCACTTTTAAAGTGACAGACATACGCCCTGTTTTATAGTGACCCCCACTGCAATCCTCTGCGGTCTATGTTGCTCAAAAATAAGGCCACAGAAGTCTGCCTTTTTAGCCTTAAGTGCTTCCAAATAGACATTTAAGTATTTCATATTTTATGTATATTTTATACAGCATATATTTTATGTGATATACCTGATACATTTTGTTTACAATATTAAAACACTGTTCAGCAATTATAGTTTCATATAGACAAATTAGTACATTTTCAATGTTAAAGACTGAGAAATCACATGGATTTTTCTCATTCATAATTTGTTTTCCTTCAAATTTTGTTCATCAACCTAGTAAAATGAATCATAAATCACTGGAGTGTCCATACACCCCAACAATACTTTATTCTAAATGAATGTAAAGATGAACAAACTTTCACTTGACCATACCAACAGCAGCCAAAATAAATAAATAACAGAATATACACCGATCAGGCAAAACATTATGACCACCTTCATAATATTGTGTTGGTCCCCCTTTTGCTGCCAAAACAGCCCTGACCCACCAAGGCATGGACTCCACTAGACCTCTGAAGGGGTGCTGTGGTATCTGGCACCAAGACGTTAGTAGCAGATCCTTTAAGTGCTGTAAGTTTCAAGGTGGGGCCTCCATGGATCTGACTTGTTTGTTCAGCACATCCCACAGATGCTCAATTGGATTAA
>JAOTRN010000043.1:20040817-20068996 GCA_028566695.1 Bagroides melapterus | reverse complement strand
ATATAAGGAACTGTCTGTGTTCCAACTATGAGGAGACAGATATAACATTATTACATCCCTCTGATACTAATCCAAACTGAATATGGCTTTTGAGAGTGAGGACAAAATTGCTACAAGTGTTAAAAGGATATAGAATGTAAGAGTCCTGAAATGGGGACAGTTTTAGTTGTTTCAGAGTTTCAAAGGAGTTTTTAGTAAGCCCATCTGTGGTATCCAAGTGATGTTATTCATTGTAGCTGGGAGGTGAATATTTCATTGCGTTTAATGTGAAGTGGCAATTAAAAAAACTAAATTATTTTTTCAGCAAACATACCAGCTCCATTCAGTCCCAGTTTATACCAGGAAAACCACAGAGAAATGGTTGATGGTGTCATGGTTTCACTTTGCCCCACAACGGTCACCAGAGGGAAGATGATCTCCAAAAGCATATCAGGGAAAACAGGAGATCTGCAAAGGGAGGACAATTCACAGTGACAGTACAAGCCAAGGCAAGATTCACCTGAAATGCCACCATTTTCTAATGACACATCACTTCCAAAGATGCCTAATTTTCACATAGATTCCAGCCCTTTTCTTCTCTAATGTCTGCACAAACCAAACAGTGATGGAATTTGATACTGGGATCACCAGCCACAATGCAGCAAAAATTGTGCAATGTCTGCCCATGGAAATAAAGCTCCAAGCAGCAGCACAGATGATTCAAAACATTTAAGAGACTGCTAAACATACACCCAAGCAGCAAGTTCTTCAGAAATACAACAAAGAATTTACAGACACTGTAATGTCCATGCAAAATGGTAAAGCCACAGAACCAGATAAAGATGCTCTTAAAAAAGATAATGATGCTCCTGAATGTAGGACAATTACTATTCTAGTAATCAAGAATTCTAGGACAATTACTGCACTATAATGTCACTATATCACAGGTCAATGTGTATTGTTTTACATATTTGGTCATCTAGTTCTTTTTTCCATATAATGTTTGCATGAGTCTTGTCTTGTTCAGTCCAGCTTTGATACACAGTTCCTGTATGTAAAAAAATGCACTGTTTGGTTTGCTCTAACCTGGAAAGTTTCTTGTATGCTTAGGCATGATTGGCCAATAAAGCTGATTCTGATTCTGATCTTATCAAATGATGCCACTGCCCACACCAAAACAGCCCTTGATCATTGACCTTTCAGAATTCCACACAATAATTCTCCAAATAACTTTGCTTTATCCCTTGCCTGGGTTACCCCCAGCCTTTGCACTGCAGAACTATTAATCCATGTTTTTTGGCATTTTGTAAGACACAGTAAGTGACAGTGGCACACAAATCTCACTTAATGGGTTTGGACCAGATTCATGGACAAATTAGGGCTGATTAAGTTTTAAATTAGGATATCACCTGTAGACTAATGAGCAAGTGGAAAGGACAAATAAACAAATCTTGCATTTTTTTAAGAATGTCCTAAGCCAAAAGCAGGAGCATATGCACAAAATTTCTTGAGGCAAACAGTGACACCGTTAGTTCCATTAAGTGCATGCTTGGTTACCTCCCCTGTTCCCCCGTAATGATAACCACACTGACTCCCCCACAGTCCCCACTATGATTAATGTTAAAATTAACAAATTCAGAAATTTTGCTGATATACAGCAGCTGTATACATTGCTATTTAAACCTCATGGTTTTTTTCAGTCAGCAGGTGAACATGGTCTGTGCCATGTATAAGAGAGGCAATTTCTCTGAGAGGTAATTTCCACTTATTTCTCCAGTCCTACCTGATTTTCCCAAGTTTAGAGAAATTTTTATTGAACTTTTTATTGAACTGCTGATTCTGTTTATGTGTACTCTTCTTATAATCTGTCTTACTGTCCATTGTTTTCCACCTTTTTATCCAATTGGACAAGTGGCCCTCCTCGGTTCTCATTTCCACTCTGTACCGAGCCCATCTCCATAAAAGTATCACCCTGTGAAAAAGTAATTACTCCCTAAAAATGAGTGACTATGACACCTTTAGCAGTAACATCTGCAATCTAGCAGTTCTGATAAATGTAGTTTTTCACAACACTGTTGTCACATCAGCTACATTTGTACGCTTTTAAACATGAACCAATGCTACAAACCACCACTATGTCCTATATGGCCAAAATTTTGCACACTTAAATATCACGCCCATATATGCACCTTCCCCAAACTTTTACTACAAATTTGGAAACACTCTTACAGTATATTGGTATCTTTGTATCCTATTTGATTACCTTGACTCAAACATACTTTGTGAGTGCCACATCTACATCAAAGGCATCAATTCACATGGCACTAACAATGGCATGGACTGCAATGCAAAGCATAGGTTTATGTCTAAGCCTAATGAGCAAATTGAGTTCTGGGAGCTTGGCCAAGGTTGGGAGATGCCACAGCCTCAAATCTGAAACCATGATCCTGCTTCTCTCCCTATGCTCTGTTTCTCAATCACATGGGGTATATCCTGTGCCCACCAGAGCTGGGAAAAAGCACAGGCATCACAGAAAAATAAATTAAAACAAAAGATAAGGGAATTAGAGACCAACAGCAATTAATGCAAGGGAAAGCAAAATGGAATTAAGGTAACTCAAACTAGAATACAATGGCCTCATGAGTTTTTGAAAGTGTGCTGAAAGGATAAAGTTGAATGGCCTTGTGCCCAGAGCTTAGATAAAATTCTGCCTGCTCCCTTAGTCTTCCTCCACACCCGCACACAGAAGGGCATTTTGATATTTAATGTGGAGGTATAGTACATTGGATGAATATTGGGTTTGCTCTTATGTGTGCCAGGAAAATAAAACTAAATGCACAGTCCTTACAAAAGGTACAGTAAATATCCATGATGCACTTTATACTATATGAATGTATGTGTATAAAGGAATTAGTACACTAATTATGTGTATGAACATTATGTTTTAAAGATTCTAATCAGCAACAAGCTTAAGTGGTAACACTCACTCTGCACATGCCCAGTAACACCCTGTCTGATTTCAAAAGAACAGCAATTTAATCATGGCTCTGAAGAATTAGTCATCAAAAATTTGATTGTTGGAGGTAATTCAACTGTCCTTGACTGATGAGCTCATATGTTTTGGATCATGAGCAGAACCTTTTTTCCTCTTCATTTTGGCCCTTTCATCACTAGAGATTAATCTCACTGTATTTCAGTATGAAATCAATATATCCTTCCATTTCTTACTCATGATGAGTGGTTTGCATGTTGTGGTATCAACTCCTTTTTTAATGTGTATAGCAAAAACAACTGAATTGGCCTTGTTGTTCCAGTACTTTTAGGTGTGACTGTGTATCTACCACAAACTAAATGAATTAAGAGTTTACTAACATCTATCATACCTGTCTAGAAAATGGCTTACTTTGAACAGCTTATATGTGTAATCAATATGAATAACAACATATTCTTTACACTGTGGGTATTATAATTATGGGCCTAATAGTGCCAAAATTAAAATATGGCAAAGTCAAACAGCACCACAGCATAGTTAAGTTTTCAGCTGCAAGCACAAGTATTAGCTCTTTGATTTATTATTTTAATAAATTCAGAAATTCAAAAATTAAGGCCACTACATGCGTTTTGCCTGTCCAGCAGGACATTCTATTGTCATGTTAGTAAAACACATCATTTCATTTAGAAGAATGTTAGTATAAGAAATAATAACATCATCATCAATAATCATATTTGGGTGAAGACATTACAATATTAAGAACAATTAGTTAAAGGACATAGTTTTCTCACACAGTATAATCATTTATGTCACTTTAACCCTGAACTCTATGCATATGTGAGAGTATAAGGTATATTTGTCATAATTTTTAAACATGGGACAATGAAATCAATTATCAGGAGATGTACATGGCCATCTGGTGAACAGTAAGCATCTAAACATTCCACATTTACTGAGAATATTCTACATTACATAAAAAGTACATCAATGACATCAATGAATACACGAGGAGTAGACAAAAATCTCTTTTACAATGGTTAAAAAAAAGTAAAAGATTTAAAGAAAAAAAAAAAGAAAAACCATAAGCAACTAAACAAATTGCAGGTCATTTATTACAACATACAGTAACTTCTTAAATGTTAGTGGTTTTATTTATGCAGAAAACAATGTTTTCTATATGACGAAAACATTAGAATTAACATGGCTCATAAATATATCTATGATAAAATTGATTATCAGCAATGAGAGATTATTTATCATAATTGTACCTTTTTCTATGTCAAATGATAATACTGGTTTGATAATAATTTCAAGCAAATTTCCTCATGGAAACTGAAAAGATATAGTATTTTGTAGTGTAGAGTTTTCAGTTAAGTGCAAGTCTGTGTGGGCATGTGTGTCAATATTTTTTGTACCAGTCAAAGTCCAGGAGCAGTTTAGTTTACTGAAATACAATTCTTGTCATTTTAATTAAAAATTAAAAGTGCTGCAACAATAGCTGAAATTTTGGGACTGATAGCATCAGGTAAAAATACTGTTGAATTATAATTTGATTGCATGCAGGCAATACTTTTAAGCAAAAACAAAACAGTCAACATGCCTATGAACAAAAACAACCAAGTTTTTTGGAAAACAAATTCTGCTAACAACAATTACTTTAGCAAAGCATCTATAAACAGTTCAATTACCTTTGTTTTAACTAAAATGAACTGTATTTAAAGAAGCACCCAAATGTTACCTTGCAACGCAAGATTTCAGCTTCTTTTCTACTATCTCTCTGTGACCACAATTTGACCATCACTTCCTAGAGCAGGCTGATTGGAATTGCATTCATTATTTTAATAATTATGCATAATTTTGTTCTCAACAAATTACACAATGAGTATAACTGAACTTGAAGATTTCATTCATCGATGTAATCCAACATATAATATATATTATTTATATTTATAATATAAATAATGTATAACAAAGTATTCCCTTATTTTTAAGCAGTGTATATGTTAATACTGCTGTAGTTGCCACTTTAGTTAGATGTACTGTACTGTTTTAAGTTCCACTTTGGGTAATTTATTGTGGAAGTGAACTTAACAGACCCACTACCTGTCTGTCCATATCTACTGAGTATGCTCTAGCTCCAATTTTTTGCAATATAATGAATCACATTTCAACCTAAAAAGGCTTAAGTATGAGGGAGAATGGTGCCAAATTGTCTCATATCACTTGATCATACTCTGGAATATGGCAAAATGTGTTGGATTTTCTTTTAATGATGGTGAGAACAATCATTTAAAAAACATATGCAATGAAAGATAAGTTTAAAAATGATACAAATCTCAATAAATTAATTAATTTATGTCCCTGCAGAGATATTCATCCCTTTGCATAGCATGGTCATAATGTTTCATTTGGAGCTCAGTAAAGCTGTGTTTAAGGCTAAAATTGCACAGTGCATCCCGCATTATTATAAAAAAAAAACTTTTATGTACTGCATGATTGTCAGTCAGAATTTCAAATCTAGTGCTTTACATTAGTTTTTCTTAAGGTTCTTCTGGCCAGAGGTCTATGGTCTGTCAAATTTTTACATGGAGATATATATATCCCAAACCACATTTTTAATATTAGAAATAATATATACCACACCAAAGGATGGAAATAATATATTCCATACTTCATTCTCCTCTCCATACTTCAGCTATCTACACCTTGTCTAGTAGGGAGCGCTGACAGTAGAGTAGATGCCGTGGAGTGCCATACTTGCGGAAAAAGAGCAAGGCACCTAGCGTGCAAATTAAACAAACCAGCAGCACAAGTGGCACCACTACTGGTGCCATTCCACTTCCCTCACCAGGAGTGTTGTCCACCTCAATGACAATGACTTCTGTTTTTTCCAATTTATCCTCATCTTTATTATTCTCTTTGTCATGGTCACGGTCATCACTACCAGCAGTTTCTCGACCTCTGCCTGTCTTAAGGTCTTCATCTGGACAGCCAATCCAATCACTTAAGGCAAACTTGGGGTAACCAGGCTCCACTCTCATTAACTGGTTGTTGAACTTCCAGTATTTATTGGCTTTGTAGAAATATGTGAAACCTGAAAGTCAGAGATTAAATCTGTAGTATTTGTATCAATGTTTATTCAATTAATTATGAAGCAATTCAACCTATAAGGTAAATGAAAATACTTCAAAAAGTTGTTACATAAGTTGTCAATATGCCATTACATTTATTTACAAATAAATGATAAATTATAACTTTATAAGTTTATTTATTTATAAAAATGAAATCTAGCAAAACCTGGCTCTACAACACGTATTGAATTTATAAACGATTCTTACTTTGGTCTCGGCTCATGAAAGCTGCTTTGATATCATCGGGGACACCCTGCCACTTGCTACAGGGTTTAGGGTAGTCTGGGTCCACTGACTGTAACTCTTCATTATATCGATAATATCTGTGGGAAAAAAAGACACAACAGTGTCGTTTGTGATAATCAAGAAATACAATCTTTACAAAACAAAAAAACAAACACCTACTTATTTCCTCTAAAGAAGTAGGTGTTGCCTGTAGGTGTATAATAAAGGGCAGCATCAATTCTATCATGGGGGAGGCCTCTGCCCATTGCTCTCAGTGTTTTTGGGTAGCCTGGCTCCAAATTTGCTTCACTGAATACCCAATATCGGTCACCTGAGGAAGAGGTAATTATATACTTTTTAAAATCATTTGAAATGTTTATAAGTCTTTTAGTCTTCTGAAACAAATTTTAAAATAAATGTACAGCTCTTACCTTTAAAAAAGACAAACTTGCCATCCTCTCTCTCATAGGCAGCATCAATTGAGGTAGGTAGACCTCTCCAGACATGTCCAATTGGCAGTGGATAATTTTCCATAACCCGGTGATTACGAACACGCCAGAACCATTTATTCTACCATGCAGGATCAAATAGCATTAGATATTAACATTTTATTAATTGTAATTTGTAAGCACACAGATTATTATAAATACCTTGAAAATAAACATTTCTCCTCTTAGAATCGCAATGGTGTCAAAGTGACCTTCACAGATATCAGGGCCAAAGTGAGGTACTTCTGGTTTGCGTGGTGAGTCAGTGGGATGAGGGATATAGTAAGGAGTGTAGGGGCTAGCTGAAGGTTGAGGATGACTGTCAGGGTTGGGTCCTATAGGTTAGAAATGTGGTAAAAAATGGTGACAGCATTCTTAGGATACATGTTTAATGGGTTGTCAAAGCAAACTATTTCTTTACCTTACCATAAAGCTGCTGTATGCCACGACGATCATCCTCAGGAAGCTCAAAGTTGTCTGTGTCCATCCACTGATAAAAAGGTGCCATGATGGCAGAGGGGTCATTTGAATGCTCCATACCCAAGGCATGACCCAGCTCATGCACAGCCACCAAGAATACATCATTACCTAAAGAAGTGAACATTCAGAAGTCTGATTCAGCTTTTTCTTTTGAAATACAAATATCAGGATTGACCCTTGAGCACATATTCCCTCATACCCACTCCACATCTTGAAGAAAGCCTTTAAAGATGTGGAGACTGTTACAGATGCACAGGTAAGGGTGGTGGGGTTGGGTATTTGACAACTCCATATTAATGCAGATGGATTTTTAACAAGCTGTCCAACAAGTTCATACTTCATATATTCTTGGGAAAAAGAAACTACTCCCTATTTTATTGTTTCAGTTATCATGGACAAAATAACAATTGTATTGTCCTCACCAACCATAAACAATTAACCTAAGTGGACAAAAAAAATCACAAAACAAATCGCAACATAACTTAAGAAGATGAAGTTGCACTGATAAAAAAAAAAAAACACTTAAGAACTTAAGAAGGGTGTGCTTTTTCGCCATGGCAATAGCTATGATGATCAGATGACCCAATATTATATGAATTTATATCCAGCTCAAAAAATAAAACAATTTATTTAAATATAAATTGCTTATTGTAGTTTACACCTAGTCACAATAACATCATATTGAATATCCTTTCAACCAGTGGCAGAGCCAGGGATTTTTCATAGGGGTGGCCAGGCAGGGGCCAGCAGTTACTCTGTGGTGGCACAGAGAATATAATTATGCAAACTAACATGTCACTCATCCAACCTTAAAACACTGTTTTATAGGTATTACAGACACTGTTGCCAACTAATGATAAACTTATATAATTCACTTTAGAATTCACTCCAGAATTCATATCTTCCATTGCTGGAAAAACTATATAAAGACCAGAAAATCATGTCAATTATGCAGGCTACTGAAATTTTAATAAAAGTGCAAACAATAAAACTTCAGCAAACTTAGTTACTCTTCCAAAATCTATGACACTAGTACAAACAATTTACATTAGTTGGATTCTGTGGTTAATGTGGTTTAAAGCAAAGAAATTCATAAATTCATCAAGGTTTAGAGACTTGGCTCATCTGGACTCGACACTTAAGACACCCAGATTGCTCATCATTATTAATAATGAATGTATGTGTGATATATACAGAGCTCAGCATAATTGAGTACACTTGCTATGAAAAGTAACATTTTAAACAATATCTCAGTTTTGGGAAAATCATCAAGGTTCTTTAATAAAAAATGTTTAATACAATTCAAACATTACAGTAATGCTAGGATCAAGATTAATATTATATATAACAGAAATTATAGAAACAATAACTCCTAGATAGAGTGACATAAATCTAAGCGTCTACCTTAGCTAATGCCTCCTAACTTGCACAGGACATTAATAAAATAGCCAACATATGTAATCACACCTAATATTTGAATAGTTGGAGTATGTTCAGCAAAAATCAGGAGAACAAATATGTTTTCGCCCCACCTATCCTCCAAAACATTTTACAGTCAAATTATACTATTATTAAATTTAATGATGTAAAGGTTAAAGTATTAAATACTCTGTTACCATAAAGATCTAATAAAATGTTAAATGTTATATTGGACTGAAAATGATCACCAAAAAAGAAGGCTCATATTAGCACCCAGTGAAGATTGCATCTTTGTCCCAAGTTTTGTTTAAAATGCATCAAATAGCGATAGCTTTATAAATTGTGTTAATATATAGTGGCTTTTAATGGTGTTTACTAGTATAAAATATACTTTGTTCCATGTTTGAATCAGCTTTTTTCAATTTTTTTTATAATAATATTTTTATATTTTCTCTGGAAACATTTGGACCCATCTAAAATCTAAATGCTGACCATTAATTTAGTGTTTAAACAACCCAGGAAAAACAAGAACCTATGTAAATCTCAGTATGTACTTTCAACCATTCACCCCCGTCTTACCCCACAAGTCTCGGTTTCCAATTGTCCAGGGTTCTGCAGCATCAAAGTGTGTATCTCCTCCTATGCCATTCCCAGGAAAGTAGGCATGTGCCAGGAACCCGCCTTCACCATCAAATGGACTGGCATCATCATGGAAACCCTCAGCAAATAAGATCATAATATCTGCAAAATCAGTCGTCTTGTGCCTAATGTAACTGTAAGGGATCTCTTGGAATCGTAATGGGGTGACACTCTCCCACACTTTGAAAGCTTTTCTGATCGCCTCATAGGTCTCATACTCTCCAATCTTAGGCGTGTAGTTTTGTATACTGAAAAATAAAACAGAGGAAATGGAAAAGCAGATCTGGAAAGACAATCAGGAACATTAGGCCACACAGCTAAATAAGAAAACGTAGACATATGCTAATAAGTTGGAAAAAAAGCAAAGAGAAAAAAGAGAAACTGAGCACATAGATAAGTCACATGAGAATCTGATCCAAACTTGACTGAAAGTGGAATGTATTACATTATGCCACAGAGTAATTTCATAGGTCTGGAAAAAAATTGTCATGCTCCTCAACAAACCAGAATCTTTAACAAACACTTTATTTTAATAATTCCTACCAGAATGTGATCATCTTCTTTTTCCATTTCAGTCCCTGGATAGCATATCTTTTCTTTCTTAAGTTGCTCTTAAGCTCTGCTCCAAACTTATCTGGAACACCACACCGAGGTCTCTTCATTGCTCTGGCAAACATTTCAATATATATGAGATCATCCACCACACTTAACAGTTTTATAACAGTTTCTGTATGAGCTGCTGGGCAACTGCAAATCACTGATATAATAATGGATTTCTCCACCTGTAATAGCAACAACAGAGTTGAGAGACCCAAAGCATTCGCTATGTTTTGTAAAGTTATACTATTTAATTAAATTCTTTAGAGCTGACTAAAGACTCTAAAGACTAAAGACTCTTTAGTCAGCTGTTCCATATGAGGCTAACTCACTTCAATGTGTCAGAGTCCAAGTTTCCTGTGACAGTTAACCCATAGAATCTTTGCATTGCAGAAACAGCAGAGGAAATGGATTGAGCTGAACGGGATGCTTCTAAATGGAGATTGCCTGGAGGAAGGTACCCATACTGTTGGAGCCATGCCTAGATGACAAACATCAAAGAAGGATCAAATGAAAGTTAAATGCAATGAACATTTGAATTTATTTTTAAAATGTGAATTGAACCTTATGTCAAAAGCAATGAGGAGACCCTGCAAGTTTAGGTTGGCCATCTTTAAACTCTAAAGACACTATTAATGGTATTGTGATAATGACATACTGTAAGAGGTTTTATTAGGTTACTTGTATAGTGTGAAGATGCTCAAGTTCCTCCTTCTGATATTTTCACAGAACACAGTTTCTATGTTATTGCACTGATATACCAATATATAGTGCCATCTTACTTTCATCCACAGTGCAAACTTTCTTGCATGTTTGGTAGATTATCAGGCCGTGGCACAGATATTCAATTCTATAAAAATCTGGACATTGAAAAACTACAAAGGAATGGCTTGAAAAAAAGACGGTTTGTGCTCTCGAATGGTTAATTCAATCTGCTATCACTACCCTCCATTTTAGGTGTGTGATCTTCCAAAGTCAGTTTCCATCCTTGATACATCCACCAAATATACAACATGCTTCTTCAAATAACAGCTGAAGTAAGTACCCACATCCTTTGCAATTTCTAGTATGACATTTGGTAGACGTTACCATTTTCCTTACGCTGCCTATTAACTAACTCAAATTCTTGTTAGTTATCTGTTGTTCCCCTATGGTCCAAGCTGTTCAGCAGTCATATTGTCTGGAATAATCTCAGCATGATTTTTTAGAAACATCTGGCAACAACTTGGGGACTATATCCATCTAATTTTGATGTATCCCAGTGAATTCCTCTAGCCCCCTGCATCAGATATAAAACCAAAAACAAAGCCAAAACTGGACAAGCACACTCCTACTTTAAAGTATATATCACAGCCTACATTGCACACTCACTCAAATTCACTACAGTAGCACTGCTCAACTGATCCCATCTGCCTGGGTATAACAAAGCCTTGCATCAATCTGTTTTGGCACACAGATGATGAAATGAACTTTCTTCATATCAGCACTTTATTAAAAAAAAAAAGAATTGTGTGGTGTGTTTGTGCTATTCTTGACCTCCTCAATTTAGTTATTAGACTGACAGTATAGAAACTATAAAAAGCACTTCGTTATTTTGATTTGGTCATCTGCCAAAAGCCATACAAGTAAAGGTAAATGTTACATAGCTAAGAGTAGAGTTTGTGGCCTGGCTGCTGTTTACAGTAAGACACTTATTGTCAGTATTTGTGAGCTCCTTGAAGTAGCATTATTTGACTTTTTAGCCCTGAAGATGGCCGATTCAAACCCATTGTTGTTTCTACCATACTGAGAAATCACTCCAAAATTAGTTCCTGAAGGTCCAACCATAATCACGCATGTGTATATTAAATACATGTACACTAATTCTGCATTGTCAACCAAGTTTGAGTCTGTACTCAATTTGTTTGTCACAACATGCTGGATATTTCTACTCACTCTTACCCACAAAATTTAATCTGCTCTACTGGTCTGCACATACCTTCCATTTCTTGGGACTCTAATTGCTGTTTCTTATCAGAAATTCACTGGAGCTAAATGTGATATTCTTGTTTCTATGTTAAGTAATAAATTACTTTACTTCACTTCAGTTTGATCCAAATGTTGTTAAATGTTTTTAGATGTAACTATCAGGAAATGAAGACTGAAATTCTGATTGGTATACAATAGAATTGCTGTTGCTGTTCCAGTATTATTGGAGGGGACTGTATATTATGCAAAACTCACAGCTGCTGTAAAAAGAACCATTTTTTGCTGGTTAAGCTGTACCAGGAAACACTTTCCAGATTTATAGACTCATGAATATGCAGTCATACTGATTTGCTTTGGTGGCCATATCAAAATGGGTGCAAAGAGTAACATGATTTTTTAAATGTTATGCCTGTTAATTTTGGCCAGATTTTAACTGCCATATTAAATTTTGTTGGAACGGTCATCTTTATGATTTGCCTGATAATTAATAGTCGATTATTACTTGTGATTAAAAGAGAGTACATTTACATTTGTGGCATTTAGCAGACGCCCTTGTCCAGAGCGACTTACATTCATATTTCATTTATACAGCTGAGCAATTGAGGGTTAAGGGCCTTGCTCAGGGGCCCAGCAGTGGTAGCTTGGTGGAGCGGGGATTCAAACTCACAACCTTCCGATTGGTAGATCAACACCTTAACCACTAGGCTACCAGTATTAGAAGGAGAGAGCTTAGTTGGCATGTAAGGGATTAAAGGAGACAAATCGGGTAGAAGACAAATCGGGTAGAAAAAGTATTAATAAGGTGTAAAAGTAAACACAGTCAAAACAAAGCAGCTAAAGTAGGTAGTGAGATTGATTGATTGATCTGAGTATGTTTAGTCTCTTAGGGTATATATCAGTGCCAGATACTAAACAATTCCTGAGCTGCCAAAGAAAAATGGCTGCTTTATTTAAATTTTGTGATTGGCATTTGATTGCATTTTCAAATTGTTGGTAGAACATTGGTACACCCAAGGTGCAATAAGAGCCAGCATCTCTTCTTTATTCTAGTGTCTCTCTGACAGCTTGGTCACCCTGTATATAATGGAGTGTAATTCAGTGTACAGTAAAAACAATAGTATTGGCTTTGTTGTTCCAATATCATCAGAGGGGGCTGTATATTATGCTAATCTCACCTCTACAGTACATATGCCTATGTGGCACAAATAACATAGAAATCACAACCTGCTTGAAACTCACTTGCTCTATAGTAACTTGCTTGAATAAACAGTTATTGATTAAATGTCACACTAGCATCCATCCATCCATTTTCTCTACTGCTAAACCTATACAGCATGACAAGGAACCTGGAACCTACCCCAAGGGACTTGGGGCACAAGGCAGGGACAGTGTAGCTGTTGCTGAATATGACAAGTGCCCGATTTTGATTAGAAAAACAACTGGGTCAAAGCAAATCACAAATGGCATGCGGAATTCTTGGTATGCAGAGGTTACCACCTAGCAAAAAAAGTCCAAGGAAGTTGTGGAAAATATTTTTTGCTTGACGATGTATACTATCTATCAATCACTAGAAGACTATCAATTAATACTTATCTGACTCCAATTCCACACTGACCTGTTAGCTCAGTCAGAACAGGACTCTAACAGAAGACGCCAATTCAGGAGACTGGATGAATGAAGATACAAGGTTTTATTTATCAGCTGATACAAGAATTGAGGCGCTCATGCATGAACGTCCCAACAACCTCTGACCATACACTTCTAAACATATTCCTTAAATTGGGTTGATCCCTTGAGGTGGGGAGAGGTCCCCGCTTTTTTCTTTTGGGAACTTTCTGGACACCATTATCTTTTAGCTTGTAGCTTTTTCTGCTACCATTATAATTTGCAGTTTCCCAGCATTTTAATATAAGATAAGGCACTCCCATCCTTGCAACTGGTTTTACCCTACTTTTTCATACGAGATACAGTAGCACATTTAGGCACAGGAGGCAGCATGAGTAAGCTCCCAAGGCCATGGTTCTCCTTGTTGTTGTTTTTTTTTGTTACCAAACTGCATGCTATCTGTTTTTTTCCATGTCTTTTTCCCAAGGCTGAGAATTGCCTACAAGACTATCATCACCCATCCCATACGATTTGACAAGACTGCTCACAAACACACTCAGACCACTCGGCCTGTGTGTCGTGTTAAACCCCATACTATCAAACCCAAAAAATCTAATCAATAATTCAAGCCTGACAACTCAATCATGCTGTCTCCTGGTCATTTCTCATTAATTTAATAAAAACACATTTCAGATGCATGAATACTTCAAAAATTATTTCCCACAAAGTACAGCCTGTGAATTTGTGACAGGGTCATGGGTACCAAAGGCTCATTGATATGTGTGAGAAGCAAAGGGTAGCCTGTGTTTTCTAAGCCTGGAGAAGCCCTACTGTAGCACAAACAGCTGAAAAGCTGCACAAAGCTACCTATGAAAAAATTTAGACAGAACACACAATGCATTTCAGCTTGTTGCATATGTGTAGCTACAGGCCAGTCAGAGTGCCCATGCTGACCCCTGTCCAATGCCAAAAGCACCTAAAAAAGTGTCAGATGGAGTAGTGTATAGCACACTTTCAATGGACTCTGGAGCAGTTTAAACATGTTCTGTGAAGTGACAAATCACCCTTTTCAGTTTGTCAGTCGTATGGGCGAGTAAAGTTTAGTGGAGTAAGGATAATGGTATAGGGATCTCTTTCATATGTTGGGCTAGGCTTATACTTTCAGCAGAGGATAAATATTAATGTTTCAGGAATCCCTTTACTTTAATACTTTATATTATATCTATGTTCCTTTATGTTTGGTATTATCAATAGTTCTCAGGTGGGAAGCCAGCCATGGCAGGGCTGCCTGTATTGTGCCGACACCAGAAACTATGGCTTAACCATACGCAGTATACTGGGCTTTAAGAAAAATGCCACCAGTTATTTTCCATTATTCCACAAAGTTGCCAGCTCCGGTAAAACGGTTACAGAACAGCTGTGTATGTGTATTTGTGTATACACACAAATCTATGAGTTTAACGACTCATATCTCCGTGGCAATATATTAATGCTGTATTTATCTATAAAATCTTACGGGCCTCCTTACCTCTGGGCTTAAGTCTTCCTTTGCCATCCCACCTTGAAAGCACAGACAGAATGCAAATAAAAGCACCAGGTCCAGGAATGTATCGGGCCAACTGGCCATTCTTCGCAGCGTATCTTTAAACAAATCCAAAAACTTTCTAACTGTTAAAAAAACATAGCCTTGCGAAAAACAAATCTCCGGGGAAATTATTTTAATAACCGAATTAAACAAATTGCAGATATGTTTTTTTTTTTTTTTTTTTTAACTATAACCCTATTGGAATATTAATAGCCAAAATGAAAGACGATATCAGTTAACCTACGGTTTTCTTTCATCTAACATATTTCTTCACGAAACTTTATCAAATCGTCTTCTTAGTCATGTGCAAATGAGTCTCTGCAGCCATTTTCTCTCAGTTGTTGACGTGGTCGCTCGATGATTCCTAAGTGCCCAACTTCCACAAACTAGCCCAAAGCCCTCCTCTTCCTATTTCCCCATCCCTCTTTCTTTATTTCTTCTGCGCTCTTCTGCTGACACATACATTCTGGTCTGTCTCTTGTAAAGATGGTGTGGAGAGAAATGTACACATAACATGCAATTTTCAAGAGAGATAATAGTATACAGGAGAGGGCAGTATTTATGGTACATGTATTAAAAATATGTATTCCAAATACAAAATAATATTTTTTTTAATTTGGTTTGGACTTCAGTGCTTTGTATATATGAAGAGACATATGCGTGATGACATCATACAAGAAAAAACATGCAGCATTGATATCCATTCTCTAGAACTTGCCCACTGAGATCACATCGGCAAATAACTAATTAAAGTGTGTGTGAGTAACTTACACCACCAGCTTTTTGTTTATATTCAGCAAAACCAATTGAAACATTCTTAAGTCGTTATGGTGTTTTTGCAAAGCCTAGGCAAAATCTTTTCAAAAACGTGATGTTTACATTTACAGCAGATGCCCTTATCCAGAGCAACTTACATTCATATCTCATTTTTATACAACTGAGCATTACAGGCCTTGCTCAGGGGCCCAGCAGTGGTAGCTTGGTGGAGCAGGGATTTGAACCAACACCTTAACCACTAACCACTGTTCTAATGCAAGATAGTAGCATTTAGGCTGACATTTAACGACTAAAGTCAGTTGTGCAGTGGCTATAAACAGCAAATTGTTTCATAGTTGTTTTCACAGTATTAAAGTATTTTACCATGTTATGTGGTTAAAGGGATGCATCGTTTGTCTACAGCAGACCAAAAAGAATTTATTGATCTTCTCCAGGAACTAAGCTCAAACATCTGTAATGTCAAGAAGAACTCCAGGGAGCAGAATTGATGAGGATTTGCATCTAAAGTAAACGATCTAAAAGAAGTTTTAAATAGTGTGAAGTACCTGTGTACAACAGCAAACATTTGGTGTACCCGTTTGTCTAGCTTTATTGGTTTCACGGTACACTGGATTTAAGCCATTGGAGCATCAGTCTGCTGCCCTTGTATACCGCCACTTTCCCAGCCCACACACATACGATCAAATTGCCGAAGAACTTCACTCAGAATTTGAATTGTCCTTAGAACGCATTGTTAAGTTATGGATTAATATAATTATTCAGAGCTGAAAGTAAACATAGCTTTTAAAAATTAATAACTGAATTAACTAAAAGAGTTGCTATTTGATGTATTATCTAGTTGTACATATCAGATTAATTTCATGTCTTAATTAGACAGATCACTTAATCAATTGAGTGTAGAAAATATAAGAAAAATTAGCTAAACAGCTAAAAAAATTAGCTGTATTTGTATATATTTATTTTGATACACTTATTAAAGTATAAATATAAATTGGTATTATATTTTGAAATATATTATGACGCATTCTCCTGCACTACACTCCTGGTGACCAGTAACCAGTTGTTTTTGTATTTCATGCATCTTTTCCACAGAAGAAAAAGTGTGTTTATGAAGGTATTATAGTTTAATATTAATTTGTATTTTTAGAAAAGACACATGTATATGTATCAGGAAATGCTATGAGTGTTTAAAAAAATCTCTCACTCAGTCACACTTTCTCTTGATTCAGTGCAAAAAATTTATTTCTTCACATTTTTGCTTTGCTGTAGTGAATATAGTGCACATTTACAAAACCTGCTTGATTCGACCACTACATCTTTTAAATACAGTTTTTTGTTTGGAAATGACAAGTTATATATGCTCTCACTTTGGATCACTTATCTATGTAAAATGTAGAGCAAAAGGGATTCATGCATATGTCAGGTGTGATCAGTACTGGGGTGTTCACATGCACTGGAGCATATTTTCTAGGGCCCACCTTGGGTAACCATAGACTTGGTCAGGGTGGTGTCAGTTCCCGGTGGCAGTATGAAGCAGGTCTGACAACCGCAAAGGAAGAAGAAGGAGGAAGAAACATTTGCTTTACCATGGTTCAGATACCCCACAGCTTGATTGGAAAACTATATTAGGATATAAAACTATATTATATATGAGGAAGAAACCTTGATAGGAGCCAGAGTCAAATGGGAACCCATACTTATTTGGGTGACAACGGAGTGTGTAATTATAAATTATTATAAACGCTGGAGAGTTGTGATTATAAATAAATTCATATACAGTCAGTTGGAATTATGTAACCAGGAGTTCTCATAAATGTAACCAGGAGCAACTCATAAATTAGCTCATCATTTGAATTCGTTATTAAACACCAACATCAACTTCTCCATGCTGAAGCCTTCAAATGCTCAATGATGGAGACATAGCATATGTAGACTGATTTTGTGTATTGTTTAAGAGGTTTTTCTCTTCAAAGCTCTCACAAGGTTGGCCTCTTCTCTTTGAAGGTCTGAAATCTTCATGAAGCAGAACTCAACTCGAGTTGGCACCATCTCTATAATCCTCAGGATGGGCAGAAAAAGAGAAGCAAGTGGAATGAAATTAGCATAGCTGCAGTTCATAATATTAGTAAGCACTAGATGATAATGTGCATTTGATTAGATATACTGGAGCACAAGGTTATAGGATGCATTATGTGTATGACTGGCTAAAGAGATATGTTCTTAATCTACATTTAAATTGGGAGAGTCCAAGCCCTGAACACTGTCAGGAAAACTATTCCAAAGTTTAGAAACTAAATAAGAAAATGCACCCAAAATGGAGTAGACTAATATTCTGGGAACTACCAGATGCCATGAGCTAAACCATTTAGAAAGAAGTAAATAGTAGAAAAGTTTGTACTCTATTCTAAACTCAACAGGTAGCCATTGTAGAGATAATAAATTTGGTTTTATATGATCATATTTTCTCAACCTGTTAACAATTCTGGCAGCTACATTTTGGACTAACTGGAGCCTGTCTACTGAAGATGCAGGACAACCACCTAGTCAAGCATTACAATAGTCTATCTGGAGGTCATGAGTTCATGAACTAGCTTTTCTGCATCAGATAAAGATAACATATTTCTTAACGTGGTAATATTTCCAAGGTGAAGGAAGGCTGTTTTTGTAATAGAGCGAGTTGCAAAAGACTTAAAAGTTGCTGTCTAATCTAACGCCCAGGTCTTTCACTGTCGAGCTAGTATAACAGTACATCCTTCTAAATGCAAGTTAAATTGTGAGAGCTTCTGTTTGGTTTTTGGACCGATATTTAAATATGGGTAATCCAAACATTTATATTTTTAACACACAGTTAACCTAAACAGTTTAGGTATTTCATCTGGTTTTGATGAGATATATAACTTGGTGTCAGAATAACAAAGGAAACTAATTCCATGCCTTCTAATGATGTTTCCCCAAGTGAAGCATGTAGACAAGATATTATTCTCAAAATCCATAACAGGAGGCTGGGTGTCTCCTTCCTTTAGGTTCCTGTTGTAATGGGCGAAATAAGGTGTACCCCCTTTAAGAGTAGAGGGGCACTGTCAAAAAGGTCTAGAAAAGTGCACATGTACCACGTGAGTGCCTTGTGTTAGGCAAGCTACCCCTTCCTTCTAACTCTACACTGTCCATGAAGGGGTGGAAGGAAATGAGACTGGAAACAAGTTCAATAAAATATGAAATAGTTGATATAAAGGTACTGTTAAGTAGAACAGAGATTAAAACTATTATAAAGAACCACACAAATGGCACGAATACTGGAACATGGTTGACGCAGTACGACACCCATACAGCATTAAAACATGTAGGCATGAGTATGAGGGGAGTAAGGAACCCGAAGGACGTCTTATGTCTAATCACACGTCTTAGATTAGGCCATGCCAGACAAAACATTGCATAAAATAGGAAAAAACTATGTGCAAAAAGAAGAAGAAAAAACATGTCACTAAAGTACTCGCATCGGAAAACATCAGAGTTTTCTAATAAACAGAATGTAGTAATTTTCTGACGTCTGTCCACACTCCAGTCCAGTAGGTGGCGAAAATACACCTTTAAGTTGGTTTGACATCCGCCAATGAGACCAGAAGAAGAGGTTTAGCACTATTCTATATTCCGGAACAGACATTGTTAAATACTTTGTACGTGAAATTTGAGGTTATGAGGGTTACAGAAAGATTACCTCCCTGACAGAGAAACCGAAGGGACTTGCTTTTTGTACTGCCTGCTTTGCATGTAAGTTTAATTTCATTTTCTTTTCTTTTTTTTTTTTTTTTCAACTGCTTGACACATATCCAAAACAACATGTAAATAAAATGTACCCTGGCGATCATGACGGCTGAGGGGAAAACGCACGTGAAGCTTATGCTTGATTTTTATTTTATTAGTTGATGAACTTTAATGCCGTATCTTTTGTTAAGATAGAAACGCGTATCGTTCTGTAACAGGGTTACCAGTGTGGATAGGTTCGCGTTACCCCCCTCCCCAAGTAATTATGCCCTTTCGCAAAAAAAAGCAAGATTAATAATATGTTTTAATTTGGAGTATTATGAATTTGTTATGTGGTGCTTCTCAATAAGTGCACCACCTTTTTAGGTGACTTGCATGAAAGTAGAGGCCTTTAAAACAGTGTAATGAACAGTATTGTAATGAACTGTGCAGTATCAGTGTTTCCATACATGTGCACTTGTCACACTGCCTGTGACATTTATAAATATTCTATTTGCTAAAAAGCTAAACTATACAAATGCATCGACAATGGTTAGGACTGTCCGTGACAGAAAAACAGAAACCACAACTATTGCATAACCAGTGTTGGGAAGGTTACTTTGGAAATGTAATGGGTTACAGATTACAAATTACCCTATTCAAAATGTAATAAGTAGTGTAACTTTTCAATAACTTTATAAAGTTAAAGTAAAGTAACTGATTACATTTGATTACCTTTTGATTACTTTCAAGCTTCTAATGGATATTTCCAACTAATTTCCAAACATTTCTAACTTTACCTTTAACCTTACTGTAGAACTCAACTCTTGTTTACTGTTAGTATTTCAAAATCTTTAATCAGTTGAAATAAGTTTATATTAATTTAATGTTTAAGCACAGCCACAACAAAGCCAGACTTTATAACAAAAAAAATAAATACTGTTTTAGAAATCAAATCAAAGTTTGGTAAAGCAGACTAACTAATTTGTTAGGAATGTTTTGAATACAGGTCTTGAATACAAAGTTGATAAATGCGTTGCCACGTTTTGGTGCATTTTTTACACACAGCAGCTAACTAGAGTAAAGCCGGGCTTACACTGTGAGATTTTGGCCATGATTTGGTCTTCTGAGACAAAATTTAAAATCCTAACAGAGTCCTATAATCCTAGGCAAAAATCTGTAGTCTTTGATCTCTGGTGTGATGTTCACCGACAGCCGATTAATGGCCGTTGCGATCAGATTTTACGTCCGATGAACTTCTAGCAGTGTCAGAAGATTTCAGAAATTTTCCTGCAGTGTGACTTCTCCTTCGATGACCGTCAAACCTGAGCGCAGAACCTGATGATGCAATTAGCATGACAACTTCAAACCACATCAAACCAGCCATGACTTGTTCCAGACTTGTTGTCTTCGTTTGTTCCTGTTTTTATTTACAAGGCATGTCATTAACAAAATTAACGAAATAGATTGGTTTTGTTTGCTGAAAGTTAGTATTTTACCGAGAACACACGGGTCTGAACGTGTCACGGATTGATGTAAAACTCCGGACGAGTATTCTTGTGTGTGTCCGTTTTTTTACGCGTCCTGACTGTCGTACGCTTAAGTAAGTTAAAACTGTTTTGGCTAAAATGAAACTGTCTTACCTCAACATTTTTTTTTTTTTATATTACAGCCTTTACACGTAGTGGTAAGAGCGCTGAAAGAGGAAAGCGAGCGTCCATGTGTTCCTAATGCACAGAACAATAAATTATAACAAGACAATGTTATTTGTAATAAATGTGCCACATAACGAATACAAAACAATTCACAGTATTTGTGAGAATAAAGGCTTAATGTTCTAATAATTATTATACTATATATTAAAAATGAGTTTTATCAACAGACATTTTAAAATGTAAATTTTTTGATAGATTAAAATGTGCTTTCTGGCACAATTATATAGTCAGACATGGTAAATTTGAATATTTAAAAAATGCCACCGTAAAATTGTCTGATCTTTAGTGTGGGCCTAAAGTAGGTCATTGTGAAGTCATCCGAGATGATTTTATCAACCAACGTTTTAAAATTTTCATTTTGTGATGAATTAAATTTTTCCGTGCACAATTTAAAAAAAACTGTAAAGTTACAGTAAATTACTGGCAGCAGTTGTACTGTATACTTTATCCTTTAAAATGCTGTTTTATTACAGTAATTTTACTGGCTAAATTATACAGTACAAATACTGTAATAAAACAGCATTTTACTGGCAAAACTTTTGCCAGTAATTTACTGTAATTTTACATGCAAATATTTTATAGTACTTTGCGGTTACTGGATTGTATTGTTTACCAATAAGTGGTAAATAATTACTCAGACAAATTGTTTTTAAAGCTTTTTTTATTGTTTAAACAGATTACTACATAAATAAGGACACAATTTCTGAACATATTTCAGTACTTCAGGTATAAATGCACCCAATACTGTATTTTATAGATTAAATGAAAAAAAAAAACCACTTCAAATCTAAGGCTTCTCAGCCTATCCAATTCAGACATCAGAATTTGACAAAATTAAAACATTTTAAAATTAAACAACTTATTTTGTAACAGCTTGAAAAAAGTGTGACACAAATAAGCTACAGGAAAAAACTGTTTTGTTTTAATATACAGTATATTCTCCCAAAACATAAGAACAAAAAACATAAGAGAGAAATTATTTGTGTGGTAATTAATTACAAGAGTGTTCCAACCTTGTATGTAGTAATCTTCACTTTAAAAAATTATTTGTTGACTCAACTTGACTTAGTCAAATGGTCTTGTTGCTTTGACTCAGTTAAGTTTAACAGACATGAAGCATTAAGATAACTGAACCTAGAACATGCAGTAAAATTGAGCCAACTTACTATATGAATTACTGGGCATTCAAGATTTATAGTTAAGTCAACTAAAAAAAACTACTGGTTGAACTCATTTTTTCAAGTTTCCACAACTATAAACCAACTACTTAACATAAAATACTAATTTCTCTCATATTTCATTACTTAAATATCTAAGTTTACTGACTTACTGACCCTTTGCTGAGAAGTTCTGGAAATAGCTATGACTTGATTTACCTAGTAAAAATCAACGCAAATGCAAAATTGAAACCAACATTTATTAAAAAATAAATCATACACATACATACATAAATCACACATCAAACATACATGTCAAGGTCTCTCTTTATAAGCCACAGAAACAATGCATTAGTACAATTCACAAGCTGTCATAAGTGAACATGTACCATGTAAAAGCAGAAAAAAAAATGAAACAATAGTTTGACAAAGAAACAGACTGATAGTTTAGCATTGGTCTCTTCCTAACACACTCTGCAAACACGCTGTTTCCACACACATGCACTCTTCCATATGTGCCCACTCCCACAATTTCTACTCACATACTCACTCACTCACTCACTTACGGCAAGCCCAGCAATGCTGCTGTCCTGCTAATTTGGTTTGTTGTCTGTAAAATATAGTATAGTGAGAGAAGCATCTGTCAGTGCAAGCTAGGTGGGGATTCAAAACTTGAAATGCAAATGGAAAAGGTATCCAATTAATTTCTTGTCATTGTGCCATGTTTGTATGTATGTGCAGTAAAAACAAACAGTTACTAAACAAGCATAAACAATATGAGATACATGGGAGTGGACAGTGACTTGCCTGATTGCGGTGTTTCAGTTTTTAGTGTATGATCAAGGTGCACTGGTTGGGTGAGTAAAAACAACAAAATTTACAACTCCAGCTCATCAGTACAAGTTGTGATTCTAAACTGCTTGAATGAATCCTATGGGGAAGACGTCAGACATCAGCAGAGTACCATATACATATATTACATACACAAATAGTCACTAAATGACACACCCATTAAATAAAATCTGTGAGGAAAAAGCTGTGAATGTATCTTTTATATGGTGACAATGTTCACTATTTCTAGACAAATTTCATTTCACAGCTTCACAATTAAGAATGTGCAGTCTTGTGATTATTTTACAGTTAGAAGGAAAGAAGAATGACAAATATCCATGTATCATATGTGACAATTATACTACAAAAAGTTGATTTAAATACACTAATACAAGGTTAGCATGTTATAAATTTACACAGCTAGCTACAAGACATGCATGCCATACGTGCTGAGGAAATACGCAGCACTGCAAATACTGCAGATTATTATATAAAATCTAATAAAGTGACACTTTATGATGGATTATAAGATGATTAATATTGTCCCAGTCAGGTGTGGCTTTTTTTTTTTTTTTTTTTTTTTTAAATACATTCATATATAATTTGAAATAACTTCATGTCATTCAAACATGTTTCTTAAATAGAACTGGAACTTTGTTGCAACTACGCACAAATTAACCTGCTTTTTCATATTTAAATACTCTTAAAATAAAGACTAAATAGGTCCAAGATTACGAATACACTAAAAGCAGCTTAAATGCACAATGTTTGCATACAAATACCAACTACTTGCAACAAAAACTTCATGCTTGCCTTTTCGTTCAGGTAGCTATTGTAGTTAACAGGTCTATGCAACTGCCACAATGTTGGTCTTATGAATATAACATTCGCCCAATATGAATTTTTGAAATGAAAAAGCAAACAGTGAAAGATGAGCACCCAAGCCATTGAACACCGTTCAGGTGAGCGCTAGCTAACGGGATTGCCACTTGACTGTTAGTCCTTCCCACTGCCTGAGCAACCTGTTAGAGGCTTCTGATTATCGGTCTTAAAGTATTTGTATCGTAGAATTACACTCTCTGCGATTTAAGAAGCTAAATAACCTTTTAAAGCTAAAATAACTTTTTAAATTTTTATGCTTCAAACAACAGTAACCACTACAATCTTAAGTACAATACATAAGTCACTGTTGCTTCCTTATGTTTAAACATAAAACACACAAAATATATAAGGACAAAGTTCATAACGTGTAATATTAGCGAAACGTCATATCTGGATTTCATTTATAGGTTAAATGCATTATATGAAATAAAATATAAAAAATATTTTTTTTTGCAGATTTCCCACGTTAACATTATAGAACTGGTGGCCATGCAGAAAACCTGACGAATGACCAGCCTAAATTAACTTTAGTCAAACATAACTGAAGATTTACTTACTTATTTCTTCACTTGCAGCTCTTAAAATACATTTGAAATCATCCAGATTCTGGTTCCTCAGTCTTCTCCTTAGCATGCTCAGCAAAATCTCATCTTGTTAATTAATTCAAAAAATGGCAGACAGATCACATCTCAACTCCGGTAAAATATTGCGTCATCAAGAGGCGGGGCATCATTCACATGCACAGTACACAAAAAAGTTTTGTAATTGGAGGAACAAGTTATTTTAAGTTTTCAATTTCTGTTCAAGTTGAGGTTGTAGTAACTCGTTTTATTGAGTGATGAGATTCTGCAATTTCACAGAACATGAATTCACTTGTTCACCTGAATAAAACCTAAAATTATTTTTAGTATATGAGCAAAATCCTTTATGCAATCAGAAGACATAAGACCCAAGTCTTGTACTGCTTTTTGGTGACCTTTGCTTGGCAAAAATGGAACTGTCATTTTACAATACAGATCTAAGAAAATGAACATAATATATTTAAATCAGTGACCTATTTGTGATAGAAAATAAGACAAAAATGTATCATAAAACATTTTCAATAAAAATAAATTATAATAACAACCATCATAATTTTTGAAAGGATGTAAATGTCTTGTGACAAATTTTCAATTCTGTATTATTTGCCACATTATAAAGGCTGCTATAAACATATCTCTCTATAAAAGTCAGTGTGTGTATCTACTAAGGGGTGAGTTCCTAATTATAATATACTGAATGTGTAGCTCTTTAACACACGTGTTAAACAAAATTCCACTGAAATTTCCTTATAAGGGTGCATATCTTCCCTTGGTAAGCTTTGGATCCATGCTCTGGGTTCCCTTTCACAAGAGATGTGCTCTTGCATTGTGTCAGTCTCTGACGCTATGGGAATCCCTTCCCTACTTCCTGGATTCGCTGAAGCCTTATTGGTAACGTCCGTGGATGAAAGCAGACAAATGGCGTTTCAGCCTGCCATGTAGGGGCGTGGCTATCTGCCTATTTAAGCACCGCTGAAACGCTGTACTTCACCATTCTTCTCTTCAGCGTGAACACTCGCTGACCTGAGATCCCAAGAAGCTGAACACGGCGCCGTCAAAGAAGCTGTGCAGCGGAAGCGACGACGGGCTAAGCTAAGCTATGGCTAGGCTATGCTAATGCCGTTTTCCCTTGCAGCTATCCGGCACTAGAAAGAAGAAGAGCGATTCTTCTAAAAGAGCATTTTTTTCTGGTGGCATTAGAATGTCGCGAAGATCGTGCGGCTCATGCAGCGCGCCGCTGCCACCTGCCGACACCCACAGCGAGTGCGTCTCGTGTCTCGGGCACGCCCACTCGACTGCAGTCATTGCAAGGCGCTCTCCCTCGGGAAGCTATGGTCGCGGATTGATTTCTTTGGAAGTGCGGAGCCGCTGGAACGAGCCGCCGTGCATGCTCCCTCAGCAAGGAATAAATGATGCGGCCACACAGCGGCGAAACTGAATAGCAGTGAGCCTATACCGGCTGAATGCCCGCATGCCCCGCCTTCTCCACCTTGCGCTTCACTGCCGCCTCCTGTTGATGACTCGGCGGTAAGCTACAGGAATGACGAGCCACGCCCCGCGGCTGCGGCCAGTGGCATAGTGTCATGAGACTGATGACGTTCTGTCTCTCTCCGGGTGTGTTGATTGGGTGGATTCCATCGAGGACTCTTATCCGCTCGACAGCATGAAGACTACCTTGCTGCCGCCTAGCTCAGACTCTGAGATGGTGAACGTCCTCACCAGAGCTGTAGCTGAGCTGGGACTAGAGTGGATGGTCCCGGATGAACTCATCCACTCTGCCCAAAC
Organism: Bagroides melapterus; assembly: GCA_028566695.1. Lineage (NCBI taxonomy): Eukaryota > Metazoa > Chordata > Actinopteri > Siluriformes > Bagridae > Bagroides > Bagroides melapterus. The sequence goes on along the minus strand of JAOTRN010000043.1, from coordinate 20,042,419 downwards.
TGCGCTGTCTTCGGTGAACGGAGCGCAAGAAAAGGGCTATGCGAAGATCCAGGACGCGGCTTGAGGAAGCTTTAGCAGCGCACCTTTGCACGCCCTCAGCAGGAGCCTTGCAGGCTAAGGTAACGCATCCGTCGAAGCCGTGCAGAGCTACTTCGGCACTAGTAGCGCGCTCCTACATGGTCGACTGGCAGGCAGCTTCCGCTCTCCATACGATGGTGGTGCTGCAAGTCTACCAGGTGAAACTCCTGAAAAACATGGACGAATCTACTCCAGCGCCTGCGACCTTCAAAGAACTTCGCAGCGCTACTGACTTGGCCCTCAGGACAACGAAGGCAATCGGGCGTGCTATGGCCAGTCTAGTCATCCTGGAGTGACACCTATGGCTTAATCTCACTGAGATCAAAGACCCCGACAGAGACATTCTTTTGGACTCGCCCATCTCCCCTGTCGGCCTGTTTGGACTGGCAGTCGATGGGTTTGCTGAATGCTTCCTAGCTGCACAGAAGTCGTCGCAACCCATGCACAACTTCCTGCCTAGATGTTCAGCGTCTGCGACACGCCCTAGGCAGCCAACACATCCGCGACAGCAACCGGCACCCAGGCCTGTCACTTCCCCACCCCAGCCTGCTCCAGAGTTACAAAGAGAGCAGAGATTTCACCCCGCATCTCGCCACCCTTACTCCAGACGCCAGGGCCCGCGTCCACGTCTAGACCTGGACCCACGGCCTCAGAAGCGAGCCTGAGTGTGAGGGGAGAAAGGGAGTTTGCCCCGCCTCAGCTGGGCCACCCTCGAAACGCTGCCGTGTTTCAGTTCCCCCTTCACAGGGCGCTGAGCACTATAGTGTGACTGTAGGCTCTGGGCCCACGTATTATGCTCCGAGGCCTCATGTCACTGATGTGACAGAACCACTATTTTTAACTCTTCACAAAGAGCAATTTTCCTAATAAAGTACACTCACACTGCATACGACACTGTGATACTGGTTCTTCTCTCTTCTGATACTGGTTCCACTGTGATACTGGTTCTTCTGTGCCGGGTCTCAATATTTATGCTTGGCGATCCCTCCCCAACATATCGGGATGGATCCTGAATATAGTGGAGTCTGGTTATAAACTCCAATTCAGGTGGCTGCCACCCGTTTTTGGCGGCGTGTCTGAGACTGTGGTGCACGCTGACGGCGAAATAGCCCCCTGATATTAGAAAAAGGTGCTGTGGAAGTGGTGCCCCCCACCCTCAGTGAGAAGGGTTGGTATAGCCACTATTTCTTGGTACCCAGGAAAGATGGAAGACTTAGGCCTATTTTGGATTTGAGGCTTTTGAACCGCTCGCTTATGTGCAGGCCGTTCAAAATGCTCACTTTAAAGCAGATACTGTCCCATGTGCGTTCAGGGGATTGGTTTATATTGGTGGATCTGAAAGATGTATATTTTCATATCTCGATTGCTCCCCAGCACAGACCTTTTTTAAGGTTCGCATTTGAAGGTGTGGCTTACCAGTATACGGTCCTGCCCTTCGGTTTGTCCTTAGTTCAATTCAATTCAATTCAATTTTATTTGTATAGCGCTTTTTACAATGGTCATTGTCACAAAGCAGCTGTACAC
>JAOTRN010000043.1:19995034-20006822 GCA_028566695.1 Bagroides melapterus | reverse complement strand
ATTCAACAAAATGTATTGAACAAAGCAATTTCTATTTGTTTTTTTGTGTTTGTTTTTGCCAACTTTGTCAACTTACTCTTTTCAACTGTGAGTTCAATCTCTTGTCCATAAATTAATTTCCAGTCTGATTTCACATAATGAGTTAAGGTTTTACAATTACATTGAATACTTTCACAATCATGATAGCTGAATATCAGAAACCTATAGTAGCAAAAACTTCAAACTTAAAAATGATTTTAAGGACTAATGTACAAAATAAATTTTGCAGCTACAATCATTTATCTTAATGCTATATTTATACATACAGCAGTACATTTTATTCACCAGTATGTTAAACTTACTGTATGGACAGTTAGTTTTGTTGCAAATGTGATTTTACTTTACAGTATTAATGCTCGAGTTTCTGTGTGCAAAAAAGGCAAAAAAAAAAAAAAATTTGCAAACCAGTTAATTTCTGCTAAAAATCGATGCATTTGACATTTGTTCTAGACCATGTTTTCAATTATGTAACCTAACGATCAGCTAATACCACAAAAAATAACAAATATTAGAACTTACTTGAAAGAACAGTTACTTGAATTCCATCTCCAAAAATTATCTTATATCCAGTATTCACACAGACATTGGGTGTATAACAAAAACATACTCTTACCACACTACATTACTTATATAAAACTCACTTTATTGTTATTATCAAGCTTATATAGATAAACTTATATCTTCCGATACTAGCTCATATTTAAAAATAAGCTAATAGACAGCAAATAGTTTTTACACCTACATACAATTTTATTTGAAATTATTATCTTACTTACTTGCATGGATAGTTAGTTTTGCCCTGTTGGAAATATCATGTTCCCATAACCAGTATTCACACAGACAAAAGTCACAGAATGAAAAAAAATCCACTGATTTGATTTATACTAAACAAATGTTAGGAAATGTTCGTTTTTCCCATACTTCTATTTTACAAAAACAGTTCTGTACATTTATGTGTAATTCTTTCTCAGTGTTTTGGAATAAAACTAGAATTGTAAAGATATTGCTAAATGTAACAAAATAAAAATGTTAAGTTTTGAAATATTGTTTTTATTACTAAAACATGTAAATACTCACTTGCAGTAACTCTTAATTTGGTTCCAGTTCCAAATATGACTTTCGTGTTACCAGAAATCACACTTTGTTAAAGCTTTAGCCTAAAATTGCGAACTTCATAGTCTATTTATCAAATTAATTAGCATATGTGCTAACTGAAATAGCTGTTTTGTTTTTAAAATAAGTTTGAGTATTGTTTGATATATTAAAATTATAAAACACTTACTTGTATGAACAGTTAGTTTTGTCCCTGAAGCAAATATGATTTTATTATAGCCATCATTCACACAGCATAACACCATACAACATTAACACTCCAGGGAATCCATCAGATTATTTGTCCAATTTTACCTTTTAAATTAAAGAAATAACTATTTGCTCAGGTTATGTTTTAATTCAATTGCTAGTGATCTTTTACACCAGTTAATGTATGTAAATTAATAGTTTTGTATGTCAAAGGATCTTTATGAATTATTTTTGTACTGTATTAAAAGTTTAATGTATATAAAGTAATGGTTTAAGCAATAAATCCAAGTATAGTATTATGAAAACTATGAAAAACTTACTTGTTTGGATAGTTAGTTTTATCCCTGAAGCAAATATGATTTTCCCATAGCCATCATTCACACAGCATAACACCATACAACATTAACACTAATAGATTAACAGTCCATGAATCAAGAAACACATTGTAGTAGAAAAAGCAATTTTTTTGATTTTTAATTAATAAATTTCTTACATCCACAGCTGAATACTAAATTTCCAATATAAAAATACCTTAGCATTTATATATATGTAAAATATGTACATTAAATATTCCCTGTATGTACTATTGTTTTGAATTCATTAAGTTTTTAATATCGTCAAAGGTGCTGAAATTTGTTCATTTTCTTGCTAAATTCTGCTATGGATATCAGAGAAGACAGTTACATTCACAGTTACAGCCACTTTGTTTTCAGGGTTTGTTGTTGTTTTTGTTGTTTGTTTGATTGTTTGTTGTGTTTTTGAATGAGGACTATTTTATTAATGAATTCAAAATTATTCATGATATATTTTGTGGAATTCTGTTTACCCACTACAATTAACTGCTAATTTGGATCTAGATCCAACTACTGTATGGCTTTTCAGCTTCCAGATGCCACACCTTAGTCACCTTAGCACACCTGTATAATAATTGTTTAGAATTGTGTATTTTTAATTACATAACTGAACTGTGAGCTTTCTTTCTTTGCCAAGTATTATTATATATCCATCAGTAAAACTACCATGAATCTCATCTCAAAAACCCATTTTTACATTTTTACATTTTTACATTTCTATATATGTTCTTAGAAACTTGTTCTATCTGATATTTTATCTAATAATGCAAGGTGTTTAAAGTTCTTCTGAACTATTTTATAGGCCTGATAAAATGTAAGTCAGATATGACACTGTGCCTTTAGCAATAACACTAGCACACTCTATGATTAATCACACTATCATATATTATTCTGACATCGTTCAATAAAAATAAAATGTCATGTACTATTAGCTTTGGTTATTTTAAAGCAGTTTGACAATAACTGGATTTTAATGTTTTAGAATGATTGTAGTTGTTATGATACAACATAAATTGTTGAAAAATCTGTATGATACACTTACTAGACCGAGTAAACAATGTTGTTCCACTTCCAAAGATGATCTTGTTAGTTCCGTAATTCACACACTAACAAACATCTCAACAAAAAGTTATTGAAGCCCAGTAGAGATCTGGGTCTAAAATATGGGTTTTCCCATGCATTTTACCATATATGCTAGGTTTAAAACATTTAAACTTACAAACATGGAAAAACATTGTTCTTAGTAACTAAATCCTAGATGCATTTTAGTTTGGTTTTTGATCATTTGTGGGATATTGACTATGTTTATTAGAATGAAATGGATTTAATAAATACCTTGTTGAATATAATAGATTTTTGTTTTTAATAAAAATTAATTAATATTTACTCACTAGCTGTCACTGTCAATTTGGTTCCAGTTCCAAATATGATTTTCTGGTTTCCAGAAGTCACACATTAGTAGTACCTTTGACAATAATTTCCACATCTATTCAACATACAAATTAACTTATTCACTTCACGTTTAGAAATAGGCGTTACAAGAATACAATACCTAAAGGTTACCTAAGATAATAAATATAATACCTTTATATTTTTACATTGTTTAACATCTGATATGTAATGTGATATGTAATATGTGATCCATTATTTTATACTTAACTTACACTAAGTTTAATTATATAATATTATTAAATTATTATATTTTTATATATATTATAACTATTTGAAGTATAACAATTTGATGCATAGAGTATAATGTATTATTATTATTATTATTATTATTATTATTATTATTATTATTATTTCAATTTACCGTCAATACTAGCCTAATTAATGACATATTTGTAGTATATTGGTTTAAAGCTCCCATACTATTTTGCATTTCTATTAACGTTAAAAGATATAAAAATTAAGGCAACCAAGGAAAGATATTAACTTACGTGCCATCACTATTAGTTTTGTCGGCTTTCCAAATATAACATTGTTATATCCTCCAGTCACACATTATGAAATCACAAACCAAAAAGTGCCTATTGTTGTGCCTAAATGTTACTGATTTTAGTTTAAGCTACAGTTTATTTTATTTAAAGCTCCCTTAAGTACATACAACAGAATGAAAGAGTAATAATTGCTATTGGTACTGTGTCATAAATTATAATGTATAAAATAGTTAATGCACATACCTGATTCAATTATTAACTTGATTCCACTAGCAAATAATAGTTTTCCAACTGCACCAGTAGTCACACATTATCAGACTACCCAACAATAAGTACTTTAAGAACACAAGATTCATTTATTCATACTGTACCTCAAATGACATAACTAGTACTAACTGTACATCAATTAGCATTATATAAAGTACGTTATTTGTGAATTATGAATGAAGAAATATTACATTTATACACTAATATCAAGAATATACTGAATGAATTGCTAAATCTGTTTAAAGGCTTTACATAAAAACTTTTGAAAAATTTGAAATTAGCTGAAAAGGTTGAAATAACAAATAATATTCTTTATGAATACCAACCTAGTCAAATATGCCAATAAGTATATTATTATGGAAAGAAATAAGTACTTACTATAACTGACAGTCATTGTGATGCCCTGACCAAACATAATCTTGTCTCCGAATGTCACACAATGTTATGTTCATTACCAATATCTATAACTTTCGACTGTTTATATTTTGCAATTAAGTACATCTCAATATGTTAACTTTAAGTTATTTAGTAAAAACTACAATTGTAGTCAAGTGTGTACTTTTCCAGTATACGTACTGCACTAATTAAGTTAAATCCTAAAATACTTCACACATTATCAATCTCTGTATCAACTCAAAACATGTAATTTATTGTAAATTACATAAGTCATGAAACATCATCATAAATTTATTACTAATATCATGAGTTACTTACTAGCTGTAACAGTCAGTTTGGTTCCACTTCCAAATATAATTTTCGTGTTATCATATGTCACACCATGCTAGTACCAGGGACAATAATATCTATATTCTATTCAGATTACAATTTAGCTTATGCACTTAACATATAACACTTGATATAGTAAGCAAGATTAAGCTTTTGATTGTACTTTTTAAGTGGCATTTTACAATTGAGTGATTTACACTATCGAGTTAAAAGCTTTTTTAGATGCTAGTACAATGTCACAGGACCATAATCATTTCTTCATTGCTTTATTTTCTCCATGCTAATGAATATGGACTTACCTGAGATAATGATGCTTATTTAATAATACTATTTAATAATGCTATTATTATAAGACACTGATTTCTCTACATAGCACTTACATTTTTTAAAACTTTGAAAACTTTTTGGAATAACTTGAGATAATACTCTTTATATATTATCAACTTTGTGAGATATGCCATGCAAAGTATGTTATAATGTTAATAAATATGTACTTACTATGATCAACAGTAAGTTTGATGCCTTGGCCAAATACAAACTTGTATCCTGATGTCACACAATGCTATGTTCATTAACAAGATCTTTCATTTTAAAGAGTTTATATTTCGCAGTTCGGTAAACCACAATTTGCTAAATTTAAGTTTAGTATTAAACCTCAAAAAGTAAACCTAACAAATCTTTAATCATACTTAGTTTTAACAGTGAAAAAGTTGTGTTCTTAATTAATTAATAATTACTCACTAGCTGTCATTGTCAGTTCCAAATATAATTTTCTGGTATCCAGAAGTCACACAATTACTGCCATAGACAATAATTCGTACATATTTTACCAATAATTCCCACACCCATTCAACATAGAAACAAGCTATGTATATGATATTTCATTATGTGATTCGCAAAATGACTTTACCTAAATAAAACTCAACATAATTTAATATAATAAATATAATTAATGTAGTTGTATTTGTTTTACATTTAGATAAGATTGCCTGTTTGTTCATATACCTGCAAATAAAGTGTCTTACAACAAAAAATATTGTAAAACAACTGAAATGTTTGATTTCTTCGCATTCAATGAATGAATTTGTTTGAGTTCTTCACATTTATGTCAGTGAATTTGAAGCTCTATCTAAACAACTATAAAGTATTTCTAAATTCCACACTCGCACTTTAATTTGATAGGACATTTTTGTACATCAAGCACATGCTTCTGAAAACTAACTGAATAAAGAACTAATTGAATAGTTGCCTATACATAATATATTCAATTTAAACCTCCAAAATAATTCATAATGCATATAACTTTAAAGGTCAATAATTCAATGCAAACTATAAATCTATTACCTGAAGTTAGATCCAAGGCAAAACAAGTAACTTACTTGACAGCACAGTTAGTTTTGTTGCGATTCCAAAGATAATTTTCTCAAATCCACCAGTAGTCACACATTATGATACCACAATGCAAAAACAATGCTAAAGCTAAAATTATACCATATAATTATATATGTCTTCATTTATCTACACTGTACATCAATTACATTGTTTGTTTAATCAGTTGCTGTTCTGATTTTTACAATTTACTTACGTGATTCAATTACTAACTTGATTCCAGAAGCAAAGAATAGTTTACCCACACCACCTCCAGTAGTCACACATTATCAAACTACCCAACAATAAGCACTCTGAATAAGAATACTGAATTTTAATGCTCACACTTTCAACTATCTTCCCCTTATTTAAAAAAATCATGCATTATGTACACATACATATATGAAGCCACATGTTTGTGTATAATGATAAAGTAATATCCCCCCACACTGAATTAAACTTTATAGCAAATATAAAAATGACCAACCTGGTTAATTATCCCATGTAATTAAAGTTATCCCATATTAAAGTTATGGTAAATAAGTACTTACTACAATTAACAGTCAACTTGATGCCTTGACCAAATATAAGCTTAGTTCCAGTTGTCACACAATGTTATAGTTATAAACGATATCTTTCAGTTTAGCAAACTTAGATTTTACAACTTCTTTACAACAATTAACAAATAATAAAAGTAAAAAATGGAAGTTTAATATTATCACTGCTACTCTACTTAAGTACAGTTAATGTAAGTAAATTTAAAGTGAATACAACATAATATTTTGATAAACCATTTACTTAAAGAAATATGTTGATTCAGATTTGTTTTTGTAAAACTAAACAAATATTTCAAAGTTAATTCTTGTTTTCTAGTTGCATTTTTGTCATAATTTAGTTTTTATTTTATTTAAAAATTTTACTTACTTAATTGAACTGTATGTGAAGTTCCTTTGCCAAATATTATTCGAAAGCCATCACTCACACTGTTACTGTCCTCATATCAAAAACTTACAGCTGTATGATGTAAAAATGTCCTATAATCTTTAGGTCTTATTGATACATTTTTTCTCACTTAATAAAATTTGTCACTTAAATAATTGTATAAAATCTGCCTCTGAAACAAAAACATTATCACAAATTATCTTATCCAACAATTTACATTTTGCTCTATTGTTGAGACCTTTGAAGTTATGTCAAGGAACAAAGTTAATTTTGAGTCAGATTTGATAGTTTAACATTAAAACATGGCAAAATATATGCAAAAGTAATCTCAGCTAATATAATGAATATCTTGATCAGTTTGATCAATTGTTGTATGTATATATTGGAAACAAACAGTTCAGTAAATATATTGAATCCACCAACATTTAAATGTTATTAAAAAAGGCAAATGAAATTGATTTTTACTCACTAGCTGTCACTGTCAATTTGATTCTACTTCCAAATATGATTTTTGTGTTTCCTGGTGTCACACAGTGCTAGTGCCTTGGAGAATAATTAAATATCCTTACTGTATTCAACATAAAGATTTTCTTTATAGCTTGCAAACTTGCATTTCTTTACAATCTTTTCAGTATAACTGTAGCTAAATATTGTTTGTATGATTCTATTGTGCTTTATGTAATCATGAATATTGCTAGAATAATGTCAAAGAAACAATTAAATATAATAATAAAATAATAAAATATAATAAGTACTTACTATAATTAACTGCCAGCTTGAGGCCTTGACCAAATATAAGCTTGTTTCCAACTGTCACACAATGCTATATTCACTAGCAATATCTCAATAACACCAACACCACAAAATAACTTAAGGTAACCTGTTAATTTAGCACTTTAACACATATAACTTATGTGACAATATTTTTGTTTTGTTGCCCTTCCAACAATCATTTTTTATAGATTCTCTACAGTATAACCAAAATTCTGTTTGGCTAAAAGGACAATAAACTTTAGTGTTCAATTCTTATTTAAAGTTACATTATAGGTATAAATTCTCCAATAGACCACGTTGTAATTTTGCTCTTTTCTGTGAAAAAGAATTAGGGATTGATTACATAGAAATATTTAAAGATACCTCAGCTCTCTCCACATTTCATTTTATACATTTTACACACTGCATTTGCTGTTTCATCAGTCAGTGATTTTTAAGCTACTCAGTATTTTAAGCAATCATTGAGAATATAGAGAATTTACAATTATTTATGAAGCAACAACATACAGTTGTGTTCTACGTTATAACTTTAAAAGTAACTTCATAGTTATCGGTTTAACTTCAATAGGCACAGCAATACACATCCTCATTTACTTACTAATTTTAATTACTAACTACCACCATTTTTTTTAACAAAATCAGCTTTTAACTAAATATAAAAAATAATTTCTTACTTGACTCTACGTTTACTAGTATTCCTTTTCCAAAGACAATTCTGCGTCCCCCATCATTCACACTATAATAAAGCCCACAGCAAAAAGACTTCTGGATACAGTCAATCATTCATTTTGTTCTACACCTGATATTGTATGAATGTTGGAATACTCCATAAAGAATATTAAGCTTAAATAAAAATCTACTATTTAAGCCTCAATTTTTAAAATATTTTCTAGGCAAAATTATATACAGTAAATATCAATTCAATCCTGACAAAAGGTTTACATTATCTTATGTTCCAGTAGTATTATCCTATCATTAACAATTTGAAAAGTTCAAAGTGATATTACTTTCTCCACTTGATTACGTTAAAAATTTTAGCCATATATAGAAATGTGAATTTGGGACTGATTATATATTTGTTTTTAAAGCTACCTAATCTCTGACAGAATAAAAAAACATACTATTGGCTAACAATAACTCATATTAACATGTATACATTAAGATAACATTAACTTTTGAATTCAAGGATGTTTAAAGTATTTTTTTGAGATTCTGAAAAAATTTACAAGAATAACTTACGTGATTCAATTATTAACTTGATTCCAGTAGCAAAGAATACTTTACCGAATGAACCTCCAGCAGTCACACATTATTAAACTACTCAACAATAAGCATCGCCATAAATTGTTCACAAATCAAACACCTTCCTTTATTTTAAAAATTAAGCCAAGAGTGTATAAGTTGTTGGTTTTTTTTTTTTCAACATAACTTCATAGACTAATATTATGAATTAAATAAATTACTCACTAGCTTGTACTGTCAATTTGATTCCAGTTCCAAATATGATTTTCCTGTCACCAAATGTCACACAATACTAGGGACTTTGACAATAATTTCCACAACACTTAGTCTTGTCAACATGGATTTATTATAGATATACTATATGTGCTTTATATCTCTATTTACAAGATTATCTATCATTCCAACTGAATTAAAAAATTTGTTGAATTACTGATTATTTCTTACTTGACTCTATGTGTAGTACGATCCCTTTTCCAAAGAAAATTCGTACTCCTGCATCATTCACACACTAGTGAAGCCCATGACAAAAAAATATACTGAATATAGTCATTCAATAGTTCATTCTGATATTTTGTATGATAATACTTTATAAGTAATATAAAGTGCTAAATCAAATTACTTTTTTAATAATAAACTTTAATAGTAACCACACTGCAATATAAATATAAATATAGATTCAAGCTGATGATGGCTAAAACTGCATTTAATATAAAACTTTAAACTTTACTAATTACGTGCATTTTCCATATGTCCCATCTGTTTCCAATTCCCTAATATCTATTCACAGGTACATACACAGAACATACAACTATTAAATGTAGCTTATAAAATACATTTTTATACTACAAACTTCACTTTTTCCTTTTGAAAATCTAAAAGAGTTTAAACAGTTAATCAACTTCATGAGTTTCCAAATAAATTATTAATCATTTCTTACTTGACTCTATGTGAAGTACTGTTCCTTTTCCAAAGATAACCCTTCGTCCTGCATCATTCACACACTATTGAACCCTCCAACGAAAAGACTACTGGATTCATTCATTCATTCATTCGTTTGTGGCTTTCAACACATAATAACATACCAAATCACTATTTATCTAAATGTTATGTATGTTAAATTTGAAAAGAAAATTCACCATGCTTAGTTTTACTACTTTTACTGGAAATATTAATGTTCAAAATTGAATACATACTTCTTGACAAGTCAGTCATAAGGACGTTCAATAAGAATAAGCAAAGTCAGAAACATATTGCTTTCAAATGATCACAACTAAAATTACATTAAATGTAAAGCTTTTATTATTAAATGTTCAAAATTTAAGTTCCTTTTCATAACATTACAATTTAGCTGCTGATTCCATGCCCATTCCAATCCTTTTGCATTTCAGTGATTTCCATTCACAAATTATTTGTTCTTTTGAAATTATATGCTGCTTTGTCAAGAATATAACAAAATAAGCACATTTTGTTGCATACTGTAAAATGTTGCATATTGAATATAAACTTAAATGGATTTTACTGATCATAGGCTTTTTGTTTTTTAAAACAGTTATTACTCTGAATTCACCACCATATTTTCAAACAAATAAGTAATAAATCTAATAAATATATCAGAATTTCTTACTTGACTCTATGTGTAATGCTGTTTGTTTTCCAAAGATAATTTTTTTGTCTCCCATCATTCACACACTAGTTAAACCATTTGCAATAAGACTTGTGGATATACTCAATCACTTTTTGGACATTCTACACCTAAAATCTTTATAAAATATGAACAAAAACCTGAAAACTTGGGCAGCAATGTAAAATAAGTGAAAGTAAAAAAGTAATCAATTGAAATTAAAGAAATAAATCCTTCATCATATGTTACTAATTCATTCCTAATTTTTTTGCTTTGCTCAAATATGTCCCATTCAGTGTCCACAAAAATAAACATAATTTTGTTTTGTTAGGTATTGAAGAATGTAGAAGTAGTTTTTAGTAAAGTATTTAAGTAAATTTCTTACTTGACTCTATGTGCAACACTATTCCTTTTCCAAAGATAATTCTTTGTCCCCCAACATTCACACACTAGTAAACTCTCCAGCAATAACAGGAATATCATATCAATATATTCATATAATATATATTCATAATATAATATACAAGATTATAAGATTTTAAAAATTGATGCAGTAGTAATATTTGTATGCAATGGAAGGTCAAAATCATGATGATTAAAACTGCTATCTTGAACAATTTACTATTATTATTAACAAGTGTACTTCTTGCTAGGAAAAAGTTATATACAATATATAACAATCAAATTCAGCTCAAGCCAAATGATCAAAAATTCTTTGGTTAGTTATATAATCTATGTATATTACACAAAATCCTTTTACACAAAATAAATCTATGTTGATGAATGTGGATCGTAGATTGGAATTTTGAAATGGAATAAAATTTTAATCATAAAAATGTGGAAAGAGAGATTTTTAAACTTGAACTTACTTGAAATAACGCTAACCTTGTTTGCTTTACCAAATATAATCTTGTTGGAGTATGACACACTTTGATATCAGTCTAGTCAATTATTACTACAAGAGCTGTACAAATATTATGAGTTCTCAAATAGACTGTATTTTATACATATATTTTACATCGACTTTAATAAAACATTATAAAATTCTACAGGTTGTATTAGTTTATGTGAGGCTATGTTATGTTAGACTATAGTATTTTAAAACAGCATATTTTTCAGAGTTATGGCAAACGTTCAGATGCATTTTGGCTTATTTATCATCTTACAATAATAAATAATATTATACTAATAATAAAGATCAGATCTAATAATAT
>JAOTRN010000043.1:19970802-19982352 GCA_028566695.1 Bagroides melapterus | reverse complement strand
ATTTTTAATGATTACAAGAGTATATTTGTAGCAAAGCAAGAAAAATGTATTAGCCGTGCATTACTTTTTTCAGTAAAAACTTACTTGTTTCAACAATCAGGATGATTCCAGAGCCAAAATAAATTCTGTTAACTCCAGTGTCAGTCACACACTATGCTTACTCAAAGCAATAACTTTGCATTTTAGTTGACCAATGTAACTCTGTTTGTCGCTTTTTTAAAATATTAAGCAAAGTTTAGTTTATTATCAGTCTAATAAGTCAGCTGATTTGACTGTGTAGTGAAATCTCAAGCAGGTAAATACATTTTTTTTGTCTTTTTTTGACATTTAAGCTACAGCAAACCGAGATTGGTCACATTTACATTTGAATCAAATTAGATCATTTTTTGATCGATAAATTCGGAATTTTCTGTTCTACAGCAGTTTTCTACATATATTTCATTGTGTTTTAGAATTTTGTGCATTTTTTGCAATTAATTGTAGATTTACAATAACAATGTGTTAACAATGTCACTGAAATAAACTGGATCTGTTTAAAAGATCATCAAATTAATGTTGGTGGTAACTGGTAGAAATTTGAATGTACTTTTATTTGCCTTATCAAACTTATTTAGCTTTGCAAATACAAAGTAAAAATACTGTTGCTAATTCTGTGAAAATTCTGTGGATACTCATCAAAAGTAACTACCTAAAAGTTTAATCAAGCCTCTAATAATCGAAAGTTATAATAGTTTAAAAACTTTACCTGATATTACTGTGATTGTTGTTCCTTTTCCAAATATTACTTTCTGTCCTGAGCTTGTCACACTTAGTTATATGTCGGCACAAAAACATGCTACTACTACTATTATACATTTTAGATGCATGAAGCAAGGTTTTGTTCATGTTTAAATAAGAACACTTTTTAATTCATTTTATAGAAAAACAAACTTGAATATGATGAAAGATATAATTAATAACACTTAGTTCAAAATACTAAATTGAAGTTTACTGTTGATTTAGATAGCTGTAGATACTATGGTCATATTAATTGCTTTGTTCCAAGAACTGCGCTTAATTAACACTTACAATATTCATTTGCATTCACTTCCAGTTAATATTACATAATCATTTTAAAGAGTGAAATGAACTATAAATGTATACAGACTATAGTAAAGCTTAATAAAAGTAACTTACTTGTTTCAATGAACAATCTTGTGCTTTGGCCAAAGATGAGCTTATTAACCCCACTTTGAGCATTCACACAGTGTATAACGCAGCAACAAAAAGTCTCACGAGTTACTTCATGCATTTAATAAGAATTTACAATGTAATGCAATGAAATAATTTAAAAAACAATTAATTATATAATTTTTAAGTATATTTCTAAAGTATGTAAAGTATATCTGTAAGTAAATGCCATTTAATTGACTCTATCTCTGCATGCTTTCCATTTTCATTACTCAATTTGTTTATCAATCTAAGAACAGAGACATTATATGATTTTGAAACTTCTAAATGTTTCCCAATAGTATTATACAGATTTAAATAATTAGCTGAATATATGAATAGTTCATTATGGTCAAATTATTTTATATTTAATGGGATCCCTCACTATTTTAAGCACAACTGTTGTACAATTAGTATATTATTAGTTTTTTTTTCCAACAACCAGCTAGTACACTAATAAATGAATAATATGAATAATTTTGGCTGCACACTTACTTTTCTCTACATTCAGTTTGATTCCTGAGCTGAAATAAAGTTTCCAGTTTCCCCCGCCAGTCACACACTGTTTTGGCCCTGATCAATAATTCTAGCTGCTTGTTGTCGTTATGACATATTTTGATTTCTTTTTATTTGAAATTTTGACCCTTTTGATAGCTATCACACATAGCCCTATGTGTTACTATATATTTATATGACAAATATTCTGGGAACATAGAGCATTCTTTAAGACCATTTAAATTACCAGTATGAACATAAACACTATAGTACGAGAAAATTAATGAAAAGTCCACAGTATACATTTATAACTCAAATCAAGCAAGCAAAAATTCCTGGACAAGATTAATGAAATTAATAATGAATAAAACATTGTACTCACTGGAATTAATGATAAGTTTTATGGCTGATCCAAAGAACAACTTTCCATATCCAGTTTGACTATTCACACAGTAGGAAACTACATGACACTAAGTCTACACATATTGAATAAGAACACAATAGCTACCTACCTAGATCCTTTTTCCAATGTTTTGTTTTAAAGCTTTTTTAAGGCATAATATATGGTAGCTGGCAGATCTTGTGAGTTATTAGAACTACGCTATTAGTATTAACCAAACCATCAACCAAGAGACTAAAAGTGGCCTACAGTATATACTGTATACTATATACTATTTAGAATCAGTAATGAAAGAAAGTAAATAACTTATTTTTAAGTAAATCACTTACTTTTCTCAATTACCAACGTTGATCCTTTAGCAAAAATTAGCTTAGAAAAGCCACTTGAAGCAGTCGCACAGTTCATAAGCAGGTAACAAAAAGCCTCAAGTATAAGCATAGGTATTTAATTTCATCTATAAATCGAGACTTAGATACTGTTTAAATCCTAAATCCTAACTTATCCTAAACTGACCTATATACCAATGCGTATTAGGTAATCAGGATGCTATTAAAGTGAACACTTTTCTCAACAATCTTAAACATTCTTAATACATTTCTTAATAAATTTCAACTATAACTATATTGTTAAGTTAATGTCAAGATAAATGTTTGCATACATGAACATACATTCCAGTGATTTTTAAAAATTACAGGAAAATATTCATAATAGAGCAAGGAAAATGTATTAGCCCTGCATTACCTTTTCAGTAAATACTTACTTGTTTCAACAACCAAGTTGATTCCAGAGCTAAAATAGATTTTGGTACCTCCAGTGCCAGTCACACACTGTGCTATTGCTGAGCAATAACGTTGCATTTTGGTTGAATATTATAAAGTGAAATTCTTAACTGAATTCACCAATTTTCTAAAATATTAACAAAGTTAAGTTTAATGTCATTCTAATTAATAAACTGACTTGTTGGATTGTATATTGAAATCTCTGTCAGGTAGATATTCATATATATTGAATTACATGCTAAGAATTCAGATTTCTTAGATAGTAATTTTGTTTACTTGCAAGATTTGTCCTGTTGTTAATATCTAAAAGTGTTTTTGATTAAAAAAAAAAGTGTGTTAAAGAATGTCTTTTGTGTTTATCATATTTTGCGCATACATTTTTTTAAATATATTTATTAGCTAGAATTTTGCACTAATCCAAAGATCTATAATTTGATCATTACTATATTATTATAGTATTATTATTATTACTCTTTTATGAAAATCAAGTTCATAAATAACAAATTTTTGCACCTTTACATCCTCATTAATTTATATGGCAAAATTCATAGAGTAAATCACAAAATATACAAAATGGTTACAACCATAACACTTACTTGACTGTACCAGGAGTTTGCTTGCTTTGCTAAAGGTCATTTTTCCAGCATTATTAGACACACACTGCTACACTTCATAACATTTACTCTACAGAGTGGTATGTATGCAGCAGACTATTTCACCTTCCAGAATAAGGTAATAAAATCCACACTTTCTGCCTCATTGTGATTTGAGTAATCTAAAACCAACAACCAACATTAACAAGACAGAAGTTCAGCACTAAAAAACAAGTCTGTGACAAGTATATGTCAGTACACAAACTCTATAAAATTAGAAGTCACTTCTCCATGAAATATTAGTAGAAAATGGAATCAAATCACACTCGCCTTTTTCCACTATAAGCCGTGTTCCAGTACCAAAGATAATCCTGGTAGCACCAGTATTCACACAGACATATAATCTATATCAAAAACACCATGAATAACGCATTCATGCAGAAATGTCACCTAGCATTTAAACACATTTCTTCAGACTATTAAAGATTTTTTTTAAAAAGTTAGCTGTAAAAAAAAAAGAAGAAAAGAAATCTATTGTATTCTATTGTAAAATAGTATTTTACATCACAACAACCTCACCTTCACACAAAAAGTAGAATCAGGTTCTTTGTAATACTGTTTATATAGTTATAGTAGTTTAGTTAGTTAGTTTATTTTAAAGATTTTGGCACACATTCCTTTTTTCTACTATAAGTCTCAATCCAGAACTAAAGTAGATCCTGTTGCTTATCTATTAGTCATATATTACACATTTATTACACAAAATTGTAAATATTAAATATATACTTTATTTTCCCTATAATGTGAAAGCATCACTACCTAAATACATCACATCTAATCGAATAAGTACAAGTGGAATAAAGATTCATTGTTAATATGAAAGATTAATGTCCAACCTGAATTGACGATAAGTTTCGTGCCTTCTCCGAATATTAATTTGTATGCGCCTCCACTCACTATCACACAGTTTCTTATGGCATGACAAATACATTTGCAATTCTTGTACATGTATTTGCACAAGTATTGAAGGAAATAGAAATATAAAAGACGAGAATATTGCGTATCTTTATTTTTTTATTCTTTCCATTATTAATTTTTTATATTCAAGCTAAGATATAATATACTATGGATTCAACCTGCATGGTTATGTATCCATTGTATATAATATATCCATAGTATCTAAATTTATTTTTTTGTTTGTTTGTTTGTTTGTTTGTTTTTTTAAGACTAAGTAAGTTACAAATGATTATGAAACATTAACCTGCCAATGAAACACATAATACACGATTCTCTTCATTTCAAAGCACGAAATGTTAACAAGAATGTTTTATACTTTCAGGAATTAATTATTAGATTTGTGACTTATCTAAAGACTAACCTACTGTAAAGTGTGTAACGTTACATAACAGTAACTTGGGGTACTAAACAACAAGTTACCTTTAAGCTTCTTATTTGAACGATTAAAATTCAAGATCTTAACGAAGTAACTTTTCACTTTCACATGCTATGAGTTCATGTAGTGAATGTAATAAAATTCCAGTAACACAGTATGCAAACACTTACTTGACTGTACCAGCAGTTTTAATCCTTCACCAAAGATCACTTTCCTTGCATTATTATCCACACACTGCTACACCTCATTACATTTTCCTCACTAGCCTCCAGTGTAGACAATAGACTTATTTGCCAAATACACAATGCATCACACACTCATACAGAAGTGAAATACATTACTTCTACATATTAAAGATTTTTAAAGTAAACCTGCTCTAAGTAAAGATGCTGGAATCAATTAGTAAAAAAGGGCAACAAAAAAACTCTAACACAACATCATTGTTGTCTATATCCTAATTATTATTTAAAAGATTAGTTCATTTTAAACCATTTAAAGAATGTATTTCTAATTTTATCATATTGAAATCAAGCTTATTCTACATAAGCCTTATCCAGAAACAGTACATCATATACTGTCGTATTGACAAACTGACTTTCACACAAATAAATCTAATTAAGATTAAGAAGCGGTTTTTAGCACACTTACTTTTTTCTACAATCAGATTCGTTCCAGAGCCAAAGTAGATTCTGTTGTTTCCAGACACACACTGTTCTGTCCCTCATCAATAACTAATCTAGATATTAACTGCATTCAATTCAACATTAAACATTAAATATATACTTCAGATGTACACTATAAACACGTGATGACCTAAATACATCTATTACTATTCAAAACGAATCTATTAGGGACTAATCTATTTACGAATGAAAAGATCATTTATACTGTTAGAAATAAAGATTATTTACAACATACCTGAAATTACTGTAAGTTTTGTGCCTTCTGCAAATATTAATTTATATCCTCCTGCACCTCCAGTCACACAGTTTCTTACAGCTTCACAAATACATATGCATTTTCTGCCCACAACCGTCTTGAGTAACACTGTATATATATATATAAACTATAAAATAGATTATTTACAATTAAATAATATATTACAATATGTCATACAGTAAGTAATGTTAAATCGTATGTAATTGGTATCTGATTTTTTACTAATTTAAGCTATGCTGTAGTTCAGCTAAAGCCTTTGAAAGTTGTTGTTTAAATTATTCAAATTTTCCAAAAGAAGGTTTCTAATATTTCAAAGGAAACTACAAAGACAATATTATAGAAACTTGCCTGATTCAACAATGAGTTGGGTTCCAGCCCCAAAGATCACCTTGTTTACATTCACACACACTTATAGTCTATGTCAAAAACATAAGCATGCTGTCCTCATATAGAAATATTTCTAGCATGTCTTATAATTGGCTTATTTTTAGAGGTTTGAGTAGAAAAATCTGCATAAGGCTAAGATTGTCCCACTAGAGTTACTGTATGTGTGTCATATTATTGCATTTAAGAAACTAAATTATGTAATGTGTAGTGAAATTCATATAATATATTATACAAATGTAGAAAGATTTTAATTATAGTAAACACTTACTTGATTGTAATAGCAGATTTATGCCTTTAGCAAAGATCAGTTTTCCTCCATAGTTATTATCCACACACTGTTACACATCATAACATTTTCTCTATAACCACCAGTGTGACTCTTAAGCCACATACACAATCCATGCAGAAATGTAACCTAGCATTTAAACAGTTTTCTTCACAACTGCTACGTATTAACATTATCTCTATAGCTATATAGGTTGTTTTTCCAAATACACCATGCATGATGCAGAAATGTAAACTTGTATAATTGTAAAAAATATAAAATAAAATTATATACTACTTTATCAGGCAGATTTGGATTCAGATATTTGCACACTTACTTTTTTCTACAGTCACTTTTGTTCCAGAGCCAAAGTAGATTCTGTTGTTTCCAGAAGTTGTCACACACTATTATGTCCCTTATCAATAACTCACCATTCATTTATTATTTATATATTACATAAAATTGCACTTTAAGTCTTTAATTAAAGTGTACTTAAAGTAAACTTTAAGTCTATAGTAAAAATGTATAATATAGTAGATTAACGGTGTTCTGTACACATGATCCAGTAAGAACAATTAGCCATACTAAGTTTTCAAGATTTTTAAAAACAATAATGCTTTGTACTGTTAATACCGTATAAATGATTTTTATATCCCACCTAAATCCATTGTACGTATTAATTATATTGATTGTCGCTGTAAATAACTCTAAATGACATGATTTACTAATAGATAATAAAGATTAATCTTAAAGCACTAAAACTGTATGATGAGTTCTACAAGTTCCTAGTTCATTTTGCTCATATTTTTATCAGAATGCACAGCAAACCCCAATCTCATGAAAAGAAAGTTACACGATATCAGTATCGTAACACTATCAAAGGGGTCTTTAAAATACAGATGCTGTCATGTGTAACAAGTGCGGCAACCTCCACTGAATTCATTATAACACTACATTATAGCTTTAGGATGTATTTTGTGTTACAGTTACAAAATATACACTTACTTTTTTCTACTGTCAGTTTTGTTCCAGAGCCAAAGTAGATTCTGTCACTTCCAGAAAAAGTCACACACTGTTTGGTCTCTTATCAATAACTCTCCATTAATCAAAGAGTATTATAGTTATATTATATCAGTATATTAAATTATGTTTGTTTATGTAGCATTATAGAGCAAAAATATATAACAATGTTAATTTTCAGTATAGCATATAGACGTCATTAACTAAATACACCACACTACTAATACAATAATCATATTACAAATTAATATAAAAGATTATTTCTGCCTCACCTGAATTTACTGTTAGTTTCAAACCTTCTGCAAATATTAACTTGTATTGTGCTGCACCTCCAGTCACACAGTTTTGAATGGCTTAGCAAATACATTTACTGTGTATAGCTGAATCTCACTGTACATGACCACAACATGCATTATTTTAATATAACCAAATAACTAGTAATATGCACTATTACTAATGTATTACATGTATTAATTCCACTTAATTAACACTCTATGAATTTATATAGAAGACATCATGAAATCCTTTCATGAAGTTTTACAAAAGACCATAAATACGCTCAACACTTACCTGATTCTGCTAACAGTTTTATGCCTTTGCCAAAGGTCAGTTTTCCAAAGTTATCAGTCACACACTGCTACAACTCTTAACATTTTCTCTCTAGCATCTTAGGGTATTCAGTGTTTTTTTTCTCCCTAAATAACGTAATACACCTACAATGTCGAGAATTTGCCTTCTTTATAATTACAGTAATATAAAACAAGTAACCTGAATAAATGATCGTGTATCTTTGTAGATTATCAAAAGTAAATATTAATCTACTATTAAAGAGCAGTAGTAGTACAGAACATCATCTCGCATTTACAAACTGCATATCCCAAAAAATTTCAACCAAAGCTTTTTAAAAAAATGCGAATAGAAAAAGATTATAAACGCTTGCCTGATTCAACTAGAAGTTTTGTTCCAGCTCCAAAGATCAGCTTGTTTGCATTCACACACACTTACAGTCTATATCAAATACTTATACCTGCTGCTCTCATAGAGAAATCACAAGAAATAAACTTGTGGCTGAAATTCTACCTGAAATCTGAGTAGAACATCTATATCAAAAACACTTGCCTGTTTCAACAATAAGTTGTGTTCTAGCACCAAAGATAATTCTGGTAACGCCAAGACGTACACTATATCAAATACAACATACAAAAAATGTACCTACAGTAATGAAATATTATTGAAATTGAACTGTTTAAAGAAAGTATTTTGTGGATGAAGTGAAATTCAACTAAATTACACAAACCTATTTACAGCATGCACTTACTTGACTGTACCAGCAGTTTAATGCCTATGCCAAAGGTTAGTTTTCCTCCATAGCCAGTATACACACACTGCTACACCTCATAGCATTTTCTCTATAACCTCCAATGATTAACTCACTTAACCAATGTAACCTAGCATCTAACATTTCTTCACATAAGTAACAAAATCTGTGATACCATTTAATTAGGAATAAAATACATTATTTTTTGTGTTGTATTCTGGATCAAACTGTAATTCGTTTCTTTTAGTCTACATATAATACCTATACATTTCACTGTAAACATTAAGTAAATAGTAGAAATGAATCTGTAAATCCTATAATGGGTTTTCATTATTGAAGAATGAGTATCTAAATTACTATTTAGTACATTTGCATGCTTTTCAAAGGAAAACTAATAACTTGAATTTTGTATATAGACAAAAATTTTAGTAGTTGCCAATTTTTATATACACACATAGTAAGCTATGAGATAGGCATATTAATATCTATTGAAATTATACCTGGCAATAACCTTTGACAAAGCTGAAATGAACTTTGCACCTGATCCGAAGCTTAACTTGTAATATTTGTCTCTACTATTTACACACCGGGAAGCTACAAAACACTAACTCAGTGTACTAAACAAAAGCCAAATAACCATATCCATGCACTATTAAAATACCATTTAATAAAGAACATTTTACACCATCATTTACTATAAGTTCATAGAGTCAATGTAGCGAAGTTCATCACTTACTTGACTGTACCAGGACTTTTATGCCTTTGCCAAAGATCAGATTGTCAAAGCTGTTAGACACACACTGCTACATCTCATTACATTTTCTCGATAGCTTCCAACGTATACAACAAACTACTTTGTCTTAATTACTTTAGCATCATTTAATTAGATATACTTGTATTTTAAACAAAGCCTGTAGTATGGAAGGCAATCGTTCAAAGTACATTGTATAGGATCGTGTTGTGAAATAGTGTTTTGCGTGACAGCAAACAGACCTTCATACAAATAAACAGGATTAGGAGCTTTGTAGTGATTTTTAAACTTTTTTAACTTACTTTTTTCTACAATCAGTTTCGTTCCAGAACCAAAGTAGATTTTGTTGTTTCCAGAATAAGTCACACACTGTTCTGTCCCTTATCAACAACTCAACAACAAACGTAATAAAGATTCATTTTTGAATATTAGCATATTTACACTATTAATAGGAAACATTTTTATATCCTACCTGAATTTACTGTGAGTTCTGTGCCTTTTGCA
This sequence comes from Bagroides melapterus, assembly GCA_028566695.1. NCBI lineage: Eukaryota > Metazoa > Chordata > Actinopteri > Siluriformes > Bagridae > Bagroides > Bagroides melapterus. The sequence goes on along the minus strand of JAOTRN010000043.1, from coordinate 19,972,299 downwards.
AATATCAGTTTATATCCACTGCTCGCAGTCACACAGTTTATAGTAGCTTGACAAATACATGTTCCATTTTGGCCTTTAACCATAATATGAAACAAGGATATATTTTTTTGTTAATTATGGTTTTGTTTTTTTGGTTTATTTTGCAGTATGTGTAGGTTAAGAAAAAATGCTTACTATATTGTTGTACAGGAGGCGGCCTGGATAAAATTAATTTGTTTGCATTTAAGAAATATATACTTAAAATGTTACAAAAGAGTTTAGCATATTTATAGCTATAAAAAAAACAATACGAAAAAACTATAAGAAATACATGAATGTAAATCTTAATAAAAGTATTTTTTATCTAATTGTAATGAATTCCTACATATTAGGATCTTTGAAATACTTTTAAATTCGCACTTACTTTGTTCTACAATCAGTTTCATTCCAGAACCGAAGTAGAGCCTGTAGCTTCCAGACACACACTGATCTGTCTCTTAACAACTAGTCTCTGTTAATCTAATTATTTTTTTACATTCAATGATACTGTAAACATTCTGTATTTACAGTAGAAATGTAAAGTATAGTCAATTGACAGTATTTTTCATCATTTAATATGTATTTTGAGATACAATAAAGCTTATGAAATTACACTTACTTTTTTCAACAATCAGTTTTGTTCCAGAGCCAAAGTAGATTTGGTAGTTTCCAGAATAAGTCACACACTCTTCGGTCTCTTATCAATAACTCTCCATCAATCTATTCTATACAGTACATTATGCTAAGTATAAAATATATAGTAGAAATCTATAGTGTAGCTGATTAACAATATTCCATAAAGTCATTACTACCTGGCTACATTATGTAACTAGAAGTATAATCATATGAAAGAAAGATTATTTTTGTCCTACCTGAATTTACTGTAAGTTTCACACCTTCTGTAAATATTAGCTTGTATTGTCCTGAACCTTGAGTCACACAGTTTATAATGCCATGGCAAATACATGTGCATGTGCCTGCTCAATATATTTGAATTTTAACTAGTAATATGTACTATTGCTAATGTACTAATTCAGATTCTTAACACATTATGAATTTATACAGCGAAACTTGAGAAAATAATATATACAACAGAACATAATTACAGAAAACACTTACTTGACTCTACTAGCAGCTTTATGACTTTGACAAAGGTCAGTTTTCCAAAGTTATTAGACACACATTGTTACACCTCACAGCATTTTCTCTCTAGACCTTGATTTATGAATTAGATTGTATTGACTCCATAACTAAAGGTAATATACAGTATATAAACAATCTACAATGTTGTCTCTTTTTTGGGACAATAAAATAAAACCAACACTAAAGATCAGCATGGAAAAACTGAATAGAAACACTCGCCTGGTTCTACTATAAGTCGTGTTCCAGCACCAAAGATAATCCTCGTATTGCCAAGATTCACACTGACTTAAACTCTAGTACAAATACATTAGGCACAACATACTCATGCAAAAACAA
>JAOTRN010000043.1:19921706-19943880 GCA_028566695.1 Bagroides melapterus | reverse complement strand
CCCCCCCCCCCCCCCCCCCCCCCCCCCCCCCCCCCCCCCCCCCCCCCCCCCCCCAAAAAAAAAAAAAAAAAAAAAAAAAAGGACAGAGCGAGTGATTGAAGCCTTAACTGTGCTCATAGATCTTTTCCTACATTATAAAGTAATTATTTCCATAGTCAGCTTGTTTTATTATGCCACTTTAAATCTTTTTTTAAATACATTTCGTCTTTTAAATGCAACAAGAAGCACGATCACACGGCAGATAGAGATATTTAAAGTCGTCTCCGATAAGTCTTTACATGGGGGGAAAAAAAAACCTTTCTGTGCTTTCCCTTCATAAGTGACACTGTCATTCTTCACTTTAAGATCCATCTCAAAAAAATGAAAAAAAAAAAAAAAAAAAAAAAGGCCGGTTCACCATCACCATAAAAAGAAAAACTACTGAACACATTTTATTTAGACAATGAAGGTTATCCAACGCTGACCTCCAGCCAGAAAAACAGCCAGCCGTTATTAAACAGAAGCACAAACCCGGGCGTTATGTCATCAAATTAAAAGTTTTTTTTTTTTTTTTTTAGTGCTGCATGTCTAAACTTCAGAAGGAGAAAAGAACAAAACCTTCAAAACTTCTTGTTTGACCAGATCAGAGAAACAAAACAGAGTAAACGTCTGACAGTGGGAACTAAAACTTTGTAGAGCTTGTCCACAACCAGAGCTAGCTTAGAGAACCATTATAGAATGACCGCTATTTTGAAAAACAGCACAAAAAGCTTTATCAGTTTTTTTTTTAAACAGTAAAGGCATGAAGAAAACACCAGTTTCTCTTAAACAACCAAAGGGAGTTCATTTGAATGTTTCCTGATCCGGTTACAATTTAGTGGCTATGGCAATGTTCTTGTTTCTTCCTTCAGAGAACAGTTCATTCGTCCCGCTTGCGATCCTTCTGCTTCCCCCACCCACAATGCTGAACCAGCAGCGTTGATGCTGGACCCGTGTTTTTTTTTTGTTTGTTTTTTGTTTTTGTTTGTTTTCTTTGCTTTTTTTTTTTTTTTATCTTCGAGACGCTGCCAACTACAATGTTGGTTATTCTTTTTAAAAAAAAAAAGAAAAAAGAAAAAAAAACAACAAAAAAAAAACAAACAGACAGACAAAGCGAGAGCAATACTACAAACACTGACGAGGCACAAAAAAAAAAGAAGAGAGAAAAGAAAAAAAAAAAAAGAGCGAGCTTGAGGAGAAAAAAAAAAGAAAAAAGCTTAAATCTTTGAAAGGCAGAACATGAATGGATGGAGCTTCTTGGTAAGCAAGTTAAGGTGTTGCTCAAGAAAACAAGAAGAGCTAGAAGGGATGGGGGAGTAGAATATAGAAGCTCCCCGTTAGCAGTAAACTACTGAACATATTAATTCAATATTGTCTCAAAGCTAAAACTGCTACATAACAAGTCACAAAATACAGTATTGTTAAATGCAATCTCTATTGCAGCTAATGATACTACACTCAATATCTAGAGTCTAAGCCCTACCTCCGGTTGATTCATCTTTATGCAATAATAATATTATGGTGCAGTTCATATAGCAGTCTCATTTCTAGAAGAGCAGATAACAGACCCGACCCCCCCCCCCGCCCCACCCACACCCTCAAAACAAAACCCTTCCAATAGAGATCTAACTATATCCTGTGCGCGACCCACAGAGGCACGCTCGTTACACCCACTGCAATATACACAGCACTTTATTCTCACTATATATATCTTTCCCACCCTAGATACAGAGCACTCCTCCGTGCTAATATGCTTGGAAAAGTTCATCCTTCTATTTTGCCCTTCCATTTCTACCCGTCCATAAACCCCCCCATTCTTCTCCCTCAAAAACAGGCACGCATACACAAACACAAAACACACACACGCGCACACACACACCCAAACGGCATCACTCTCTCCCATGTGCTGTGAATCAGTCCTGCAAAACAGGTAAAAGCAGGTGGTTTTGACGAGGTCGGGTCCAGTGTCCAGAGCCCGAATGAAACAGGAGGAGTACTTTTTTTTTTTTTGTCCCTTAGAGGAAGCAGAGTGGTGATCAGAGAGGGAGTTCCCACTAAGTCACCCTCTATGTGACCGGTTCTGCAGCGGCTACATGCTGAGCAGTGCGGTATATCAGGTGCTTTTTATGCCCTCCTTGCCTTAGAGGCGCAGAAAGGCAAAGATGGAGAGACAGAGAGAAAGAGAGAGGAGAGGACTGCACCTCCCCTGTCGCTCAGACAAGCGGTTGCTTTGGAGCGTGGTTTCGGTTCACGCCGGCCGCCGTCTCCAGCCTCCACACGCAGATTAACGCCGGAAAACAAATTTCCGATTGGAGCTTGTGGTTTTGCACCTCTTCTTTATCTTCGGTATCGTTTTCGCACAAGTGCTTTGCACCCGCTCTGTGTACCTCTTCAGTGCGGCGGGTTCATGGTGCCGTGGCCACGCTGCTGCTTCTGCTTTTGCTGCATGAGGAGCTGCTCCAACGCCGAAGGGCCTGGCTGCATCATTGTGCTCGACCAGATAGACTGAGGACACACAGAGGCTCGTTTATAAATTTAAACTGCCGAGAAAACCAGATGAAGCAACAGATCCAGCAAGTAGAATCCTGTCCTCTATCTAAATACCAGTATAAAACTAACTACTAATTTCAACACCCATCCTGTTACTGTAAAAACTGTACCTTGAAGCTGTCGAGTAAGACAGTAGATGAATCGTCCATGGGCATGTCCTGAGGAGCCCAGCTATTGGTTGGGGCACTCTGGTGCCAGCTGTTTGGTTCTGGTGCAGATGAGCCAGCTGGCAAGTAGTCAAGCCCAAAGCCACTTACGCCTACAAAGGGGGTTGGATATTTTGAATATCGTCATTTAAGAATAGAAATAATGTTAATTATTAACACTGAAGTTTACGCCTACCAGTCTTTTCAGGCTTCCAGCGGTCAGCTGTTCTGCGGTCACGGCTGTCTGGCGTGCCAATGGGGCCAAAATTGGAAAAGGGCAGAGCGCCATGGCTGTGAGTGGGAGGCGACGATGGCAGGCTGCTCGGGTTGGAGGAGTGGGGGGACTGGCTGGCTGGGGTTGAGTGATCTACCATAACAACAAAAAACAACCTTTAAAAGTTCTTTGTCAAAGAAAATGCTTTTTAAATAACGACTGGGTATTGTGTATATAAAATATTCACGCAGCTGTGAAAGATGACCTACCTGAGCTGGCAGGAAGAGAGGGTGACCATGGGGTTCCTTCAAACAATGAGTAAAGAGAAGGTTCCTGGTGCATCATGGGTACATCAGGCTTTGGTGCGCTCGCTATGTTTTTACCATATGCCTCGCTGAATATGCTGTTGTTTTGGTAATTCTCCTAGAACGCCAACACAACTGTCTTTAATCGTACATGGAAATGACACCTGAACACCAGCTCTTTAGACCAGACTAGTGCTGTTAATCAGTGAGCAGAGAAAGCGTTAAGCTGTTAATCCGGCTTTCAAAAAGAATTCAATTCAATATTATTTGTATAGCGTTTTTTTTTTTTAGAAATTAGTTATATAGTGTGTTTGTATTTATCCCCATTGAACAAGCCTGAGGTGAGGCAAAAACCTCCATTAGATGGAAGAGGAAGAAACCATGAGAGGAACCAGGCTCAAAAGTGAACCTCGTCCTCATTTGAGTGACACTGGAGGGCGTTAAATAAAAAGAAATCAAAACTGTACTAGATTTATGAAGTATTTCTTTGGAGTATGCTGCCATCTAGCGTTACAAATACAGTTCTTCAGGCTGCAAGAACATTTCTGGGTGTTTTGATGATAAATTGCATTGCTGATTTACCTGAATAGGAAAGACAGAGCGGTGTAGAAGAGAGGACTGGCCCATTACCTCTGAACCACTGTCCAGCCTGGACTGGCTTGATAACTAGAAAAAAAAAAAGAAGAAGCAATATAAGTAAACTTTCAACATAACATAGAAATAAAAATACATATTCAAGCAAGACAATCATCTTTTTTTTTTTTTTATCTACCGACATATTCTCTTCAAAATTTTTACATCACTGTCCACCTGCACATTCATGCACTGAACTAAATCAGTCAAATTTGTGGTAGCAACATATGAAAAGTCAAAAGCTTCAGTTTATGCTCACATAAGTGTGACATTATGTGGAAAATTCAGTAGATCACCACAATTTTTATTTGAACAGTTTTTTGTTTGTTTGTTTTTTCATTGCACTGCTCCATATGACTGGCTACAACTACATGAATGAGCAGGTGTACAGGTGTTTCTAACAAAGTGGACACTGAGTGAGCATTAACGTCAAGACAAACAAAGAAGTTGAAGCAACAGAGTTTGTAAATAAGAAGACAGAGAAATAGTAATTAAAAAAAAAAAAGCCCTGCCTAAAGAAATAGGAGGGAAAACGACATACAAACATGTTTCTTCCAGGAGCAGAATTAAGAGGGCCGGCCAAGGCCTGGTAGAAATCATGTGGCTTAGAAAAGACCAACTCCTCCTCCTCCTCAAAGTCTGCCAGAGTTTTTAACAGGTCTGGAGGAAGAAGAGGAGAGCTCTTGTTGTCCTAGTGAAAGATGAAGCACACAGGGAAGGAAGGAGACAGAAGAGAAATGGAAAGAGAAAAGAGAAAGAAACAGGCCTTTAAGAAATGAGAGCACCTGACGGAGAGCCTGAGAAAAGCAACAGATTTGCTCGTCTCTACCGGAGTCATGGAAACAGCCAAGTTAGAATCAGTGTAACTAAAATCATCAGGAAACCTCACCCTGGCAGGGGACCGCTTGGAAAGATTAGGCATGCAAACTTTAAGGCATGCATCAATTTTAGACCTGCTATTAGTACTGTACTATAGAGCTCCAATGAGATCTCACTCAATACAAAGGGGAACAAAAAAAACAAAACAAAAAAAACCCTTGAACCTACACATACACAATACTTGATCTTTTTTTGGTGGGCTGTTTATTATCACTTCGCACCCACATACAAGAATGGCAGCTGTGCCAGTGCTTTGCACAAAAAAAAAAAAAAGGAAAGGGAAAGGACTTCTTGACTCAGTATTCTAGAGCTGTATGGAACTGTGTCCAAAAATCAAAGATTTTTTTCTTTTTTAAACAAAACGCTAAGTAAACGTCTTGATAAAGACATAATTGCAATAATATTACCCTTTTTAATGTTATGAATTTTAACTTCTTAGGTCTAAGTTAGATTTTAAAGCTCATCATACATTGTGCATCCAAAATAAATAAATAAATATCAACAAACCTCATAAGGTGGCACTCTGGAAGTATTCTCCTGTTCTGGGCAAAAGACTCCAGGCTGGTGTTTTCCCATCCTGTCTGCCAAGCTGCCCCTGTTCTCAGTCATACGGTATGGTGGCTCCCAGTAAAAATCCTGCATTTTCACTTCTTGGAAATTCATCTTCTTGTCCATGCTGGGCTGGGGAGGCTGCAGGGACATGGTAGGGGGTATGGGGTGCTCAAAGAGCTTCATGTGGTCCTGTGCAGGCATGAAGAATGGCGGTTTCACAGACATGGGCATCTTGGACATCGAGGACGGGGCCTGGTGTTGGCTCCACATTTGGCCAGGCTGCTCAGACACCGGCATGTAGGACTGTGTAAGAGACGGACATTTCATGAACATAAAGACAGCTCCGTAACAGATCGACAAACACTGTGTACAGTAATACCTCAAAGCCGTGAGATTACGTTCCAGGACCGGTCTCAAACGACGAGGTTTCACGGATGTGCGGTGGAATCACTAAAAATGCTAATACTGTACTCTAACAGATTATTTTTAGAGTGTATACCCCAAATATGATCCCAATCATGCTCTTTTACCTTTTCTGATAGCGTCATCACTTTCTTCTGACGCTTACGAGTAGGGCTAAGAGACTTAGAAGTTGCGGGGCGTTTGGGCATCTTGAGGTGTTTTATAAAAACCAAGAAAAAAATAAATAAATAATCACTGATCTCACATCTTCACACTTACAGAATATATGCACATCTTGAACAGCGTACAAGGTGCAGGGAGATGACCCACAATATCACGCATACAAAGCATAAGTAAACACTTTGGCAGGATATTGCGAGGATATCGCAGTTCTGAGAAAAATTTGCAGATGCAAATTAGTTTGGCTCCAATAAACATTTCACAGGTCAGTGAAGTGTGTGAGGTATTACTGTACTCATAAAAATGCTCCCATACCTTCGGACATCACATTATATACGTGACATAAGCCTAATGTCCTTCACGATGATGATGATGAATTGCAAACCCGTATGAAGTTTAAACCAAGTCAGACGAATCAAATGTTATCCAACGCTGGCTAATTTATTGTTTACTTATTAACAGTACCTGCTGCATGCCGGTGTGGTGAGGTGGACTTTTGCCCAGCTGAGAGGTCTGCTTGGTGGGTGACTGTTGCTGCTGCTGCACCTGAAGCTGCACACTCTGCTGTAGGGATGGTTTGGAAGGCTGTGGAGGAGCTGGCTGTGGTTGCTGGGGCTGAGTTGGGGCTTGAGGTTGAGGAGGCCCCTGAGTGAGAGACCCAGGACCAGAGGGTCTCTGCTGGCTATAGGGAATGTGTGAGGGCTTTCCAGATTGCACCTGATTGGGAGACTGAGGATGGGAGGTAGGCTGCAGGAAGGAGGTGGGGACAGACACACCTGTCGGGAAGGTGAAGCCAGGATTCATAGAAAATGCCACAGGGGGTGGGATCACGTATGCAGGCGGAGGAAAACCTGGTGGAGGAGAAAGGAATTTGTAGGTGTTCATAAAAATATTTGTTATAGAAGACACTGAAAGGGAATGTTTGTACCTGGCCTACTGGGGAGAGGAGGAAATGCTCCTGGGTGATGTATGGGGATGAACTGGGACGAGCATGTTGTCTGCGTCTGTGTGACTGGAGTTTTCCTTGCCTCGGACACTGGAGTCTTCCTCATTTCTGCCTGAGTTTTTACCTTCACAGAAGCACATAAAGAAAAAAAAGGAAATCAAATGGGCTGACTCAAAGACGCTGAATTCCACAAGAATGCACAAATCTCAGAAACACAATTCCCCCACCTGTTTCCCTGCATCCAACGCTTTCTCCTGACTGTTCTTTTTAACTTCACTCTTCCTCTTGCCATCCTTCTTCTGCTCATTTTTCAGTGGCATTCCGTTGCCCTTGCCAAAGCCTGCTCGCTCCTTCCCTCCGTCCCTGTGTTGCTGGGTACGGCTCTGCTCACGGCTCTGTTCACGAGGTTTGATATTCTCCTTGAAGGTGACTACAGGCCTCTCACTGCTCTCCAGACCACTGCTCTGGCTCTTCCCCATGGAAAGTACTGATTTGAGGCCAGAAGAGCCATCATTGGGATTCTGCTCACCATTCGATGATTCCTGCAGCACAGAAGGTTCCTTCTCTTGCGGCTCTTCCACTGCCAGCTCAGGGATTTCGGTGAAGAAGAGAAGTAAACCATCACTGATGCAGCACTGGATTAGCCTGGAAAGAAACGTGAACGTTAAAACGGTTCCGGAAATTTCATACATCAAGTGAAACCTGGTCAAAGAAGAGGGGGAAGAAAAACAAAAACAACTCACCCAGGGTGGTTGTCTGCCACCCACTTGCCCAAACTGATGAGCCTCTGATGACGGGCATGAACTATGAAGCTGTCTTTGCCAACTGCAATGCCCTGGTGTCCTTTGGAAAAGTCTAGCAACCTGGATCATCAAATTGATTTTAGTTTATCAAAAAGGTCACAGAACAAATACAAAAATATATTTACAAATATGAGAGATTTGAGGAGTTTAAAAATCAGTCCTGCACCTCTACATCAAACGCTAAGAAGGTTCCTTGGCATCAGTTTGAGTGCAAGTGCTTCTGATTATGATAAAGTAATAAAGGTTGAGTTACCTTAATGCAGGCCTCAAAGCCAAAAAGCCTTGGAGCTCAAACTCTTCTGGGAGAGGAGTAGCTGTAACAGAAGCAGATAAAAATTTTCAGAACTGATTTCTTTTACACGGCGCACCGACGAGACATCATAATGCACCGCTAAGTGGATCTACACATTACCTGATGAATTTGACACATCCTCCTCCTTGGGCTGGAAGCTGTTAAGTATGGACACCAGCCATGGCCAAATGCTGTGTGAAGATGACACATACATCACATAAATCAAGATGAGACACGTAATGAAACTTGCTGTTCTGCCAAACACCAATGATCACGAAACATAGCAAGAAGGAACACATATTTTCATATTAATTTTTTACAAATCAGTCAATAGGGGCCACATTCAGCAGAGCCTGTTTAGCAGTGAATCAGTAAATACTCAGGGACACACACAGGGGAAAAAAATAAAAAGGAAGAGACATCATACTATTGTCTGTGATCAACAGCACTCTCGGTAAACACGCCAGTCCTCAGCTTCAGCCAATCCAGGGACACCTTGATAGCTGGCAGGGGGCACTCTCCCATGATCTCCTCCTGGTTCTTGTTCAGTAAAGCTCGGCTGCACATCACCCCCAGGAAAGACACTGAAGGAAAAGGTGCTAGTATTAGAACACCAACAAGGCTTAAAAGAAAAATGTGCTTTAAAAAAAAAATAATAACAATAATTATATTATATATATGCACAATATTTTAGACAGTACTTGAATATGGCATTTTAAGGCATCTGAAGTTTCAGTAAACTGTTAATCTGATGGATATAATATTTCTTAATGTAAAATGTATGTAGCAGGAAGCAGGATGAACAATTAGAAATTCATACATTGCACTGTACTTACATACGCAAGGCAATTGTAAATATTTAACCAGAAAAATGTCCCATCTCTCATATCACATTTTTGCTGGGCTCAAGTATCTGATCCAAACTTCAGATACCGCTGTATATTAAAGTGCACGTGAATCCGAGACAGACTCGAAGAGCGATGCTGTTGGCACTTACTGAAAAGACCGAGAAGCTGGATCCAGCTGAGCTGTTCATCCGAGCTGAAGCTTTGGTCGTCAGTCTCATTGCTGAAGTCTCTGAGGTGGTGCAGCTCAAACAGGTTAATAACCGTCATGTGGACGAGCTGCTGAGAGCTGAAGGCTTTCTGGAGAATCAGCCGCTGTAATAAAGCCGTGAAGAAAATGAGGCTGTGTGTATACTGTTACCACACACTGACTAAACGTATGAACCAACTGGGCAAGTGTGTAACATGAGCAGCGAGCTTTGGGGCCAGAAAAGAGCCAGAATGACATAAAAGGCTACCGACCATTAACAAACAGCAACCTAGTACATCTAGACTGAAAGCTTTCCTGTATGATTTCATAAGGGTTTGGTGCAGCATAAACCAGTTGCACTACTTTGGGAATTCAGTGACGTGTTTCACCTGATCTTCAAATGATTAAATGCTTCTCTTCAAGTAAACCCTGACCCGAGTAAAATAGTCATAAAACAGAAGCTAGCACAAACGTTGCCCACGTACCTGAAACTGCTCTTCCAGCTTCTCCCTCAGTGAACCGAGTTTCTCCAGGCTTTTGCTGAGGTAAACATGTCCGTGGAACTTGATGAAGGCCTTGATGAAATCGGACACGCTCCATTTCGTTTTGACCTCATCGCGGCTGCAGGATGAAATCATCGTTACTCGTTAACATACACACAATCACTCCCAACTTCTCGAGACTCTACAGACACGAATCAAATACCAAAGTACTAATGAGATGAATTCATCAAGCTAGAGACGGAGAAAGAAACAGAACCGTGTATACCTCTCGAGAGCCTTAGAAAGAGCTTTCTGTAGGTTGGTGGAAGCTGCTGGAAAGGGGAATTTGACTGCAATGCTTCTACAGTAGTAGAAGATTGTCGTGAGGTGGTCTCCTTTAGAGGAAGCCAGGATAGCCAGCTGATTGTACGGTTGACCTGATGGTAAAATCGGACAAATCAAGATATAAGGTTTAACGTTCTCATCTATTAGTACTTAATATAGAACTGCAGCAGAGGTGAAGTCACAACATGCTGATGTGACCAACCGTTAGATGGAACAAGCTGAGCTGCGTGTCTGTAGTAGGATTCTGCCTGGCTTGTCTGGTTGCGATATCGTGCTGTCATAGGGGAGGGGGAAAAAATATATATAAATATATTTCAATCTAAAATGCAATGATTAATAACCATGTTAGAGTCAGATTGGATAAAGCACTCGCTGTAGAGCACTGTGTGAAAACTCACCAATGTCCCCCAGGTGGACGAGACAATGCTGGCAGATATAGGAGCAGGAGCTGGGCTGTGGCTTTACAATCGCGCTGGAGTTGCACTGTTTATTGCTGATTATGCCGAGCTGAGATGACTTCACACGACACGGTAAGTCCACGTTGAACACCGTGCACAGCTCCTGCAACAACTGAGGAAGAGGTTTTTTTTCCGTGAAACACCATTCAGTAACCAGTGAAATGTTTCTGAAGACTGGGGATTGAATTAATGAACGGTAAATAAAATTCAACATGACAACAGGGCCTCATTTATCAAGCTGTGAAGAGATTTATTTAAAATGAAGATCTTGAACCTTCTGTAGAAAAAAGGTTTGTATCCAACTTGTGCTCTTGAATGTGTGTAAGAACTTTTATATAAGGAATAAACTGATAAGTTATTTCTGTAACAGTCACACACCCTTATCTAGAGAGACTTAAAGGAGTGCTTTGGAGTCTCCATCAAAAACATATCCTCATACTAGCTCACTGGGTCAGGGACAAAGAAAACCTTTGAGACAAATCTTGAAAACCAGTAGGTTTCCTTTACTGGCATTGGAAAATGTAGATTTATCCAAACTGAGACATACGTATTAAACCGACCGTCCGGTTATTTAGAAAGAAACAGGGCCCTAAAAAAAAAGCCTTAACCCTGATCATTCATTTTGGCTTATGGAGGTTTGTGCAACATGCAAACGAGCTGCCTCATTAACACACTTTACATTTTATTAGTGATCAACATTCATGCCTAAGCACAAAGTAAGAATTCTGAAAAAATTATTTAAAATCAACTCAATTATTTAAAATTTATTAGTTACACAAAAACATTTGTGTCGGGTTTTTATGTGGGCCGAAAGCACCGAAGGTGTGTAGAGATCCTGTAGTAATTGTATGGGGTTTTTTTCCCCCTCTTGTTGCTATTATAGAAACCAGTGACCTCGAGCTGAATTCATCATAAACTTATCATCAACTCACCTGTGTGTAGAATCCACTAGCTGCCTCAAGAAAGAGCGAGAGATTGGCCTGTACTTCACTTCGGTTGGGGTTGGCTCGGTTTTTGGCCTGACTCTGTAGTGTTGTTATCTGATTCTTAAAAGCATGGTTCCAGCTGATGGGGGAATAAAAATATATACACCCACATTTAATTATTGTTTAAAAAAAAAAAAAAACTGTAAGAAGGCTGTAATAAGTGACTGATTTTCCCGTACAGGTCTTGTTCGACTTTCTTGTCCAGAGCATACTCCAGGTCCGTCACCAGCATTTTCTGGTACAGGTCCTGAAGAGCCTGCCGTGATGTCCAGACCTCTGCAGCGCCGAGCTTCGAATCTGCAAAGGACACAAAATGCTAAATGGAGCAGGAATACAAGTGAAATGATGCATTACTAACTTTTATATCACACAGTCATTATATTCACACATATGTAATCTGACCATACCTGTCATATCAGCCTTCAGGGCCTCTGCCTGGCTGCTCAAAGAAAAAAAACAAAAACAAAACACACTTAGTGTATTGTACACTCAGATGTAGATATGTAACACATCAAATCATCTAGTAAAACCAGCTTCGTCTGAAAAATAAACGCTCGATAAAAAAAAGAAAATCCTCTGTACAGCTAATATATAACGTATATGATCCATGGGTGTTCATGCAGAGCTGATAAGAAGCATAGAGAATGAGGGGTTTTGTATTTGAGCAAAATGATTCCTATTAATCAGGTCAATATTAATTACTGGAGTGATTCCCGGCATGTTCCTTGTGGATTTGATTGAAGACGGTGGCACAGAAGAGTTCAACCGATCAAAATGACAGCAGTACATTTAATAAAAAAAAGTTTCAGGACAAAGCTAGATAATGTAACTCTCATTTAGCACGTCATTCAAACAAGCTGTGTTCGTGAACAAGGTGGTCTCACAGAACAGGTCTCTAATATCCAGTCCAGTCTTTTGTAAACATTAATAATAATCCAGTCCACTGGGATGTACACAACATGTTATTATATTGTCCATGAATGCTCTCATTTGAACCAAATGCTGCTACGTTGTCCCATTCAGCTTCATGTCAAAACGTCGTTCTCGCTGATTCTTATCTCTGGTGAGTAAGCGATACGGCCCTGAATCCACCTGAAGGCAGGAAGAAGCCTGAGTTGTATGAGAAAGTCTTCAACCTGAGCCAAAAACAAAAGCGAATGGCAGACTCTCGACCTCTCTCCCGTCTACCAGACACTATTAAGCTACAGAAGCGACCTGACCCAAGAGAAAGCGAGCATGAATAATATGGACACAAACTGTCAAAGCATGGCACCAGCAGGCCTCTGATGCTTTGCATAACTTGGCAAGAGAAACTCGCACAGCCTCGGCTTGGCGAGTGTGAGAATATCGGCGCTCTACCGAAGATGAAGCTCTGTAGGGAACATGGGATGGTGCTGATACACAACTGTACAGACGAAAAACTGCACAAAGCAGCAAGTAACAGCGTCTGTAAAAAGCACAAGAGAAATACAGCTTGGCAATAAATGGATTAGAGTTTATGTTCAAAGTGGCACACACACACACACACACACACACTACACCCAGACTAATCACATACAGATCCTATGTTTATACAACGTATGAAAGGATTTGTGTGTAAAATGTTAGAAATCAAATCCTGTCCGTTCAGAAAACAAAACCTCTGTACCCTACATGCGCTTCTGAGCGTGTGTACATTTTTACGCAGAAGAGGACTATCTAATGTAAACCGCGTAGACCTTGAACATACCGTCAAAGTGAAATCCCTTGTTTTCCTCACCATCGCAGCGTCATCTGGAGAAATTTCCAGAAGTGTTTTGGAGTCTCTATTAAAACGTTTTGTTTATTTTATTGCAATTATAAATAAAAGAACAGACCAGTCTAAGCTGACAGAAGATTTAGCTCTCAGAAATTGTGTGTAATAATAATAATAATAATAAAATAAAAGGCATTCATCATTTTAATCTACACAAAATTAAATATGTGAACTTGACCTTTCGTGGAGTTTTGTAGGGGCTGCTAAATCCAAATAAACTGTGTCAGGATCATGCTGCTAAAAGGACGATAAACCGTGAGGACCGACATGTTTTCTATTGACATGTCATTCAAGACAGGCTGGAATTCAAATCACGGGTTTATATCAAACTCATTCTAATAAGCTACTGTTTCTATAGCAACAGATCATTTGCAGGGACTTGTACGCACGACAATCTGCATATTCTAATCCAGTTTAAACGATCTGGAACAGTTATATTTTCTACCAAACAAAAAAAAGGACAGGAGAGACATTTCCCTCACCAACCAATCGCTCTCACTCTGATCAGCTCGTCGTCTTAGAAAGCAGAAAGTAGAATATTTTCTAACGTATTAAGTCGCGTGCTTTAAGATCAACCTGCTGCTTAAGTTACAGCTGAGCACAAATAGTACTCAGCCTCTGCCTCAAATTCAAGAATTCGATAGACCTGCAAACTCAGGGCAATGAGGATATATATTACAGAATCAGAATCAGAATCAGAAATAGCTTTTATTGGCAAGCATACAAGGAAAAAAAAAAGAGAGTAAAAATGTGTAAATATACACATATGTAAAAATAAATAAATACATTTTTGACAAAGCATAAAAGTACTGGTCTTATCTTATTCGGACTGGATTACTTTTATTACTTTTATGCACCCGCTCTGTGATAAAACTCTTGCATCCAGAAAGCAATATAATAAACCCACATACAGAAGGAGCTTCTAGCAGGTTGTGTCTGGCATCACGCAACCATACGATTAGAACACGGTGTCTGAAGATGCACTGGAGTAGAGCAGGCTTTTATTTCAGGTCGAGGTCCAGAGAGGTTCAACAATTCGGAAGAAAACGTGACAATTACAAAATACGAGACTAAAGACTACAAACAGCTGCGATAGAAGCATACCATTGAGGTGGCATCTGTGTAGAAATTCATGGACAACAAAAATAAAGAAATCAAAGCATAGCAGCTGTTAAACAGAAAATTACCTGTCCAAGCCTCCAAACTGTGTCATCATATGACCACAAACATTCAACTAATCCAATACGAACACAGCTTAAAAGAACTGAACTCAACTCAAAAGTGTTTTTTGGACATTTCTTGAACATGATATAAAATGAAAAATAAAATGTAAATCCTTAAGAAACCTGAACGTGTTTTTGCCGCTAAATGATTAGTTCAAGGCGATCATGCTTCAACAGGGTTCGTTACAGACTCTGTCTTAACTAGTTAACTAGGTAGTTAACAGGCTACTAGTTAAACAGTAAACCTCTCAGTACAGGTGTGTGTGCGCGCGCGCACACTCGGACTCAAAATCAGCAACACAAACCAGTTACACCAACAATAATAAACGCGCCCAGATGTTCGTGCGCGTTCCCGACGCAAACCCCGACACCTCTGGGCGCGTGGAGTAGGCAAATGAAAGGAAAACAAAAACACTTGTCTGTCTAAAATAACTAGGCAACGAAGACAGACAGCTTCATAGCTAGCTAGACCGCAGGAATGTGAAAGCGACTCCACAAACACCAGCAATGTCAAACCTCAAACACTAAATAACAATGAACTATACGACTACTCATAACGATCATAATTAATATTAGCTGTACTGCTCATAACAAAATGGCTCGCGCGCGTGCGAACATCTTTTCTACATGCTGCGTCGTTTTGTTTGCTAACGTTAGCTAAAAAAAAAAAAAAGGTTAGCGAGTCAAATTAGCTGAGCATTCGAGATGAACGCACAGATAAA
Source organism: Bagroides melapterus (assembly GCA_028566695.1). NCBI lineage: Eukaryota > Metazoa > Chordata > Actinopteri > Siluriformes > Bagridae > Bagroides > Bagroides melapterus. Next base: position 19,928,914 of record JAOTRN010000043.1, on the reverse strand, counting down.
ATAAGCAACTACTACAATACTATACTAACTGCTACACAATACTATAACGTACAGTTCGAAATGTATACACCTATATTAATACATGAAGATATGTTTTAGAAGGAATTTGTTCGTTACCGTGACTCGGTTTGACTCACCAGCGCTGCTATTTAGCTTAGCTTAGCTTAGCTAATCGTACACTTGTACAATCGTATAGCTATTCCTCAGTCACTCTTGAAACTACTGACCCGAAACACAAACGCCCAGCCGCGTGAAGTCGTTTATTAACGTTTTCTTACCGCAAATATTGGCCACACAGGTTCATCCTGCCGGACTATTAAGCGACCGCAGGTCCAGAAGCTAAATCTACACCCGGCGCCATATTGTCCATCACTTATAGCTACCGCTTGCTAGCAAGCAGAAATGCATGATTATTTTCACACCCATATTTCGACAACATCCCGTCAACTCTTACTATGATTGGCTAAACGGTCTATCAATATAAGCCATCAGCCAATCACGCGTCAGAATGCGTGACTTGTTAGAATATCAGCGGGGAGTTAAAGTAAAGTAGCAGGAATAGTCCTCTAGAGGGCGACCGTGAGCTGTCGTCTATCTCAATCTCCTAGTCTTCACTGCGCAAAATTTGTGTTTATTGGCCATATTAAAAGAAGATTTCGCCCTGAACGACTTGTATATTAATCCTTATAATTAAAACAAATCCGAGATTTATTTTATAATAAAATTTCTTATACGACTTTTAGTTTATTTACATGTTTGCCTATATAAGCTTTGGGTAAAAGATTCCTACATTACCCACAATGCCTTGTTTACTACCTGCTGAAAAGAAAACCAGTGGTATTCATTTGTTTCGTCATATCGAAACCTAATAGAGTTATCAATGCCATCATATTTATCATTTGATATCTCGCTAATTATCCGAGCTGAATCTCTGCTGTTACTCAATGCAATTGTGTCAAATAACTGCATTGCATTCTGGAACTTGGAGTCCACCAACTGCTGTCTCCGTTACATCTCCGTTGGAGTTCTCATTAGTATGACATTGAACAATGTCCCCTGTGTCGTCATGCAGCACACATCTACTGACTTCTCACAGGAATAACAACAATTCCGTATCAACGAAACATTTTGCAACAGAATCAATAAAATAGTTTTACAATTAATATATTTATTGTTTTTCAGGTCTTCAAGCATATCACATCAGCTGTAATTGCTATAATATATAACCACTGACAAGTGACATGAATAACTCTGATTATCTTTTGACAATGTCAAAGGAGTGGAATATATTAGGCAAAAAAAATTGTTGACGTGTTGGAAGCAGGAAAAATGGCCAAGCGTATGCACTTTGAGTAAACATGTCTGTGAGTTTGTGATTTTTTATAATAAAAAAAAAGAAAAAAAAAAAAAAGACAAACCATTATGCCTCTGATTCTTAGACTTCCTAGGATAGGCCATAATTCCATCAGAACCCCAACATGCAGGTACTGAATATTAAATAATGATGAACCAGCTTAATTAAAACTGGTGTTCTTTTTGCTTCACTGCATATAATAAGGATTTCTGTCCTTTCTTTCATTCAGGTTATTGATTGAAATTCCAGTTCCTAAATTTAATCATACTGGATATAAAGGATTAATAATAAAACTGGTACCATCTGCCTTATGGTTTCAACAAAAGAATATATTCTTTAGCCCCCTCCTCATTTAACAAAGTACTGAGCAGCACATGAGAGATCCTCATTGACAAGAGCATTGTTTAAAAAGAAAAAAAGATAAACGATTAAGGATTTTTGGGGTTGCACCACTCGGAGACACTCAATAGGATTGATTTTCAGAAAAGGCTTCTTGAGTAGAATGTCTTTAAATGGTAACATTGGACAAACCCCAGAGAGTACTCAGCATGTCAGTGTCCATAGCGTAGGTCAGGGAAAAGTAAGTAGCATAATCCATATATTGATGCGAGAAAACCAAAACAGGACTCAGTAAGTCACACATAATAACGGGAAAGAAATCAACAAAGGACTTAGCAAAAGACTTGCCAAATATTGTGTATATCCTCCTAGATCTGACCTGTCTCTGACTTCTCAAGACCTCTAAGGTGTGCTGTGGTATCTGGCACCAAGATATTAGAAGCAGGTTCTTAAAGTCCTGTAAGTTGTGAGGTAGTTGTGTTTGTCCTTCACATCCCACATATACTTATTCAGATTGAGATCTGGGGAATTCGGAGGTCAAGTCAATATCGTGAACTCTTTGTCATGTTCCTCAATCCGCATTTGGGGTACATCCCATGATCCTTGGGAAGTTAACAGTCCAGTCCATTTCTTTGCTTTATACCGAACGTAAAATAAAGTGATCTCTACTATAGAAAGAGTACCAAAAGATTATATATTTTTTATATTTCGTCAATTACTCCCTGCCCAGCACTGCATCATTCACAGAGGACGCTTCTGAAATCGATTTGTGTCTTTCCCGCGTTTCCCGCGTCAGCAGGCGCAGTGCATAATTTATTCAGAAATCCCGAAGCGACGGAAAGACCCGAATCGTGGCGGAGTTTTTCGAAGACGAACATCAGTCTGGCTGTGAACCAGGGATTCCACGCAGAAACGTATATATGATGTTACTGTCTCTGTGTACTCATCCAGACTACTGGTGTTAGTCCTGACTATATCCCAGTCAGCACAATCAATAGCTCCACATCAAAGTAAGTGAAGGTTATGTCACAAAACTCCTCCTCCTTGTTGCTTTCTTTTTTTACAAATGCTTCTGCAAAATGCTTTTGCGACAGTATCTACAGCATTGTGTAAATAATCCATATCAATGAAACTTCTCAAGAACAATAAAACCACGGGGTTTTATGAGCCCAACAATGGTACACTATATGGCCAAAGGTTTGTGGACACCTCATCATCTGTCCACATACTTTTGGAGACATATTGTAAAATGTCCAGATAGAGAATCCGGTCCCCAAAAGAATCAAGTCCACTTTTACTGGGAACACCAAAATCAGTGAGGTTATTTGCAGTGAGTTCAATTTAGCGTCAACTGGATACCTAGCGAAGACATATTCAACTAATATATTTTACTAATCTCTGTAAAGAAGATTATTTTGAACATAATTAACACATATGAATCCATTTGTACAGTCAGCTGCATAAGATTTTGCCTTTCATTGGCTGTTAACATGTTGCATGTATAGCGGATTGGTGTACAGGAGATTTTAATCTCACTCCCTTCCAATCCCAAAGGTTTGTAGATCGATTCATTAAAACCTTATAATAACTAATATAATAATGATATACTAGTTTAACCTTTTCTGCTAAACAAGTGGATCAGCGATGGTGGGCATTGGTGGTTTCACGTTTGCTTCACACTTCCAGGTTTGATGGTTTGATTCCAGTCTCCTACATGGCTCTCTATTTTCCATCCCCAGTTCAAAGACATGTATTATAGGTTGATTGACCTCTCAAAACTGTCCTGACTGTGTGTTTTTGTGATTATTTTTTTTTTTACATAATACTACTGTATTGCATGCAGAATAGACAACTAACAGATTAGTTGACTAGTCAGTTGTGTTTTCGTTTGGTTAATTGGTTGGTTGTTAAATTAAATAATAGCTTAAAGGGATTGACTTTTTTACGTAGAACCCCACAATGGTTCTTTATATAGAATCATTTTGACAGGTTTATTAAAAGAATCCAAAGGGAATCTTTGAATCCATGGTTTGTGGTATTTTTTATGGTTTTATGGTATTGTTTATGGGTACTTTAGTAGTAGTTGTAGTAGTAAAAGTATTTAGAAAAAACAAATCCAGTATGCATTTGTTTTTAGCATCACAGCATTGTGTTATGAAAAAAAATGTATATAGTATAGATTACAGCAAAACTCCCACTTATTGAAGTGTTTCATTTCAAACAATATCTACATCTACATCACAACGATATCTACATGAAAGTTCACCATATGCATATATGTTATAATATTATAATATTATATGAATATATTATATAATATTAAAGGCTCATTGCTCGCCAAAGGTTCTACATAGAACTAGATAGAAATAGAAATATATCCAGGTGGAAGCTCTTTTTTCAGTCTTTAGGTTTCTTTTCTTATCTTTTTCTTTAAAGGATGTGTGTTGCTTTAAGACAACAAGGTAGGCAGCCTATCAGAGTCCAGCTCTGCGTCTGGAGGAGTGGAGCAACTCTGCCGCAGCTGAACCAAACCTCGCCTTTTTTTCCTGGAACATCCAAACAAAAAGGCCTACAATATCAAGCACGTATATGAAAAAGAGACGAGGTGGACGATCGACATGACAGAAACGGCCAAAACTCACGTTATATTGCTTTCCTGTGGAAGCTTCAACCCCATCACAAAGGGACACATACATATGTTCGGTAAGCAATCTCTGTTTCTATGTTTCACACCCTTATTTTGTGATTAAAAATAAAAAAAGAAAGACAAAAAGAAATATTTATGTATATTTCTTCTTTAACTTTTGCGACTCCGCGTGTAGCGGTTAGTAATTTATGTTTACGGTCGCTGTCCAAATCGCGGTGCTGAAATGGGCGACGGCCGCTGACACGCCAAACAACGTCCACGTAGCGTGATCATGTGGCGCAACTAGGCCTAGATGATTCATGCAACTCTTTCACTAATACCTAAATGCTTTTTTTTTCTTACTTCCTGCTTTTTTCCCCTCGTTACAAACAACAACTAGGATTTAGTTAGAATTAAACAATGCTTGATTCACTCTACACTGGGTTTCCACAATCCCATGGTTTAGTTAAACAAAAATATCAAGCAACCCCAACAAAGTTTACATACAATTCCATTAACCAACAGTATACAATATACGGTACAGTAGACTTAATTTATTGATTCCCTCTGATGAAATTCAACCTTTTGGGTCTGATCCCCCTCATAGTTTCTTCCTTGAATGTAGTTTCCATCAAATATAAAGCAGATCATTTATATTTAACTTTATTTACTGAAACATTTTCTTTAGTCTAAAATGTTTACAAACCTTTTGCGTCACCCAGAGAGAAGTGATGTCCAGTCATCACTGGAAATGAAATAAGCTTCCATTAACAGATCCTAATAACAAGCCCGGGCTTATCCTCTCGTGAGATAAAATATCCTAGTGTGAGATAAAATCAGATAGAAGAGCAGAGTCTGGTTCCTTTCAAGCCTTTAATAAATTAATTCATTTATTTATTTATTTATTGCCAGCATCACATCTGGTTTGCTCATTAGGGATTGTGCATTCAGATTTCTGTAATAAATAGGGAGCAGAACAAAAGAAAAATACAAATCAGATCAACTGATTTGAATTTGATCGTAATTACAAGCCTTAGCTCCAACCTGAAGAGGATGGGGTTCGGTTCCTTCTGGTTCTGACTGAGTTCCAACATTATTTGACTAGAAATTCAGAAGGTTTACAAACCTTTTGAAAATCCTCTTTCTATCCTCTAAATGTTAATGATATCCAGTCATCACTGGAAATAAAATAAGATGGCAGAAGCAGATCCTAATTACAAGCCTTAGCTTATTGATTTCCTCTGATGAGATAAAAAAAATAATCCCCTATAAGTGCGTGGCTTTGTTTTTTTGTTTTTTTCAATTGCTTGCATCACCTCTGGCTTGTTCACCGGGGATCTATATACTAGATCTAGATCTAGATACTGTACATTTCGATTTCTGTAAACAGTGCTGTGATTAGAAGCTTTGGCCTATGAATACTGCAAAGCAGATTATTTCGATGGGATTAACAGATTCCTAATTACAAACCAGAAGTTTGAGATTGAATCCCAAAAAAAAAATCTCTGACTGTTCAACCTGGATTATGATTCTCCTTAATTAATTTGTAAATAATTCCATTAGGAATTTGATGACTAACGTATTGAAGTTTGGATTAATATCAAAACTAAAATAATCTTTGGAGCTGAGATATTTAGAGCCTTACCATACTCAGATTTAAATTTCTATGAGGAATCCTAAACCTGGCAAACTTTATCTAGGGTAATAACCTTAAATCTCAAAGAAGTTGATGGTAATTCATAAAGAAGCCAATGGAGTAAGAGGTAAAGGAAGTGCAGGTATCTGAGTCCTCCATGCTTGCAGAAATGAAGTGCATCTGTTCATTGGCATGGCAACAGACACCAGGTTTACGAGGCTCACAGAACATCGTATGGTATCGGATGTTGATATTGGAGCAAACCATATACTAGGAATTGGTGTTTGCTGTGCATCTGAATGTGCTGGGAGGTTTCACTGTGTAAGTTAGACATATATTTGATAGTTTCCAGGGAGAAACAGGGGCACGGAATCAAATTTCCATTGGTAGGACCTTGAGAATATCCTTACTCAGCTCTCTTTGGCAGTGAATAAAAGTGTTAGCCAAAAGCAGTTTATCAAATGCATTGCATGTTTGGAGGAATAATTTGGAGATTAAATTGAGTTACGATGTACTGGTAGACAAGGAAATACGAAATGTACGTAATTTGATTAAAAAACAATTTTATTTATCAATTTTATTTATCAATCGTTTGAAAGGTCTTCGGGCTAGAAGGTCACAGAGGATCGACTGTGCAAGAACATTGGTCTGTGTAGTAGCTGAGGATTAGAGGGAATGTCAGTACAGCTAGGACATTTTATTCGGTCTACATCACTGCTCTGTTCGCATTTACTGCTCAAAATGATAAATGGGGAACAGAATATCTTTGCAGTCAGACCTGGGGGCATTTCAGACTTCTGGGTGGTTATTTTAGTGGCCTGTCCTTGTTTTAGATATTCCATCTATTGTTTCTGAGCTGGACAATCTACCCCTGTCCTCATGTTCCCGTGGCTATAGACAACAACGGCTCTATCTGGTTCTATCTGCAGACGTTTGAATAAAATACCACTAAGGTACACTGCAATATAGCATGTATGTACAGTATATCGTTGCTCCAGTCGATATTAATACGCTTGTTCGAATACATTATTGGTAACAGCCCATTCACAGGAGATGTGTCAATTATCTCAATGCTGTTGACTTAACAATGAAAAATGTATCATTGGTCATGTGGTGAAACTTTCTGGAAGGAGTCTCTGGGATATTATTATTTTATTTTATTTTATTTTTATTTTGTTTACTTATTATACAGAATGACTGTAAATATATACTAGTAAGTGAATTATAACTGGTTAAAGAGCACAATAAAAGTA
>JAOTRN010000043.1:19859172-19873207 GCA_028566695.1 Bagroides melapterus | reverse complement strand
TGCAGTCACCCAATCCTGAAAAACATGCACACACAGTGCTTAAAGCAAGACGCTTTCACAGACCAAAAAAAAAAAAAGTGCAGTTGAGTTTATGGCGAGGTCAACATCTGGATTTAGGACGCACAGGCATCATGTAGTTTAAATGAGACTGAAATACTGTAAACCTTCTTAATATTAAGCAGTCAGTATATTGATATATTGTTTACGTTTGATTTGATCATAGGACCAAAAGCCAGATTTGTGCTTCAAGAACACTTCTCACAGGATAAGAGATAAGTGCAATATGTTGTGTGTGTATTTAAAAAATTCCTCGAATAGCCCACGCGAATATATGCATGAGAAACTGTGAAATCTGTAATGTGTGAAGCCCAGCTGGCAAAGAGCAGCACAAAACCCTCGAGCCTTTCTGACACCTTATCCATAGCACACAGCTGTGATTCGGTGCGTGTTCCTGCACGGGCAGGCCGCCAACGTTTCTCACACACACACACACACACACACACACACACACACACATCTATTGCTTACTAGTAACTTCATTACTACAGTTAAGCACAAAAGTAATGCGAGTATGAAGTACAAAACAAATGTTAAAACTGTGCAGTAAGAGAAAACATAGTTCTGCTGCTGATAAAGACACATCCGAGGAAGAGAAGCGCCCCCTTCCCCCCTCTTTCCTTTCCTTGGAGCCCGGGCGTCTGTCCAGCTCGGATGCTTCGGATCCGATATCCAGGACCGCTTTTGCAGCTTGCGTCAAATCCACAAATCACTGCATATTTTATTAAACCGTACAGCCTCCAGATCCAGCACATGGCGTATTGTCATCGCGTATGTTATCCTTCAGCACGTCCGTGGGAAGAGAGAGGAAGACGGCGAAAGCTGACGGCGGTCAGGTTGTTTTAGATTTAATCTTCACTATATACAGTGGATCAGTGCATTTCAACTTCTCCTGTTTATCTTATATGATGTATATACACACACTGGTAAATTTTATATACAAACAAGAAATATCCTTCCAGAATGTTCCACTTGAACAGCAAGAAAAAAAGGATTTGGAATGCTAGTTGCTCCATCCACTGAGAAACGTTATTCCCATTGCAATCAGTAGCAGGAACTGCTACTTCAGGAAAGTTATCCATTAATATATTAAAAAATTAAAAATGGATGCTCAAAAACACACTAGGGTGAAATTTCTGAGAGGGAAAATAAGAATCCAAAAATGTAGTGGCTAAGCTAGTTTCTTTTTTTATTTCTTGAAATAATATCAGCTCTTAACACTTAGTAATACTGCAAATTTGACTTCCTAGAAAACAAAAACATGAGCAGGTTAACCTGCTAGCTTACTAGCTAATTTAGTTTGTCATTCCCTGACAGAACCTGACAAGTGCCACCACAACAAACATGCAACTGATGCTGTTTCTTCTAAATGCAAAGTTATTAGCAAACTGTTGATTTTAAATCTTTTCTGACTCAATAATCATTTATTTAAATAAAAAATAAGAGGAGACTTGGCAGCATGCTGGAGCTTTGACTACTTACTTGCTAGCAAAGTAGCTTATTAATTAACCTGAAAGACCCTGGCATGTGACTGAAAAACATGCTACTGATGCTGATACCCAAGACATTAGGCAACTTTTCTTCATCATTAACCTCATATTTATTTAGAAAATATGAGATTTTGTCTTCCTAGCTTACTAGCTAATTTAACCATGTTATAATTTTTCAACCCTTGACAGAAACTGATGAGCTAACATAAAATGTTAGCAAATTTGCTTTTAAACATATTCAAGCTTAAGCAATAACTTCATATTTATTAAAAAAAAAAAAATTATAAAAAAAAATGACTAGACAGCATACTGGAGCTTTGACTTTCTTTGACTTGCGAGCCTATTAGCTAATTTAGCCAAGTTATGATATATTTTATCCCTTGACAGAACCTGATGAGATAAATAATGCTGCTTTTTCTTGTTCTCAAACTTAAGCCATATCTTCATAGTTATTTCACTGCATACAACAAAAGTCCTGTAAATTACGGAACCGTCAAATTAGTAGCCAAAACGATTTCCCCGAGTCTTGCGCTTTAGTCACGCATAGTTTTCACATGTTTTGCAAGCACATCTGGCTCATGGAGCAGACGGACAAACGCTTTCCAGCTGTCATTACAAGTTGACTAGTACACTCAGAGCCAGGGTGGGAAAGTTGGAGGCGTCACCTAGCAACATACTGAGAGTCTTGGCACTGAGCGGAGAACGGGAGATGTGTCGGTGCTGGAAACTTTCGAATATCTCTTACTCACACACGTACTAGTGGGAACTTCTGTTATTTGTCAGTCCATGCCCAGGTTCTACTCCCTCACCACATCCCACCGTCCCCAACCATCAGAGGCGTTCGCAACCAGACGACTAGCTTACACAATCTTCTCACCTCCATCACGGATTTAAATAGACTGAGGAAAATGTGTGTGGGTTCAAATAGTCTCCACCTAGCAAGGCAACTGTGCAGATTATCAAGTTTTCAGAACTTCTAGTTAAAGATTAATGTTCAGGGTTGCCAGGTTTTAGCAGAGGATTGACCCCAACTATATTTTTAAAAAAATATTACAGCAAGTGGAAGTTCTGCAATCTGCCTAGCAAAAAAAACAGTTTCCTGTGGGAAACTCGGGAGCTGGAAAAGCACACACTGCTGCTGAGTGAGTCAGTGTGTGTTGCCAAAAATAACTAGTGTTATTATGTCTAATATTTGTGAGCTCGAGTCAGAGTGAGAAACCAACAAAGTGAGGAAAAACTAATGTTACCTGAAGCACCGGGCTGTTGTCGAAGTTGTACGCGCTGGGGCGTCCCTCAAGTGTTGAGAAGGCCACGTTTCCGCCAGTGAGCGGCGAGATGTCGCTGAACTCATCCGTGCAGAGGGCCTGCTGCTCGTCCTCGCCGGTGCGGATGAACCCGCGGTTCATCTTGCCGTAGGTTTTCTCGCACGAGCCACTGTAGTACTGGTACGGGGTCCATGGGCCGTCCTCACGCGTGCGCTTGTAGATGGCAAAGCTCTCTGGGCGGCTGGTGTGGAACTTGAGGCGCACATAGGTGATATCAAAGGCCTTGCCTGAAAAGTAGAAAGGAAAAAATAATGACACGGAGATCAGGAAATTAACAGTTAGCAACACTTAACAATTGTTCAGTTAATACATGATCTAGGAGGCATTAACCAAAAATATGGTGTTCAGAGGATCTCAAATTCACTACAAGGAAAACTTCAAGCTGTTCAGAACAGAGCGTTCCTCCAAAAGGAACATATTAAATCCATTCCCGCCCGCTCCCGAAGGAATTCTGAACGATCTCAGCCGCTCTCACAGTCAAAACTGATTGCAGTTATTAGCGTCTGTACCTGTATGTGAATGATTTTTCTTTTAACATGTCAAAACATAAATGAAGAAGTACTGGTAATCCATGATCCCATGATACATCCCAGATCACACAGTTATGTAATATTGTAGAATAAACAGCACTGCACCTAACTTTTCAAGTAATTGAGCCGTACCATATTTTGTTTACTAGACGGTAGTTCATAGTGTAAGTGCATAGCATTCAGGACGCAGCTCCAGTCTCAACTGAGATGTTCTGCTTTAAGTGGTAATAGGGAATAACTTGGATTGTGGTGTATCCAATGAGACTTGACCCAATCTGCCTTGTCACATGCACATATATAGTCTCAAGAAAGAAAAGACAATGAATTTCAGACATTGATCCATTCATGATACCAAGTCAGAGCTAGAGCTAGAAAGAAGCGTCAGAGTGTGGTCTTTCTTTCAAAACCCTTTTTTTTTCCAAGAAGGCCTTTCAGCTCTTACATTCAGGAGCTTTTTTTGGGTCCTCCAGCTCTGCCAGCAAGCATGTAGGAACACATCCGGCAAGCCTGAGCAGGATAGGCATTTTCCAGAGGATGAGCATACATCTATACAGTGCAAGCAAACAAAAACCTTATGAAGAGATGTCATTTATTTTCTGTGAAGGAAATGACACCGTCTTTCAACAAGGGGCCACGGGGGGCCCGTGGCAGCAATGAGCACGGTTTGGCTCCAGCAAAGAATTCGCTCTCCAAACAAATCCACAACAGCCATCAAGGAGAACCAATTATGCACAGAGTAAACAGGCTAAAGTTTGTGGATATAAAAGACAAAAAAAAAAAAAAAAAAAAAAAAAAAGACCGAGGGGGAAGTTTGTTGATCCCGTTATCGGAGGCACCTTTAACGGGGTTGTTGAAGGTTCCCGTGGGGAAAACCTTGCTGACTTTTAGGCAGACATGTCGACCTGCCGAGTACAAAGGTTCGGCTCGAGGCGAGAGAATATTTGCAAAGCAGGATGTGGGGCTTTGTCTGTTAGCACCACACCATGAATGAAGTGGATGACGTGATGTAAAGAAAGATCGTATAACGCTTTAGAGATTACCTGGTCAAAGTGCTCAAGAGACCCAGGGAAAAGCTCACAGCGGCCAGAGCAAGTTTCCAACAATGCAGGAGCTAATCCAGGAGGTGCTCACGTTTCCAACGAGGACTCTATACAAATAGTTGGCAGCCAGACAGCTAGAATTTCTCACAAACATTAGCAAAGTCTTTACCAAAATTACATCAACGTTACACTACACTACCAATACGCTTTTTTTTTTTTTTTTTTTTAAATTACGGCTTCCACAACTTGCAATTCCCAACCCCCTCCTCGACTTTTGGTTTTTTCAACCGTCTAGGTCAAATCAACACGGCTCTCGAGGCATCAGAAGCAAACTGTCAAACTTGTGCTGCGTTCAGACATCCGGGGGCAAAGCATTGTCGACTAGAAGTGGGCTTGTCACAAGCCAACTCTGGAGACTCCTTTCACAAATTTTACGTAAACATCCAACAGAAAACTTAACCATCCTAACAAAAAAGTATTTACACTTTCCCTGCCACGTACAAAGAACGCTTAAGCACTCTGTGCTCTATGCGATGGACCGTTTCTGGAGTTCAAAAGCAAGGCCGGAGCCTGTGTCCTGGCCTGCAGAAACAAACGGCTGTGTTCGTGTCAAGCTTAGCTCTGCTAACTTCCTGCTTCCACTTTCCTACTTCTTACTATGTGGTTTGGCAAAACGTTTAAATCCTGGCTTGACTGTTGATGGTCCATAACGTACCAAAAAAAAAAAAAAAAAAGCACATCCTGAGAGCTATGGATCACTTCCTTCAGAACAGCTGCTGGAAATTCAGCAAGCAAAACAGTGCTGTTCTCCTCTGCAGCTGCACGGGAAGCGTTGATAGGTGTTCCCTGGACCTGGGAACTAGCACAGCCCATCCCAGGAGAAAGGAATAAGTGCATGTGTATATTTTACTACTGAGTGAGTCAACCTCTGGAATTACTCCTAATTCTAAAACTAATTCTAAAAACACTGACTCGGATTAGACATTAAAGAGCAGAGCTGAGGAGTTAAAAACGGAGGAGGATGCTACTAGGGCTGGGCGATATGGGCAGAAATTCATATCTCTGTATTTTTAGGCCAAATGACGGTATATGATATATATCAGATATTTATTTACAAAAAGGAATAAATGGTTACTTTAAAGTCAAAGCCTTTATTAAACATTTATTTAATAGTTTTTGAGCAAAATAAAATGCAAACACAGGGTTGCGCCACTTTTGCGAGCCGCTCGGAAAACTTCCGTCTAACTTCACTGTACATTTGCGGCAGAGTTTCTAGTGCAAAGTACTCGTGATTGGGTAACTCGTATCTTGGGTCAGTGGCTTTTAGCAGGGTTTTAAAACCCTCGTTCCACCGTTTCAATAGGAACCGTGTCTTTAGTAATGTAATACGTTACCGCCTTAGTTATATCGCACCACTTGCAACTTTTCTTTTCGTAAGGCACAGTTCGGGTAAAAGAAGCTTCCAGAGAGCTTGGAGAGCGTAGTCTTCGTGGCTGAAGTTGTCGCAAGAAGTTGTAAATGCTCATCGTACTTCACTTTATGGTAAAGTAAGAAAGTGATGGAAGAGATGTCGACCGGCGCTGCCTGTTCTTCCATGTCGCGCGCTACCTTGTGCGGTAGCGGGTTGGGTGTGTTTAGCGCAGAATGTGCACGCGCATGTGTGGCCTCAAACCATATCGATATGAACGATATTGGATAATCCCGCACCGAGTTAGGAAATCATATCGATATATCCCCCAAACTCGACATACCGCCCAGCCCTAGATGCTACTAGACCAAAAATGCTTGAAGTTGATGCACCTTTATTTTTTTATTTTTTTAATTCTCGTGTATTTAAGCCCAAATCTGCAAAAAGCAGACTTTATATTCTTTTTTATTTGGACATAAATTCACAACACAGTAAGAACCAATTCATGACAGTTTATGTGCTTTACATAAAGCCTTTGGGGGCAAAGTGTACAATGGTCCGAGCTCCAGACTGTATGACTTGATTCTGTGTCTATAAGGTCAGAGAGAGATGAAGGGGGTTGTACAATGTCTCTGGTTCCCTGGTGGAATGTGCTTCTACAGAGTAGAGTGACGCCAGCCGGGGGAAAAGGGACTGAAGAGGGGGACAAAAGGGGAAGTTGGGCATGCTGACGATCAAAAGAAAGCGGATGACATGTGACTACAAGAGACAGTGATTATAGAAGAGCAGCGAGGAGATAAAACGCTGAATACGGCCTGTTGTTTGGTTCAACGAGAGACGAAATACCAAAACTGGCCTCCAAAAAAAAAAAAAAATTCCTGATTAAAGCAGATGTTGGATTTTAGACACAACAGGTGGACCTGTAGAAGTCACCTGTCAGTCATGTCTATGTGGTTTTAGTGGAGCTTAACTGCTCGTTAAAGAACATGAGAAAAAAATCTTACAGCAGCGTGCTGGGACTTATACTGGGAGCATAAATACAGGCCTCTTAACCCAGATGATCAAGGACGTGCCTATGAAAGCATCAACGCTCTCACAAGCTCCAGAGAGAAACAAAACCTGGAGACTGAACTGCGTAGAAGTAGTCATATCTCAAGTGGATTTTCAACCCAATGTCCAACATCTACATATTTTCATATGGGTTATCTACATATTTTTGACAACCCATCCATTAGTATCCACTATTCCTGGAACTATTTCTCTCCCAGCTACTGGTATGTTTTTGGGAAAGTCTGAGGACTCAGGAGAACCTGAAGGAAACCCAAGAGAAGATCCATCAAAGAAAGCCATTACTCTGACATCAGAAACCTTCAGGCTAGCAATGTTGTGCCCTGGTATGAAACAAAAACCCAATCAGCTATAAGAATGACTATATTTGACCATAGTTCTTTCATTCATGACGATCCAAATACTCAAGAGTTTATACATCCTGTTGTGGAGGTCTGGATTAATGCCATTAGATAAAGATTAGATTTATCATAACCGCTTTCTTCATTTAGGAAACAGAAAGAGAACAGAGTTCATGGAGATATAAATCACTACTAAATGGAAGAACCAAGAACCTTACAAACTGGCTTGGAGTCCCCCAAAACAAAACAAAAAAAGGTTCCCACATTTAGTATTTACTCAACCACTGCAGATCTGTGACACATGCAAAGCGAATCAGATTCAAACCTACAACTGTGCTGGTCTTCCTTAAATACTCTGCTACAATGTCTAAAGAAACATTCATTTGTTTATTTGCTTTTGTTTAAAAAAAAAAAAAAAAAAAAAAGAAAAGCTTGTCTGCACGTAACGTCCCTCAGTTGTGGTTCAAAAGAAGGTGGAAAATCAGATCAGATGACATGCTAGTTTTGCTGGTTTGCAGGGGACAAGTGCCGCTAGCTCAGACAAAGGAAATGAATCGAATTAAACAAAGCCTGTTTTCAAGCTAGATTAAAATCTGTTCTTAACAGGTAGTTCTCCAACTTCTACTTAAATCCATGACTCATTAGAGCTTATCACGTTAGCGTTTTTCCACCTTCACACACAAGTTTAAAGGTCAATCCTGACTTTTGGATTTAAGAAATTCCATTGAGGGTGGACATTCCCAGCCTCAACAAAGGAGAATGTGTGAGAGAGAGAGAGAGAGAGAGAGAGAGAGAGAGAGCGCGAAAGAGCGAGAGATCTCGCCTTTTTGGTTCACCTCTGAAGGTGACAGATAGTTAACTTCTCTCACTAACACAAACAAATCAGCAGAGCAGACAAAACACACAAAGCTAGAATTCACAATCCACACAATGTTTACTGTTTGCCTGAGGGGAAAAAAGGAAAAAAACAAAACAAAACAAAAAACAAAAAGTATTTGTTCTGACTGTTGTGTAAAGTTTTATGGCTGAAACGTTTTCTATTTGACCTTTTTTTTTTTTTTATCTGAGCACTGAACATTAATACATGTTCTAACCGATACCTTTTCGGTAACCGCTGAAGCTTTTCAACAAGGTAAATCTTTGTGCTTTCACACTTCTCAGTAAACGACAATCTGTGTTTTGATATCTTCACGGGAGGGGGGGGGGGTGACAGAACAACTGTTTACAGCTGTTACAGCGTGTAAGTCATAACTTGTCATGTGGATGTCCCACAGCATTTAACTGAACTAGAAATGGTTAAAAAGTACAAAAGAGACATTGAATGCTCTAGCATTAAAAGGAGGACGGGGATGAGGCACAGTCAAATAATCGATCTAAAACGGTGTGTAAAGCTGCCTTCGTGTCCAGCTGTATCCCACATCCTAAGTACATTTAAAACAGCTTGCAAACTCTGACAGAAAACCCTGTGAGGGGAAAAAAAAACAAAAAGATGCTAAATCTGAGGTAAATCTGTGAAGCGATAACAAAACACTACCCCCCCTCCTTCCCCCACACAAGAGCCTCCACTTCAGACAGGAGGCAAAAGCAGGCAAGGTTCTTCTTATGCATTAGCATAGAGCTCTGTCATTATCCCCTAGCACAGGTGAGACACAAACAAAAGCAAGCTTCAAACACTTCAGATTCTGGAAGGGAAGAAATGTCTAAAAAACTTGAAAAACACACACACACACACACACACACACACACACACACACACACACAGAGATTTGCTTTCGGCTCTGGTTCATGTGCTGCATCTTAGCTGAGGAAAAACACTTCATGACAAACTGCTATCAGATGTGATCTTTATTTATTTTTTCATTTTTAGTTACTATGACCTCCTGATGATCAGACAGTTCTCTGGCTGTACTGTGTGTGTGTGTGTGTGTGTGTGTGTGTGTGTGTGTGTTGGACTAGAAGTAAACCTGGGCCTCTTCAGGCATTCCTCTTTCAAAAGTAAAGCCTACGAGTGCACACATGCACGTAGACACATACAGACATACAGCAAAGAAAGAGAGAGAGAGAGAGAGGAGAAAGAAAAGGGGAGAGAGAGAGAGAGAGAGAGAGAGAGAGAGAGAGAGAGAGGAAAAAAGGTCCCCATGGGAGGAGCCAGGATTAGGGGGCGCTGTGAGAATCCGGAGGGACGCCTCAGCCCAACGCTTTGGCCCAATTAAATTTCCTCCCATGACCTCATCGCATTCTTCCTTCATGAACCGAACAATCGCAGCTTTGACTTTCTTGACGTGTGGGCACGACTGTCCGCACTCTTCCCCTGTGTGGAAGTTTTCAGCAGCTGCTTGCCAGCCAGCTGGGAGATATGCAGAACATCTGCTTGACTCTTCACTCCCACGGAACCTTGTACGAGACCGAGGCGTTCGGTATTCGGGTTACGTTTTAAAGAGCTTCCTCTAAACACGATTTAAGGGCTTATACAGTGATATACATCCGGCCCAACATGTCAAGTGTGTAGCGAGAGCTCTCTCTGTGATAAAACGTGTCTGGCGACGTGATCCAACAACACGGGTATTAATTCATCACTTCCCTGAAGTCAGCTATGCTAGTTTCTTACCACAACCTCACAATAAAATCAGCAAGAATTCGCCAGGATCAGCTAATTGCTAGTTTCAAATAAAGCGTCTTCAAAAAAAAAAAAAAAAAATCTTATTCTGAAAGAAAACAGTGGAGATGGTTGATGATAAACAACAAATGAACAAAATAAAAAAAAATGTAAATAAATTAAGTACAAAAATTCATCTTGAAAGTTTTACATGTCTTTGGAGTTGTTTTTTTAAATTGTTGATTTGTTTGCTTTTGTTTTTTTTCCTCAATGTTTTCAAAAAACAAACAAATTAACAAAAACAAACAAAAAACAACAAACCAATTTGTACAAAAATACATTTTGTAAATCTTTTTTTCCCCAATTTTTAAAATTATTTAAAAAGTGTTTTGTGCTTGTTTTATTTATTTTGTTCCCAAAGACAAGCACTGGTTTCCAAAACAACGAACAAAAGAAAGAAACAAAAAAAACCAAATTATTACGTAAATAAGGCTTCGGTCTTTAAAAAAAAAAATCTATTGGGGGGAAGAAATGATATTTTCAACTAGTGTACGATTTTCTCTCACTAAATAAATCAATAAAAATGTTTGATTATAAAATATCAGACATTAGACAACTACATGACTATGAAATGTACTGGTATTTTACAATAAGCTTAAATACACATTTTATTTAGTTTATTTAGCAATTATTAAAAAAAAAAACAACATTAATAATTATTACATTATGTCTGTGTTCATTTATTTATTTATTTTATTCAACGGTTGATTCACACTTTCTATCTCTGTTATGTGCTCTAATTCTGATCTTGTAAAACTGTTTCATTTTTTATTGTTTTTTTTTTTTCTTCCTTATTGAGCAATTTTGGCAGCAAAAGCTTGGGAGTCATGGAAAGAAAGGAGGGGAAAAAAAAAACCCTCTGCACACAGCTTCCTAGCAACATGCATACCCAGTTTAACCTCCAGCTCGTGCAAGCAGGGCTGGCTTTAAAAAGATCCGGGACTACATTTCCCTTTCTGTCACTGGGAAAGAATAGACACTAGGACATACGCTTTGCTAAGATTAGCAAAAAGGAATAAAGCAAAATCTTGTTCAGATTAAGCGGTGAGCAAACAGAGAGGTTTTATTTGGAGATCACGGGTAGAGGAGGAGGAGGAGGAGGACGAGGAGGAGGACGAGGAGGAGGAGGGTGGCGGCACATTTACAACAGAGGAATGTGAAGAATGTGCTCAAACACATTGACGGGGCTGAGCTGATGAGAAAGAGAACTTCTGATGGTGGGATTAGGGAGGAGAAAATGATAGCTTCTCTTTTCCGACCTCCATATTTGACCAGATTTCTTCTCTTCCGGCTGAAAAGGAGAGTAAAAAAAAAAAAAAAACCCTCATTCACTGTGTTTCGGATATAAGCAGGTGCAAATGCAAAGAGGTCAGAGGTCACCGTGGGAGTTGAATGCTTTGAGTTACTAAGTAAAGATAATTAAAGAGGTCTGTGTGCTTTAGTTTAAAAAAGCAGGAGCAGTGTGAACTCCGTCTTGAGCTCTGCACATTAAATCCTCTTAAAACTCATCCTCTATTCGGCCGACCCCCGGGTGGCTATTCAGGGCTCCGTGGTGACAAGTCAACACCGTTAAGGTGCTGAGCCCTGAGGCCCGGGAGGGTACGCATGCCCCTGGTGTGGAGGCTAAAGGAAGGAGGGATGATGGTAATGACTTGGTCAAATGCTCGTTAGAGAGGAGACAGTCTGAGAGATAGGAGACGGGGAAGAGAAAAAAAAAAAAAAAAAAAAAAGAGCATAGGGGTGAGAATCAATAATGGGAGACATGAAAGGGAGTATTGGGAATAAACATACACGTGATAATTACATGGCTAAACATTGTTAAGTGGAATTTTTTTTCCATTTCATTTGATTCTTCGTTGCTTGCCAGGCCACCCATAAAGTCATGAGCTGAACGATAGAGGTAACAAAGATGAGCGGAAAAGAAAAGGAAAGGAAAAAAAAAAAAAAAAAAAGCCCGCCCTGACAGAGAGTAAAGAAACCAAGAGGAACAAACAAAACGACTGAAGGACTTCCTGCTGTGGACAACGTTCGACGTTGACTTTGTGCCTGATGAGATGCGGACCTTTTTCCCCCCGCAAGTGAGGCCTTGCAGCGCTTATTAGCTTTTCCACCTTTATTTTAGTGCAAGAGCACAGCACTGGCGAAATTCTCCTATCTGATTGGTCGGAGCAGAAGGTGATGATTAAACCGTTTCGGTGGGATCAGCTTGTTTAACAATCGTTTAACAGTTATGGAAGGAGTCTTCAGTGTCAGCGCTTTGGATCTATCCGAATACGTCATTATCAGAAAATTAGTACCAAAAAATTAAATAATCGTTTTCAAAAAGGCAAAAATTACCATGTGTCATTCTTTAATAAATGCATCAATTAAGTTATAAATGATATTTGCCTAGATATCATTCCTGACTCAGACGCTTCAAAAAGAGATCAGTTGAAGGAAACAAACCGCAGCGTCCATTACTGCACGTATCAGATGACTTTGCTGCTTGTTACGTGGTTAATACTGACACCGTTAGTCAGAAAAAAACGGCAGCCTGAAGGCAGTGATGTTCTTTACACTACACGCCTCGCATGTGCTGCCGACACTCAGGAACCACATCAGAGACGATTCGCAGACGAGTCTTTTGTGGTGGCGTAGTCATAACAATACGGGCTAGTTCTGGTGGATGCGGCGACACACATGCTGGTATCTCGTACGAGTTTAAGACGGCTCAAGGCCACCAGCGGGGGGTTCTGGGGAATCTCGTCCTGTCTGCTGTTCTGAAGAGCAGAGTTAGTTAGTCTACCAGCACATTCTGTTCAACAGACAAGAAGGTCAGAAACTGACTGAAGTGTCAGCAAAAAATAAAGTACAGCGTATCGAATGTTTTATCAGGATATTTAAAGTTACAGGAAGTGTATGGTAACTGTGGTAACTGGTCTTTACATCCGTGATGAGGAAAAAGGCATCTCGATGAATTTTTGCTAGCTCTTCCAACATGCTACATCATAGCAGAACCAAGCAAACACGCCAGGTGCCATTCTTAAACTTAAAGACCTGAGCGGTTACTGATTAACTCCAAATCACACCCATCATGTCACAGCAGTGAAATCTGTCCCAAAGGTAAAGGACTGCCTTCTTAGACACCCCCCCCCCCCACACACACACACACACACTCACACACTTTGCTGCTCATTAACCTCGAGTTGAGTTTCAGGACCCCCCCTTAAAGAGACAGATTTAAAATGGCATGTAGCTCTGTCTGTTTCCTTGGGCAGCGAGCTTTCCCACTGTAAATCCAGGCCGGCATACTTTTTATTTTAACGTCGGATGATGAACACGGAACAGCTGCGTAAACAATCTGCGGTCCTGTCAAACTTCATATGAGGAGAAGCTCCCAACATAGCATGCCATACGCTGGAAAGTAGAGGGGGGGTGAAGTGAAGTATTTTAGGTCTCGGGTTGTGAGGAGGAGGACGAGGAGAAGATGGCCCTCTTTCTAATTAAAAAAAAATAGCCAAACTAGCCTCTGTTTCACACTTAGCGAGCCTGAACGTATATGGAACTCAGGCTAAATGTAATATTAGAGAGCAGGTAGCTGTGGGAGGTTTACCAGAAGGCCAGAATTTGGCAAACACCTCCCGAGGCATAAGAGGTTTTGTGTGATGCATATCAGCAGCTGTTAAAATAAAAAGAAAGAACGGGGGAAAAGGAAAAAAAAAAAAAACTCTACAAGCAAATATAGAATATGAAGCATCTTCCTGCAATTGTCACATCAGACAGCTCGACTACTCTAACAATGTCCAGAAACTTATTTCTTCACCTTGTTTCCTGTGTGTCCTGGTTTCCTACATGAAGAGAGTTAAAAAAAAAGTATGTGTGTGTGTGTGTGTGTGTGTGTGTGTATGCGCGCAATATTGTTTCTCCTTCTTTCTCATACACACACACAGACATATGTTCCGATTTTACTGAGGATCTGCATGTCACTCCCCGAAGCAATTCAGAATTTCCTGTGGAGGGAAAAAAAAAAAAACCAACAGCGGACATGGGAAACAAGGATGGAAGCCAAGCCAACACACACACACACACACACACACACACACACACACACACACACACACACACACACACACACACACAC
>JAOTRN010000043.1:19782879-19797913 GCA_028566695.1 Bagroides melapterus | reverse complement strand
AAAGCACTTTTGTACGTTGCTCTGGATAAGGGCGTCTGCCAAATGTAAACCTCTAGAAGAAAAAAAAAAAAGGAAGAAAGATATATCACAGTTCACCAGTTAGCTAGAAATACTTCACCAGTCAGGCTGTTACACTGTTAACTAGGTGCAATGATAACGTAAAGTAGCTAGTTTAGCTGCTAACTTTCCATTTCATTTTATAACTTTTTTTACCGTCACGCTGGCTAATTTTGACAGCAGGCCCAACAAGAAATGTCTTCCAGGACCCAATAAGGCCGCTACCGAACCACTGCTGGCAAGGGCAGACACAGCTGGCAGAGGGGGGTTCCACTTTTTGAGCAGGTTAACATGGTATAAGCGTGAGTGTCCTCGCTTATGGGGCTGATGCAGGCGGTAGTTCACAGTCCCGACCCTCTCTAGGACTGTATAGAGGCCCTGCCATTTGGCCAGGAACTTGCAGGCCACATTGAGAACGAGCAGTTGGACCTGATATCCGGGTTGAAACTTGAGAGGCTGTGCCGGGCGGTTGTAGGAGGACTGCTGGTCACGTTGGACTGTCTCCATGTGTTCCGGTAACGATGCAGGCCAGCAGTCCAGGCTTCCCAGGCCACATATAACAGTCCTCAAGGTTGTTGTCAACTCAAAGGTGTTGAAGTCTGTCATGGCCTTAGGTGTCTCCCAGACGGTGAACAGGAAGTAGGGAAGGAGGTCCCAATTCTGCCTTTCCTCGTCTGCCACCTTCCTGAGCATCCTCTTCAGCGTCTGATTGAATCGCGCCATCAATCCATCTATAGCAGAGATGGGAAAGAATGTGGTAGAGGTAGGAAAAAAACAGTGACACACAAATGAACTTTGGGTTTGTAATTAAGAGGGGAACACATATGACAATAATCACAATGATGTCTACATGTAGATACATTTGAACCTAACTCAACATTAGGTCATAATTATTAATAAGTATTAATTATGTCACCTATAATTGTTTCATGAGCACATATTTATATAGTATCAACAGAGAGAAACAAGGAGAATCCAACATACAGAGAGTCACTCAAGAACAACACTGTAGAAAATGACAGTAAGTAACCGCAGACAAACGGCATAAATAGGCAGCACACAGGCTCAGATTCCACTTTCTTTTGTTTTTACTGTATGTATAAATTTGCTATAAACGAGTGATCTTTTGCCCGTTACATACATTAAATGTTTAAATATTTATTACATAAATACCATACATGGTATTGCCTATATTATTTCTCCATCTGTACTCAAATATAAGTGTCTGTGGGTGGGGCTGTGTCGGAGTTGTAATGTGGGCTGGTGCGGCTACAGTGCCAGGGCTGAAATGTTGTTGTCCCTGGTGGAAGCAGAAGGCCTCAAGAAGGCCTTGCTACCCTTTCATCAAAGTCTTCCCAAAACATGGTGCCTGTATTGGCAGTCACACCAGAATCTGGAGGATTTTCCTCTTTGCTCTGAGTTGGGTAAACAGCTCTTGCAGCTGCTGTAATCCTCTTCATTGTTTGCTTTTAGTTCATACAAGATATGCAAGAACACAAGACAAGACATAGGAGACAAAAACACAAAAACAAAGCTGACTCAAAATTAAACTAAATGCAATAGAAGCAGTTTGTAGGTGATGAGGTAATGAGTTTTTACAAAATATTATAAATAAACAGAAAACAGTTTGCAAAGTGTGCAAAAATGGCAAAGTCGGCATACAGCATAGGGACACTTGATTTTGATTATTGCTGGCAATAGAGCCCCCAGAACAGTATGGTTCATGGTTTAGTAATTTGAAACAACAAGACTTTGGGTTAATTGTGTCTTTAAATACAGGGAGGAAGAATGAAACAGATGAATGGATGCATAAATGGATGTATGAAATGTGCATATGGATGAATGCTGCACTGATGGATTTATATAACATTATACTACATAGTGTGCAGAGATATTTAACATAGTCTGTTCAGTATTAGATAATGATGTTGATGTTAAACTGTAAACAACTGTTATGTAATAATACATAATAAAATATATAGAGTAATGATGTTTTTACTGTAATTTAATTTAAGAAAAACCTTAAGATATGCCAGGTTCTTAGAAAAGTCTGATTATACATTTAGATTTTTAAAAACCCTGTTTTATTGCTATAATTGTTATACCCCACCAGAAGAAATTGAAATTCTAAACTATTCCAATCCCAAAAATATGCCTATAGGTAGACTTGGCTGAAGATGTGAATGGAGCTGGCACATCACTAGATGCCTCAACTGGAGCTGGTACATCTCTAGATGCCTCAGGATCCAACAGGGTTGGTCTCTTCTTACTGAAGGTCCAAAATCTTCATGAGTTCCTGTATGGCTATTCTTATGATTTGTGTTTATCAGTTCATTTAAATAAAGATGTATCCTGTTTCTGTTAGGACTACTGAACCCTTAAACTCTAATTCCCAACATGCCCTATGGCTTACAGACATGGCCTCATTTACAGTCACCGTTCTTCTGTTCAAACACACCTGTGCTCAATTACAAGCACATCCACCCACACTCAGAGTATTTAAGTCCTCTCACTCCACACTATCATTGTACTGCAAATGCTCAATTTACCTTGTGTCCTGGCTACACTAAGCCTTTGATTGTGTTTTCTCTAGTTTCTGCTTGCACAGTTTCCTGTTTTGCTTAACCCTGTTTACACTCCTTGCTGTATGCATGACCTGTGCTTTCTGATGATTAATTAGTGTTTTGTTTATTACTTTATTAATAAATGACACTACCTACATTTGCATCCACCTAAACTTCTTTCTCATGACAGTTTCCAAATTAAGACTGGAATCACTCTACATCCAAAAATGAACACCAAGGCTTCTACTACACAAGGACAAAAGGTGATCTACCTGTACTGAGGGCTTTAGAAACACAGCATGATGTAGTTCCACAAAAGTCCACTATGTGGTATTAAGTACTACTATTCACACACAAGCAAAACAAGGCCATTTTGTAGAATATATACTCGGTTTCCAGGAAATTACTGCTAAACCCTGTTTACACTCTTTGCTGAATACATGATCTGTGCTTTCTGATTATTAGTTAGTGTTTTGTTTATTACTTTATTAATAAATGGCACTACCAACATTTGCATCCATCTGAACCTCTCTCTTAACAGTTTCCCTGCATCGATTATATCCCTTCACTGTCCCAGTCAGCCTGAGCCATGTAATGTCTTGGAATGCCTTGAGAATTATAACAAATATGTAAATGATTTGAACTTTTGGTTTTATTCTCATGTTGTAATACATCTTAGGTGTACATGCATCATAAGTACACTATAATCATTTTAAAACTTAATGAAAAAAATAATAAAAAATAAGTAATTTTTCTTACAACTTGGATATTGGGGTCAGTTTCAATTATTCTATATAAACACAGTATAAATAATTAAATATGTACAGAATATTTTAAGAGGTTGGGGTTAGAATAAAGTACTTTGCATAGTTATATATATAATAATTTGACATCTGAATATCTCCCATATATTTGTGTATTCCTTCTCTCTTCCTCTTGCTCTGGCAGTTGGTTGTGTGTGTGTCTGTGTGTGTGTCTGTGTGTGTGTGTGTGTGAGAGAGAGAGAGAGAGAGAGAGAGAGACGTTTCTACTGTAATAACAACAAATCTGCTGATACATGGCACAGATGGCCTTTCTTTATTCTTTACATGTGTGCTTTTTTCTTTTGCTCTCCCCCTTTTTGTGTTACACATCAAGATGAGAGAATGTATCTCATGTTTACTCTTTAGTCATCACCTCAATATTTTGTATGTGGTTCAAACTGAAAATGCAAATATATGCAATGGTATTACTGTTTTAAATTGTGTTAGCAGAGCTGATCGGATAAACCCAACATAATATATAAAAGGAATGTAATCACTCTACATCCTCAAATGAACTGTAAGGTTTCTACTAAACAAGGACAAAAAGTGATCTACCTGTACTGAGGGCTTTAGAAACACAACATGAAATAGATGATAGGATGTTTTCTAAAGATGTAGCTCCACAAATGGCCACTATGTGGTAGTCTAATACTAATCACACACAAGCAAAACAAGGCTATGTCCATTTTATAGAATATATACTGGGATGCCCAGATATTACTGATAGGTACAAGGTTAAATTGTATTGGATAGATGATGGAAAATGTAAGTTTCCATCAGTGGAAGAATGTGGCCTGGTCTAAGGAATCACTTTTATCCTTATATCATGTGGCTGACTAGGGTGTGTGCATTACTTACTTGATGGCACCAGTATCTGGAGTATATGGAGATGCCAAGACAGCAGAGGCAGATTGATGCTCTGAGTAATTTTCATTTGGGATACCTTGGGTCTTGGCATTCATGGGAATGTTACTTTGACATGTACCATCTACCTAAACATTGTTACAGACCAGCTACCTCCCTTCATGGCAATGGTATTATTTAATTATCTTTCAGCAGGATAATGGTTTATGCAACACTGTAAACATGACAAAGGCATTGACTTGGCCTCCAAATTACCCAAATCTCAATCTGATCAATTGTAGGATGTGCTGGACTATCAATGGTCTTGTGAAGTCTATGCCTCAATGGATCTGAGCTGTTTTGGCAGCACAAGGGGGACCTACATAGAGAGTTGGTTTTAATGTTAATTCTGAATGGTTTATATTTTATTTCACTTTTTGTTTCTGTTAAATGTAATCAAACTTGATGCAGTTGACATGTTCTCAGGACATGTTGTGTGTTCAGCCTGCTTTATATCTCAAATCAGCATATCAGCTTGGAAGAAATTTGAAAGGCTACAGACTGAAAAGAGTCAGATTTGATTTTCTCTTTGATTAGATGTGTGTGTGTGTGTGTGTGTGTGTGTGTGTGTGTGTGTGTGTGTGTGTGTGTGTGTGTGTGTGTGTGTGTGTGTAGTCGGGCATTTCTTAGTCTTTGGGTATACCATATTATAATTGACATGAAAGTAAAAATATGATAGAGAACCATGAATATCAAAAATGTACTGCGCTGAGAAATTGAAGGAGGCTGCAGAAATGACATCTGCTTGCCGAGATGAGGAAACAGATGAATAGCTTTTCTCATTTGCCAGGAGGAGCTCTTTCTGAGAAAATACATCCCCTGATCAGATGTTCTCCTGTTTTTTTTTCCTTAAGCAAATCCTAAATGTGAGAAAGTAAAAAGTGGATTTTGAGCGATTAATGTAAGAGTAGCGTCCTGTTTGGGGTCTCAGCACCGTGTCCTCAATCCTCATGTACTGTTTGCAGGAGTAAAGTTGTGTTTGTATGTCTGATCCCATAATTCTGTATTATATACTATATATTATTGCTGGAATGGCAGCAGACCTCTTGTGTAAATGTATCACATGAACATTTCTTATATTTACTGTGCACTCTCTCCTTCTCTCTCAGGCACAAGAGTAGAAAACTGAGATCCTTAACCCATCTATAAATGAAGCTAAGCATTCAAATAGAAAAGGTTCACCCCAAGGCGTTCATTGTAAAAGGGATTTGCCATCTTGGGTCACTCCTCTTTTAGGATGAAAATGAAATTACTTAAAAATGCAAGTGTGTCGTCTGATTATTATACCTCATCAACCCCTCTCCTCCCCTTTCTGACCAGAGTGTGCGTGCTATGTAGTATAATTACCCACCTCCTCTCTCTCTCTCTGTCTCTCTCTCCACACATGCACACATGGATACACAATGTCTCCTGGATTTGATTAGAGCTGCTCTCATGGTAGTAATGCTGTTGCTGTCACGGAAAGTATCGTTTATAGACACTGTGCTGTTATGTGTCTCTTTGAGCAACTTTCTTGTTGTGTGTGTGTAGAAAATATAGATACACTATGCTGAAGACTATTTCACTGTATTCACATCATGTATAAAATATAAACTATTATTGTATTTCTCTTGATAAAATACTCAGAACAAGGTATAGTACATTTATTTCTCATTGACTGTTGACTGAACTATTACATTGTTAGATATTTTCAATTATGTCGAAGAGTGTCATGCAGTGACATTTCTGTGAAATCAAAGTTTCTTCAGAATTGGAATAGTTATGTTGATCAAGTGCTTATACCTGCTAATGAACAAAACATGTTGGTAAACAGTAAAGCTGCATCTGCTTTAGTGTCTGTTGGACTGGAATGTCAGCGCTGAGCAGCCAACCCTTTGAGAGATCGGCACTAAGCAAAAGCCACCGCAGTTTGTGTTTGCTGAAAAAGAAAATGTCGCTTGCATAGACTCTGATCATGAACTGAAGACATACGAATACAAACTATGCTTGACTGCCTGCATGAATCCAATGAGGTAATGCATCTTAATCTTGTGTTAGCTCCCTTTTGTGACTATGAAAGACCACATTTTTTCTTTTTTTCCCCCGGATCCTTTTTTATTGACAAAGGTTGAAAAAGAGGGCTTGTGCCTTTTAAGTGGCCATGAAGCCCACAGAAGTGCTGGAAGAAAGGCAGGAAAGGCACACAGAGACAGCCTGAATGTACTTCTGCTTTTAGAGCTTATAGGGATAAACTTGCCGCTGTCACCGCACCGCTATAGAGGAAAAGATCTCTTGTTGAAATGCAGCACATTAACTGGAAGAAACCCAGTTATAACGAATCCAAAAAACCTAGGAAGAAAGGGATGGCAGCTGCTGACAGCAATTTAAAGTATATTATTTTATATTCTTCCTTTTGAACTTTAGTGAAGAGCACAAAAGAATCTTCTCGGTCTCATTTACATGATTTGAACAGAGCATTAGTTACTGTGGGTTGTAATTCTGAATGGTCAGATATTTCTAGATTAGCTGTCATCTGTTCCAAAACAAATCTAACTCTCAATGATGTTTTAGATTGGAAGATGCATCGTACGTTTATCCCTATTCTGGCAAATTTATTAAGGATTTTATCTGTGTTATAAGCATTACTCTTCCTCTGCCTTACTCTTCTTGCTGGTAAAAAGAAATAGTTATGAAAAATCTGAAGGTACAGACATGAAACATATTAAAGGGAAAAAAACAACGTTAAGTGTCCATGTACCTTGGCACAGATTCCACAAGGCTCGGGAACCGTACTGGAGAGATGAACACCATTCTTCTGAAAGGTATTGCTTCAATCAGGCATTTGATGACGGTGTAGAAGTGCACTGTGCAACACTTCGCTTTAAAATCTCCAACTGAGTTCTTGGTGAGTGTGGAGGCCATAGCGTATGATTTAAATCTTTTTCATACTCATCAAGTCTTGTGGTAAGCCTTGTGGATCTCGGGAAGAGCTCAATCTCAGTTTTAGAAAGGTGATATACTGTATAAGTTTGTATTGATTTGTAGTGAACCTCCCCATGTAGGTGACACCAACCATGCAGTGATGTAAATTCAAAGAGATAAAATTCAACCTTTCATATATAGATTTACCTCATGCCTAATCTCTTAATCACACTTTCAGACGACGCTGTGAGGGATTTGATCTAAAATGGATCAGAAAGATTTGTGGAGTGAATACCAGATTGAGTGCACACTGTCATTAAAGTAAAAAAAAACAAACACTTAGAATATATTTTAAATATATTACTTTGTACTCAAGTTGTCAGTAATATAAATTGTAATGAAAATTGTTGTAAAATAGTACACTAGTGTTGTCAGACTATACATACAGATATAGATATACTGTAGATGTAGGGATGTGTGGGTGTGTGTGTGAGAGATAGAGAGAGAGAGAGAGATTAGGTTATTATTATATGTGTGAATATTGATATTCTGGGCTATTGATTTTTGCTGCAAGAGAAATTTTTGAGACTAACTCCTCATTATCCTGCCTTCCTACACCTTTCAGATAAAGTTTACAGGTCTACTGCTGCCTATCGTGTTGTAGCAGTGATTGTTTAAGCAGTTACTTGACTCTTATGGATGATGACATACACTGGTAATATCATCACTTCTTAAAGTTATTTATATTAATGCATGTCATTCAATAGGTATGTGGTTACTAAGGTGAAGAATGTTGAAGAAAGTTTGGAAAGGCAAATCAGGCCTGTGATTTCTATTTATTTAATTTGATCAAATTCATGCAATTGTTTCTTTCTTTTTTCCTATTGTCCACCTACTCTAAGCTCCTAAGGCAATGAAAGCATGTGGATCTCTCTGAAACAAAAGTAGGGTGGGCTGCACCACGTCATTTGTCTTTTATTTCTTACCAGATGCCTACCAATGCCAAA
This sequence comes from Bagroides melapterus, assembly GCA_028566695.1. NCBI lineage: Eukaryota > Metazoa > Chordata > Actinopteri > Siluriformes > Bagridae > Bagroides > Bagroides melapterus. Next base: position 19,789,678 of record JAOTRN010000043.1, on the reverse strand, counting down.
AGTAAAGCTTTAAGGCACAGGCTAATTTAATACAATAGAAAATGTAGAATGTGTTTGAAGCAGTTTACTTTATTTTACAATGCTCTTTAAGGATTATGTTCCTTTAAGTAGTTCTGCTTGGGTGTGCCTGCTGGCCCAATTTAATGTGTGATATATTTTTTTAATTTGACATCCAAGACATTTTAAAGCAATTTCCTTTCTTTCTAAAGGGAAATAATGTCACAAGAACACAATTAAATGCTGTGCGTGAGACAGAATTAATTAATCCCTTCCAGGCTTCTTTTGGACAGGTATTGGGAAAACACTCTCTACTGTGTTCATTAGTCATTAGTGGCAACTGAGTTACTTAGTGTCAAATAACAAATCATGAGACAAACAAAGAAATAAACACAGGTGCAAACAGTGGGGTCCACTTTGAAAATCTGGGATTTTATTTGCATTTAAATTTGGAAATAAACAGAAGGTTTTAGAATTTACAAAAGGTCAGATTTTCTTTGTGCTTAATCTCTGCTATCGAAGCCTGTCTTCAGACACGTTGTTGGATTTCATCAAAAATGGATCATAAGATTTTGCACAAACTTGGGGTCCATGTCGGCTCGAGTTCACACTGTCATTACAGCAGAAAAGGAGACGAAACACATATTTAAGAAACTGAAAATCATGTCAAACTTTCAAAGATTCTATTTTTCACTTAAGTTGTTGTCAATAATATAATTTGTAATGAAGATTGTTGTCAAACATTGTGACCTAAGACTTTTGTGTATTAATGCGGCCCTGAATTTTGACTGGAAATTACTGCTGATTTGATGAAATTAGGGCCTTCCTGATCCTCAGACCACCTGCTTGTGATGGGAACAAAAGAGCAAGAAAACTGTAAATATTTGCTCTTAGGAAATGTTGAATGGATTCTTTGTTTTTCCCTCTGAGGAAAGCCTTTAAGGTTTAAACCTGTCTCCCTATCCCTAAATTTAGAATTGTCTTCCAATCCAAAAGGGTTCAGGTAGAAGTCTTGGATCTTCAATTATCCAGTGTATCCTTAAACGACCCTTAAAGTACCTTTTGAAGAATGTAGCAGACAATTCAATCTCTTCAGTACCTTATTTACTCTCCTATGCAACTGTAATGAACATCTTTCTCCGCAGTTTGTACCAGTAGTTATTACAATTACAATACCTTTCATCATCTCCTTGAGAAAATGAGTCCCTCACCCATATTGGAGTTGTATTCTCATGAGAAAAAAGAGGCCTTAAATCATCCATAATGTGACAGTAAGGATTACCATAAAGCCTGGAGGAGCCTTGCAGTCGCACAAAACACTACCTGCTAGGAGACAAAACAATCCCTGTCAGCCTATTAATAACATATTGCTGAGGAGAAGCGCTTTAGAGCAGGAAAGCGGATAGAATTACAACGTGCCTATAAATATCTATAAACCGAAAAAGAAAACAAAGATCTTTTAACATTTTTTATTTTATTTATTTATTTTTTTATAAACACAACAAGAAAAACATTCTCCTTTGTTAACTGTACATAAAGGCCATGATGGTGTGTCTGGGATGATCTAATTTGACAGTTTACTTGTTGAATGAAAACATATGTTGAAAATGACTTGGTCAGAAACCCGCCTGGAAAAGTTCTGCTACGGGAATCTGCTAAAAGCCGAAACAACAGCCTTCCTGCATTGCTCTTAAAGCCTTGGATAGCTGATTGGAGTGATTGAAGTGTGCAGATGAGGATGCTGTGATATCTGGCATCAGCTTGGTGCAGTAAGGGGCCTAACTCCGGTTCCTGCTGAACTGAGCCAGTGCATGCGTTACCAACTGTTATCAGCTCAGTAGGCACAGGAGGTTGAGCCCAGTCCTCCTTTTTCCTGCCACTGTGTTATCAGAGTCAAACAATATCTGACAGCATGTCCATATGGATAAGAATCCTGAAGAAGAACGGTCTCCTACTCACAATCCCAAGATACATCATTCACATTGTACTGTATTTGTTACTGTCTTGGATTTCCATGTCAAGGTGAAAATATTGTCCATGGGGGTATCATTTATTTGATGTTATCGACGTTTCTCATCATGTATGCTGCTGTACCTTGTGCACAAATACTCAAAACCATCACATACATTTCAAACATGCTTGATGTACACATCTGTGACAGCTGTTTTTTTTATAGTCCTTAAATTGTATGATGGTGAACAAAATGGTTCTTAACTACATGATGTGATGCTGAACAATCCATTCAAGGAAATATGTTGACCTTCTTTCATGATTTTGTAAAGACTTGTCTACTCAATGTGATATGATATATCTATCCTTTTCATATGAATGGGTAACGTACAGATGTTCCTGTCAAAACATGTGTTGTGGGTGTGTGACTTGTTTGAGGAGGTGGTTGATGTGGCTTTTTGTGTACCTCCGTTCCTTTTTTTCTGTAAACATAGATCTAGTCTTACACATGAAAGTGTTCAAGCTATACTGTGTTTGATTAATCATTTATTTGCGTGTGAGTACTTGAGAAACATGTTTCAGCCTATATAGTCTCTCTATATTAGTCATCACGTGCATATTCCTATGGATAAGGACCTACTTAGTCAGATTACCCTGGCGAGAGATGAAAGCTAGCATACAAAGCCTGTGTTTACAAACTGCCACAATGATAGAATACTGATTCAGGATCAGTTCCTTTACCATTTGTATATAAATGATCATTCAAATATGACAGGAAAATCTTACCTTAGCTCAGCATTCTTTACTCTTGGTACCTGTTATAAATTATGCCTGGATTACTGCCTTCCAGTCATTCTGAGAGTTAGCCTCAGAGGAGCGGAACTTAGCCACTGTGAACATGGCCTTTTCCCTGATCTGTTCACAAAGCAAGCCAAGTCCTGCACCTCACGAAACATCACAGAGTGACACGTACCATTTAGATGCCACCTTATCAGAGCCATTCTTTCTTCTTGTGTGTTCATGTGCCTGTGCAAAGTCTGCTTTTTCAAGTTGTTCTTGTTTTTCTGACTTCTACCACACCATAACCCAAAGATCGCAGAAGTCGGTCACTGGCACAGTCTGAATGGGAAGAGTGGCCATTTCAGCTTATTTCCACTTGTATACACATTATTACATTTTAACGATGATTGGAAGTGGTTCTCGGGATAATTCTTCCACAGTGGAGGCCACAGGGGAAAATATCATCCGATCAATCTAGGATGAAATGAGATGGTAAAAAGTGCATCAAAGTATAGCAGCAACGTTCGTTTTTCTTTTTTTTTTTTTTACAAGACTAGTAAAATATCCCTTTCAACACTGCAAAGTCTCTGCTTTTCTTTGCTTCATTCCTTCCCTAGAATTGTACTAAATCTTCATCTAAAAAAATTCTAGTCTGAATCAGAACCATATCCAAATGCCTAATGAACTCATTAACACTTTTTTTTTCGACATACACTTATCCATCAAAGTATGATGGTGATAATTCCAATTCTTTCCACATGTAGGTTTCAAAGACCACCTCAAGTACAGAAGCCACAGTCTTTTTTATACTGTGATCCCACATACGGCTGCATGGCACCAAAGTCCCGTATCCCATTCCAATTCATAAAACCACAGCCGTCAGTGGGAGACTGAGTGTTTATGCTCTGAAATACATGAAAGACATTTAGTGCTCTGGTTGGAACCTACATTTACTGTATGTTCAGAGGTTTGGATTGATTTCACTGCTTTAGCCTTCCTTCATTATTGTTTATTCTTGCTCATGCTTCATGGAAGACAGGGCATCTTTACAGCTTCTGAGATTTGCCTTTGGGTGATTATTGAGGTAAGGGCCAGCTGCTGTGTACAGAAAAAGAGATGCAGGGTAAACGTAAACACTGCAAAGGACATGTCAGAGAACATTTGGAGCCTTGAAGCGAGTGGCCTGCAGCTGGTTGGAAATCCCTGGCAATGTGATTTTCTGATTTAGACCCAAATCACTCTGCCAGGAATCCCTCCAGCTGCCCCAGTGAGGAGAGAGTAAGAGGAAAAAGGCTTGGCTGCAGTTGTTCACACTCTAGGGTTGGTCAGTCATCGCCCATTAATTACACTCACTCACACACCCACACACACACACACACACACACACACACAGAGGGACACACACACTAAACCATACTAATGCATATCATACAGTCTCATCTTTCACATTTTACTCATAGGACTCATTTGCCTACGCTCACCTGAGAAAACACATGCTCAATAGAGCCTTAGTGTCCTGTGTTTGCATGACCTTCTGACAACTTGGGTAGGTGTATGTTTGTGTGTCAGCATACTGAGTGTTAACTTCACCACCAACCATTCTTAGTGTTGACAAGAGAAGTCCTTTCATTTCAGATTATTAGCAGCTTTGGAAATGTTTGTCAATCATGTCAAAATAATTGACTGAATCTTACTTTTAGCCAAGGCACAATTGACAATGGATACAGCAACGGCTAAATAATGGATTCATAAATCAGTCAGACCTGTTGTAATATTTTGGAGATTTCATTTCATTATTCAAACATGGACTTGTGCATGTGGAGATGTTTAGATGTAGTTGTCTCTCATTAGCGTGGCCATAGCCAGTGTATAATTGTGTTATGGGCCATATTAAGAGCCAGGAGGACGCGCCATGCTGCAGCAAGAGCTAAAGGCTGTTTTTTTCCCCCTTTGAAATAAACTAAAGTAAACCACAGACATGTTCCTCTGTCTGGACCAAAGGGTTTCAATATTGCACTGTACACAAAAACATTGCAACAGCCTTACTTTCCCAAATGACACATAACGTCTCCTTTCTTCAAAGTCCACTCCCAATAAGTAGCTCTCCAGATATTTTCTCCAGATGTTCTTTAATAAGATGGAACAGATCTGAAAAGGTGAGAAGAAACCTTTGGTTCCATTTAAACAGAAATAATACATACTATGCTTAGCATATGATGGAACACTTGGTAGCATTGCAAATATGCAAATAATTGGAAGACGTTTCAACGTTGCCGGCAAAATAGTTTGAAGGTGTATGGTTAGTTAAAAGCTGTAATAGATTACAGAGGCAGAAAGCGTAGTGTTCCTCAACCACTAATTTTAAAAAGTTCATCTTTTTTTCTCTAGTCAGAAAGCTGAAACTGCAAATATACAGTATATTCTAAGATCTGATATTATGAATTAGCAATATTAAATGTATATTAAAATAATATCACACCGGGTGTTTCTAAATGAATCTGGCATGTATACTAACCCTACATGCATGAGGAATAGTATCCCTAATTGGCCAAAGCAAAATGAATGCTGACTATTACGTTTTCCCCTCTAGGCAAGGCAAAAGAGCAAATATGGCCCCTCAAAATATTTATCCCACCTCCATGAAATAGTGTGAGCAGGAAATAAGGAGATAGAGTCCAGGATAAACAAGGCTCTCCATTTCAGTACTTATGCCACCTCTTCAAAAAGAAGGAGACAGACCATTTGTTTAACGATCTACCTTAATATTTTTAATTCTACACATGCTGCTTATTGCACATTAAAACAATAAAAACATAAATATGAGTATAGAAAAACAATCTGTTGCATTCCGTCCACCAAAGTGTTCATAAAATTAATAGAAATAGCAATAATCTACAAGATGCTGAAACATTCTAGCTGCCGTTGTGTTGTGATTCACTAGCCACAAAGATGTTAACATTATAATTAAAAAGGGAGATTTAGTATTAGTCTTACATTATTCACCATGACTCATACACAGTTTGCTTTACAAGCTTATCTTCATTTATCCAGTCACTACATGTGTAAAGATGTACCACTTATGTCTGGTCAAATAAGGCAAAAAAAAAGAACCCATTATATAAAATCATTGTTAAAAAAAATATATCCAGGCGATCGTCTAGAAGAAAATTACATTTCTGTTCACACAAATCTTATTTGTATTTCACTGTAACCCATTTATTCATGGTAAAAGATTGCTTTTTATATATAAGCTCAGGAAACTATACAGTCTGTCGTTACTATGAAGATTTCGAATTTATATTAGTTGATTAGTACATCGCATTATCTCTTTACACTTCGAAACCTATATCAAAGGATCAAAGGATCTTTACGCCCAATCGTGTGTTGAACAAGATGAACAGGATCGTGATGCAAGAAAGATTTTTAATTGATGTGCAGTTTTAATGAAGGAATTAATTCTATATTTCCTTTGACAAAAAAAATAAAGTGAAATGACAAAATCCTACTGAAATTTTGTCTGTAACATTTTATATATATAAAATATGCAATATTCTTTATCATATTTATTTTTTGGTTTGAAATTATTATCTTAGGTGATTTGCAGAAAAATATATTTCTAATTTTTTTTTATTCTTTTTATTGATTTCTTTCCAAGTCAGCGCAAAAAGAATAACTCCTTGTGAAATTGTTTGCAACTTGAACCTTGACCTCTGGTTGCTACATTTTCCATTTACACAGAAGTATGAAATTAGATGTAATGTAATGTCTAGTGCTGAGGAGAAGTGGAGGGACTTTGATTTTATTCACTTGACCTGTGTGATGTATTCCACTGCACTAAGATGGCCGAAAACTACCAGCAAATGAGAGCAACAATAGATTCCCACAAACACACACACAGACACACACACACAGACACACACACACAAAACCGCGCGCACACACAACCGCGCACACACACACACACGCACACACACACACACACACACATACGCACACACACACACACACACACACATGGATTCAAACCTATGTGTGTTTATGTGTGTGTGGGGTGGGCAGACACAATTTCATA
>JAOTRN010000043.1:19722797-19751813 GCA_028566695.1 Bagroides melapterus | reverse complement strand
TCTTACTGGATTACTGGATTCACCTGTCAATATTTGTGAGTGTGATGTAATGCATGTAATAATAACAATAATAACATCACTCAGAAACCAGAGTTGAAAGGGAAGCCATCATCTGAGAGATAACAGAGAGTGTAATATACAGTAATGTCCTTTTTACAGCTGTATATAGTCAGTTGGAGTTGTGTAACCAGAAGTTTTTAAACAAACTTATATATAAACAATATACTTAAATAAAATATACTTATACATTTCTCATAATGATAATAATAATAAGTAATCCGTATTCATTATAGATTTAACAATAGATTTTTCCAGTGATGAAGACCAGAGCAAATCCAACTACAGTAACAGCAGTTCAAACCCGGCGTTGTCATCTCAGAGAGTTCTATCCACATCAGACCCACATATCTTCAGGTAGTCCATGTGGGCCGTTCTAAACAGTAATGAGCACCACCATGCCCTGACTTTGACAATGGTCAAATAGTGATGTGTAGATGTCTAGCAGTGGTAAGTACCAAAAGAGGATCAAAGAAGGACAACAGGCGACATGGTGTACGAGTTATGGGCTCCAAAACTCAGTGATGTGCATGGGGAGTGAAAGCCAGCTCGTCTTGCTCTCAAAAGAAGAGCTACTTGAGCAAAAAAAAGGTTAATTCTGGCTGTGGTAGAAAGGTGTTAGAACACAATGCCTCACAAAAGACCAGACAGAGTGCCCATGCTGATCCATGTCTACTGACGATAGCACCGACACTGGACACATGAGCTTCCGATGTATGCAATGGAGGAAGGTGACCTGGTCTGATGAATCATGTTTTCTTTTACATCATTTGGATGGCTGGGTGTGACTGTGTCGGTTATGCATTATGGGAAGACACAAGCCAGCAGAGGAAGTGTGATGCTCAAGGTATTGCTCCTTGCCTCAGTGCAAAAATTGTACATGAATGGTTTGAGGAACATGATAAAGGGTTCACGGTGTTGACTTCCAAATACCCTGGATCTCAATCTGATGGCGCATCTGTGGCATGTGTTGTATATCCACAGAGGTCCCACTTTGCAATTTACAGGACATAAAGGATATTTCCATGCCACAATAAATCAGAGCTGTTATATTAAGCACAATACTGGGACAGTTTTAATGTTAGAATTGAATGGTATCTATCTATCTATCTATCTATCTATCTATCTATCTATCTATCTATCTATTACTACCAAATGTAGGGGAAAATTATGAAATGTTTCATTTTGAGTGAGAAATCTTCTTCAATTATATAATCCATTCAAAAATTGTTCATGAGAAAAAATTCTGAATCACATTTTTCTGCGGACAAACATGTTTATTATTGTTTGTCAGGCAGTGACAGAAAGAGCTCCTGTGTGAATGACAAAAAGGTGCAATTGAGGAATTTCTTCCAGGGACTTCACTCTTGCCTTCACTTGGCCTCCAACAGGTTGTCAAGTCTGAAATACACCCAGATGGACGTGTTGGTGCTAGACAGAGCAACTGTGCTTTAAGTGACTCCTGGCACATGAACACAAATAATACCTGCTCCAGGTGGCTTGGCAGCTTCATGGAGGCATGACCTGAACACAGACACATATAGAGGAAGGTAGAAGCCTTTGAAGCAGACAAAACCAATACAGAAGCATCAGTATTTTTTATTATTTGTTTTGTAATGAAAAGGAATAACGTATATGACGGACAAACATCATACAAGTAAGATATACCACACGGTACAAGGTGTAGCTGAGGTGTGGCTTAAGACCCACTTAAGTTGACATTTACCATGAAGAAGGGGATCCAGAAGTGCATGGTTTTTGACCCCGAATGACTCTTTTCAATAGCCTGCTCTCTAATATGTCCCTGAACCTCTATAAAGCCTGATGTGTTCCAGTCATTTAAAAAAAAAAACCCTGATATTAAGCAGGGATGGAAAAATAATTACCAAAATACAAATCGTACTCTTGTAGACAGTTATAAACCTATTCTGTTAAACTTCACTGCAATTGATCTTCTTTATTAAATTAAATAAAATTAAACCCATAAAAAAACAAAAACTAAATTGCCTAAAATAGAAGACTTGAAGTTTGGTTTGAGAAACAAATTTGCAAATAATGCATTTTATTAAAATAACCTGTAAATAGATAATGATGATGAGGATAATTGATGTTATAGTTATTATTATTATTACTATTATTATTATTATTATTATTATTATTATTATTATTATTAATAATATAATAATAATAACAACAACAACAACAGCAACAACAACAGGTTTCCTGTAAATGACTAATTAACAGTATAATGAAAGGCCTAATTTGAAAAAAGAAATTCTATATATTATTTCTGCATAATATTATATCCTCTATTATAATTGTACTATATGACTTATATCACATTTCTGGTGCCGTTTTTAATTTGTATAAAATAACAATATTAGAAAAACACAATTTTATATAACAACAATAATAAGGATAATTGACTATTTCAGCTGCTGTTTAATGCAATTAATGAATTCATTAATTTCAAACCTTGCATAGGTTTAATGACAGAAAAAGATTTTGTGATTGTATTTTGTGTAATTCTTGGGTAGAAGCAATGGTATAGAAATAATGAGCCCAAGGTAAATATTTTTTCCTTTGCCAGTAAAGTAATTATGGATGATAGACTACCATCAGCATAAACAAACCTGCTACAAACAGCAACAGCAGCTACTAGCATGTCTCTAGTGATTCAGTCAGCATTAAACAGCGGGGTTAGACTTCTTCCTCTTCCGTCTATGTAAAGTCAAACACAGTGATTTGATGCCTTGATGAAATTGCAGGACACCACTTTAAGACTTTAAATTGATTTTCCCAGGCATGTCTTCCATCAGTCTTTTGTATGAATAAATAAGAAAAATCAGAAATATATAACAGAAATATATATTAAACATATACCAACAGACACAGAGTCATTTATGACTTTGCTTATTTTATTATTATTCTTTTATTATACTTTTTTGATAGATACATCACCCTGTCAAACACATTAAAAATGATAACTTTTATGTTGTGAGTTCATTTCCCACAAAGCCACAATCAAGGAAATGGATGGAGGTAATGTGGTCACTATATTTGCAGACATGCCTGAATAAAATTGAGTGAGGAATAAAGGATCAAATTCCTATTCCTGTCTATAATAAACCCTGTGGAATTCTTTTTTTTTTTTTTACATTTATTTTCCAGAAAGAGGAAAGCTAATGATATCTGAGGAATGTCTGCCACAAGTTCCTTATGGGTATATATCTTCTGGATTCTCTGTTTTCTTCCCACCTTGTAAAACATGCAGGTAGAGGTGATGGGTACTAAAATTTTCAGGCTTGCAGGAGAGTGTGAATAATTATGTGGATTTGTGTGTAGATATATTTCCAGGACAGGTTTTGGATCCATCATGACAGTAACCAGGATTAAGCAGCTAATGAGACAGCAATCAAATAATCACAACACAAAGATTATAAAAATTTGACATGTTGATTTGACGTAACATGCAGGTAGTTCATAATCTTTTGGGGAAATTACTTTGACAGGTACATTTGCTCATCCGGCTGCCTGCTGTGTCAATGTGAATAATAACAATGACTCAAGCTGCCTGTTCTAACGAGGCCTCCTTACGAAAAACATCATGACGTTAATGTGTGCTTATGCGACATTTCTGGTCAAATAAACCTATAAAAGGAAAACCTCGTCCTTTTAACGTTCATATCATTGTGTTACTGTCTCAAATGAGCGGGTGTATTTTTAGTTAGTTGCACTATTGGGTTTCATTAAATCGGCTGCGAGGGCCCCAGACAGCATGTGCCCTGTCAGAGGCCGAGAGCAGTTTCCTGCTGTGTGTTGTGACGCAAGCCGGTCAGCCACACATGCTTGCGCGCACACACACTCAGCTCGTAGAATGGGTTCTTTGTACTGATCTCCAGCACTGACACTATTTTTCCCCTCCACACCCACAGACGCTCAAACACACAACTGCCTGCCAGCCTGCTTTACTGTCTGTGTCTCCTTCTAACTCTCCATTTCAGCAGCTGCTCTCAAAAATACTGTGAACGCAGTATATTCTTTCTCTAACAGTTTCACACAGCAAGCCCCTCTGAGCCACGTCTGGTCCTGATGTGGTTTTTGTGCAAGCGTAACTTCAGAAGAACACTCTAATTGCCATGCCTGTGAAAGGTGCATGCTGGGAGATTCCTAGTTAAGGCTTCGACTTTCTCTGCTACGGTTTTCACCCCTCATTATGGACACTCTATGCCAAAGAAAAGCACCCTTGGAGGATAACGTTTCCCTTGAAGGCTTTATTCTCTGATTTCTCAGACAAATTTAATGCTGTGAAAGTCATGACACTAGCAATCTGGCTCACTGGCTCCCCCTTCAGGGTACACAAAAATGACCCAACCCCCAAAAAAATGTTAAGAAAAAATGCTTATAATTTATCTAATCTAAAATATAAATTATCTACATATTGGCAGGCTGATGCCTCACTGTACGTCTATGAATAAATAAATAAGCAAACAAATGGAAATACAGGAGCAAACAATTAACAAACAATTCTGATAGGGTCTAAAACCTATTTAAATGTTTTAGACAAATCTACATTACATATACACTATATAAAGGCTTGTTTCTGTATGATATTTCTGCTGATCACAAGAACTTTATCATTGCCAACAGTCATTTCAATAAATAGATGTGTGAAATGTTGTGTCCATGCAGCAATCAGCAGGAACGTGTGCATGAGTGCAGTTGCTAAACTTTGTGAGGGACTAATAATAGGTTCATCTTTCATCTCTGTAATTATATTTACATGCTATTAGTGTGACAGCTACCATGAAAAAAGACGTTAGGGATATCGTAAAAGTGACAGTGTCATCTGAATGAACTGGATCTGTTTTCTTTCAAAACTTCTTCCTTTCCCGCTTTCAATTCAATGACATTACATTTTACTTATACAGACATTTTAAACAGTGTCACAAACTGGATTTAGAAAAGGTCTAGCTATAGACAGAGATCCTGAATGTGAAAACCTTTCTGATTATTATCTAGCTGAGAAGTTCCTTCTGGATTTCTGGGATGCTGCACCCTTCCAATCATTCCTGATCTTTCTCCACTTTTCATAAAAGCTGGAGAGAATCATATAGCAGCCCTGGCACACCCTTCAGAGGTCAGGTCATCTCACATTGAGTGAGTGTACCAGCCAGAATAGTGTATTACTATTAATTATTCCTGTTACTCTTTAAAGAAAGCCTGAACAAAGACAACAAGAAAGAAATATGTTTTTTTGTTTGTTTTTTTAATCTAGCTGCTTAGTAGCTTGTTCCCAGAAACTGAGATAATGACTTGGTGTATGCCTGGGTAGCTATGCAGTATGACTTCCAAGGTGCCAGCTCAATTAAGCTTCACCAGCCTTGGTGGACATGTTAATCTTCTGATCTTTGGCTTTGATCGTAAACTCTGACAGAAAAAACACAGGAAAAAACATTCATTCAAATGATTAACTGGTGGAGCTTTTAGAGTTATTTAAATCTGGTGTAAAGACACCAGATTCCAATACTTCTGGACTGGACATGAATACCATTTAGATCAGGGATTGATCCACTCCTGGAGTCCATCCAGTTTGATGATTTTTCTGTTCTAACACTTACATTTGCTGGAATTGCTCTTGATTTCTATTTCTCTTTTTTAATATGATATACTTGTCTTTTTTGTTATGTATAAGGATGGTGCTTTACTGTGTTATAATGAGTTTTATTTCAGTTAATAATTTTGCATTGTTGAACAAGCAAGTAAAAATAAACCAAAAAATGAAAGAAATCTTTCTTTATATGGGTATATATTTATAAGAAAGGAAGCAAGTCTATGAAACATTATACGATGCTTATATTATACCGTTAATAATTTCATAAAATGAAACATTAAAGATTAGTTTCACAAGTAACCAATGAAACTGTCCTCTTTTTTCAGAATCATAGGAAAACAAGAAAAAGAAAGAAAGAAAGAATTCAGATTGGTAAAATCAAATATATTCACAGAGGCATTTCTAAAACTGCGACGGTCAGTGATAAAGCTGTGCTACATAAAATATACATGAGTCTTCAAGGTGAAAAGGAGAAAGAGGCACTAGAGGGGAGCTTGTAAATGTACACACTGTATATATGTCTTATTATACAAATATGTTGCACTAATACTCATGCGAAGAAGGTCTGTTTTGTTTTGATATAAACAAAGACAACATACTTGTACACATACGTATACTGTACATATACAAAATGATTACATTAGAACTCCTTTTAAAACAATGACACTTTCTCTCACATGTAATTAGAAATTTATTGATACCCTTAATGTCCTTAAGCACAATCAACCGCCATACACAGTGAGAAGGATGGTAAAGGAGATGAAAAAACCTCCAGTGATCACAGTTTTAGAATTGCACAGTTTGATTTTTGAATCAAAAGTTGATTTAGAAGATTCAAAATCAACCACTTTCAAAACAATATGAAAAAAAAGCCCTACATCAGAGTATCATAAAATACAACATCTAAATCATCTTTAGAAGTACAAATGGTATGTGACAGAAGAGAGAATGGAGATTAGACTTTCTGCTCATGTGCACCTTTAGCATGTTTTGGTGAAAAAAGAAAACTCAGTGGAAAATATGCAGGATGTGTAGTGAATTCTTCAGGGCTGTTTTGTAGCAGGTGCTTCAGAGGCTCTTGAGAAGATTTATGGCACCAATAATTGTGTTAAGTATCAGGATATTTCAGCTCAAAACCTCTTGGCCATATTTTGAGCTTTCTACAAAGATGATGAGCCGAACATACTTCAAATCGAGATAGATGTGGATAAAGAAACACAAAATCATTTATTTGACTGTCTCAATCTCCAGATTTGAAAAAAAAAAACTATAGGGTTGGAAAAGAAGAACAAATTCCACATGAGCAAACCCAGGAATATAAACCAGCTTAAAATGATGCGTTGAAGATTAGATCGAGAGGCATTTTTAAGTGTCTCCAACCTTGTTGAGAAAAAGTGTTCAGTGCTGTACTCTTCAGAGCAGGTGAGAAATATTAATTGCAAGCATGCATAATGTTTTGTAGTAGAAGGCACTGCTTAATATAAATCTTTGTGGGTTTAAAAATAAATAAATAAATAAAGTTAACCAGTGTTCCACAATAAGCTGAAATATCACTAACAGCATGTGTTATTCTTTTATATATTAGTGCTTGCTCATTGTTATGAAGGATGAAAGCCAATATGTCTCTATATATCTCTAAATATACATAAATATCTATATACAAATATACATACATACATTTATACAGAGGATACAATATTCCAGTTACATTTTTTCTTATATTATGTCTTTATGTGCTGTATTACAGTCATAATGATGGAAAATCTACAGAGTCAATGAGAAGCATGTGGCAAAATCACAGTGTTGTAAAAAAAGGATTTCTTGGTGATCTAGAAGGTCATAGAAGTCTTGTCTCTCAAAGATTATTTAATCTTATTGACCCTTCTCTGATTAGACTGTGTGTCTTTTAACAAAATAATTGAACAGCCTTTCCAGTTGTACAGAGTAAAAGCATTGCCAACACAAGCTGTAATTTGTTAACAATACTAAATGTGTTTAGACTCGCTGTCAAAGTAAAAAGAGTCTCGACTGAGTCAGGAGGTAAACTGAGAACATCAGTAACACCCATTAAGATCAAAATGTACAGGTTTCTAGTCGGCTGTCGTGTGTGTACACAGGGAGGTGCAGGACCAACCTATATCTTAAATCTCGATCAATGAGTCATAAATCTCCACGGATCATTCAGATAACATCCTCTCTGGCAGGTTCCTGCATAGCACTGTTTGTCAGAACAGCCTTTCATCCGGCAAAGTCCTTGGCGTCTTGATTTATATGCCATTCATGTTACTGCTAGCATCCGCTGTTTATGTTACTTACATGTAGTACTAAATCTCATTTAATCTAATTCATATTTTATATTGGTCATGTGCTATACTTGTCAAAGGTTAAATATGCATCAAGGAATTAGCATGCAAATGTGCTTTTCCATGTCATTGTACATCTCCTTATTATGCACACTGAAGCTCCCTGAAGAAATCATGTAATTTCCAAATTCATCAGTTTGTTTTGGTGGAGGACGTGCCAGTAATTAAGCATTTGGCTATTTGCAGATGAAGGTGCTAATTCGCTTCCCTGACTGCTGCTTATTTTCTTTCTGTATTGCTCTCGTCTGTTGCAACAAATTTGATTTCTGCGTTTGCTGTACGGGAGATCACGCTGCTGTCCCTCACCGCATGCTTGAAGAGGAAGGGGAAAGTCTTCCTGAAGGACTTTCGGAAGCTGGCACCCATAAAGCCATAAACGATGGGGTTGATGGACGAGTTGGCATACGACATGCAGTTGGCCCATGTCTTGATCTTATATGTGGCATAATTGACCTTAAAGTTAGGGTAGAAAGACTGAAAGAGGACAAAGATTTGAATTGGACCCCAGCAGATTGTGAAGAGCACCACGATGACTACCACCATTTTGGAAACCTTACTCCTGATGGAAATGGTTCTCTCTGAGAGCAGGTGCACCTGAAAATAGATCAGTTTTGTCTCTGGCAGGGCTTGAACACACACCACACTTAAAATAAACAGCTCAGTAGCTGTCTCAAAAGGCCAGCCTATCAAAGGCAAGACCCTTCGAGCAGTAGAGTTATGAATTATATACCAGCGTCTCCACATGCAATATCTTTTATTTGAGTTTCAGGATATGGACTATAATATGCACATATTAAAAAAATGATGTGCAGTAAGGAAGACTACTACTCCTACCTGGTGGTTAATATCAACGGGCTCCACAGTTGGCTGGCCCACCCTCTTCAGCATGAAGGAATAGCAGAATGAGATGGTTAGAACAGGAAGCAGGTAAACAGCTATGAACTGGTACAGTATGAAGGCTCTTTCATGTGTCTTCGAGGGAAAGCGCTCCATGCAGTACTGTCTTGGTCCATACCAGTAGCCATCCTCAAGCCTTTGATACATTAAAATTGGGGTGGACAGAATAAAAGAGCCTGGACCAGAAAAAGCACAAAACTATGTTATTCATCAGCCAAGTAAATGTTGGTAGTTTTACACATCATTATAGCATTATTCATTTAACAGGAACAAATTATGAATAAATACCACTTGTACTGTACATACAATCAAGGAGTAATATTAAGCCCACTTGGACCAATACAAACTATCACCTTCATTAACACGTTTGCAGCAAGTAGCAAAAATGAAAATATAAATTCATTCCTTTATAATTTTTTTAAACCTGGAGACCAGAGTTCAGTATGTTTAAGAATGTGTGGTCATTTAATTTTTGTTCATTTACATGGACTAACTTTTAATCATGGGTTGAATGAACAGTCACCATTTCATTTACATTCAAAATAATTGAATAAACGTTTAATGTATTTTACTTTTATTAGTATAGTAATAAATGTTAGCTAATATAAAGTAATAGCCGATTAATGATGAGACTGATGATATTATGCAGGTGATCTGTCATACTAAGAAGGCACATTTAAAATACTGTAAATTTATAATTAATTTTTAGACTGTATAAGGAAAAATGGTTTAAAATAACTTTGCAGTTAATTAATAAAAAAATTTTTTTATAATGCAGGTTTAACTGAGATCTTGATAATGATATTGTTTGACTTACCAATCCAGATGCAGATGCTTACAATCATGGCAACCCGTGAAGTACGGTGACGTAGAGATTTCAAGGGGTACACAGTCACATAGCAGCGATCTCCACTCATTGCTGTCAATGTGATGCACGTGGCCTGGACTGTCACCTGAAAATAGCCACAGCCATGCTTCCATTTATCAGGGATGATTATGAAAGCCATTATACAGAGAAAGTATCCAAAAGTTTCAGGGATGAGAGCCAGACAGGCTATTCATCTGACAGAAGAAAAGAAGGCTGACGCATGTAACAAGTATAATGCAGCCTTCTTTTGCAGAGCTGACAAAAACATGTCTTGTTATTCATCATTTCAAGGGAACCAATTGAATGGAAGGTTTAAGATCAAGCCTTATTAAAGCTCGGGAAACTATTTAATTGAATGACCGAAGCCACCGCTTCCATTGTTAAAGCTGTGAATCAGCCACATTAAAGTATCTATCAGTCTGTAGCTGCTGAAGTGCTCAATAATATGATCCAAAATAATATTAAGAATACTCTGCGGGTATTACTGATCAGTTTAGTTTTAAAGACGGCTTTCATGCAGCTGTTTTCTGTGTTAACGTCCTTAATGAGCCACAACACATGAGCTATGCCTAATTATCACTTCCAAGGAGCAAGTAACATTGAGGATAACATAAACCTCAGTGTTAAACTCAGTGTGGGAAAAATCAATCTCCAATTTGCTTTTAACTAGGTGAAGTTGGATGTATTAATTCAGTCCTCCTACAGCAGCTACACTAGAAAATTAGGGTATGGGGGATATGTTATTTTTCTGGTCGACAATTATTCATATTTTTCTACCATGGCCTTTCTCAGAGAGACAAACAAAAGCACAAAGAGACCTGCCTCTGCAGTGGCTAGCATTGATTTTTCTTTTGTTTTACAGTCCACTTATCTTCAAGAGCACAGGAAAAACAAAAGAAGACAATAACACTGAATAATCTAACCTGTCCATTTTTTCCACCATGAAGT
Organism: Bagroides melapterus; assembly: GCA_028566695.1. Taxonomy (NCBI): domain Eukaryota; kingdom Metazoa; phylum Chordata; class Actinopteri; order Siluriformes; family Bagridae; genus Bagroides; species Bagroides melapterus. Next base: position 19,741,066 of record JAOTRN010000043.1, on the reverse strand, counting down.
TATTGTGTTAGGAGTGGGAGATTAAAAGAGCAGCTTCATTCACATACTGTGACATTTTTCCTAAACAAAAGCCATGGTTCAACAGAAATCCGGTTTCAGAGAACACAGAGAAAAGAGCTTGGTCTTCCTCTCAAGGGGAAGCATTGTGTAAAAAATATCTACATATGAGTTAAAGAACAAACTACAAAGGTCTAAAAATGACTAACTCCTGCCATACTCTCTGATAAACTGCATATATTAAAATGAAATAAATATGTGAGCCAGTTGAATTTATATCTAGCAAGTGAGCAAAATATGTGAAGGTAATTGCAGAGAGTCAATGCATAAGCACAGCTGCTTGAATTTTTCACAGAAATGTATAAATCTATAAATGTTTAAAGAATTACCATGACTGGTCACAAAAATCTAAAATAACACGCAATGGTATGCCGTCCTGTAGCATTCACCTCAGTGGCTTCTGGATGCCTGAAAGAACTCCTAGTGTTTTGTGATTCTTTATTCCCTCAACAGATCTGTGGATGATGCCATTTCACTTTGCCCTCCAGCAACTGGTGTTTAGTGATTATATCTCAGCATTTGACACAGTCACTGATCTGTAATTTCAGCGTTCTGTAGTGGTCCAACACCATCTGCTGATTGATTCTTTGGGTGTTTTGACAGCAAGAACACAGGTGGTGAAAACTGGGATAAAACTTCATTACCACTTAGAGTATATTGAACAAAAGTGCTGATGTCTAAGTAACAGTTTGTATTCAAAATTCATTTATGGCTTATGTAGCCAGATATAATGGGAATTAAGTCGTATAATTAGTGAACAATACCACATCAATGATCTGTAAAAAAGACTACAAGAAGAATAATAACCTTAGGCTGGATACTTCCTGTTAGCCTTTGTCATCATTTGTTAGCCTTGGTCAGCCTTTGCTAGCATTTGTTGACTGTTTGTTGCTTGTCTGCGTTTCTGCCTTGTTAGTCATTCCCCTTGTTACCCTAGGTCACTTACCCTAGGTCACTTGGTTTGAGAACAGGCAAGATTGTGCGCTCACCTACATTGCACTATGTAGGAGTTTGATTGTCTAGACACTGTAGGTAAGGGGGCATGTGTCACCCACTGTAGTTTTGGTTAGTTTAGCCTAGAGTAGTCAGTGGGATTCTTGTTGTCAGTTAGGTTAGCTAATAAAAATAGAGCATATATTAAAACATTTTTATGTTAATTTCTTTGGCACTGCCCATGTTCTCTTGCTTTTGTGAGTCTAGCTCCCCTGTCTGTTGTGTCCGGAGTCCTGAAGTTGTGTATGTGTACCATTAAAGCATCAGCTCTATGTTTTATCTCATGTCCTGTCAACATCTTTTAATCCAATGAAATCACTATATACAATAAGGTTATTATTCCTGCACCTTTGCTAGAAATGTAACACTTCCAAAATAAAAGAAATTATCTTAGGGCAATCTTTGTATTAGTGGGCGATGATAAAAGGAATGTTTAAATTCCTGGAACTGCTTATCTGTGGAAAAAGTAACTGGATAAAAAATATTACTGAAATCATTCGAAAGACCTGGAGAATATGTAAGGAGACATTAAGAGCTTCTACTGCAGTACCTACTGAGAGTATTCTAACAGCACTCTCTGGCACAAGAGAGATGAGCTCTACAAAGAGATGTGAAAAAAGGAACAAGGTTTGACACGACAGGCTCTGTTCTACAACAATTGATTTAATTTAATTCCGTTGTGGCAGAAATAGGTCTTACACTGTCATGAGTGACCTGCCTTACTTTGTACAGAGATGTGGAAATCATATGTAGGCATGATTAAGACAAACAATGATTAGATTAGATTAGATTAGATTAGATTAGATTCAACTTTATTGTCACTGCACATGTGCAATCAGTAGCTGCTTATTCCATCTTTTTTTCTTTTTTTTTGGTTTTATAATTGATTTTTATTGCCATGGCTCTGTATTTCTTAGAGACAATTCTTGCTTCGTTGGTTAGACAGAGTAACATTTTCTATGTTTTCAGAAGTTCAAAAGTTCAAGGCAAATGAATCTAATTCACTCACTAAACTTGCAATACCCTTAAACAACTCACATATCTTATTAATAATGTGCTCACTCGAACATGTACCTCAGCCAGACAGCAATAAGTAATTTCAGTAATTATGTCTTCTTCAGTGAAGGGAAAAAAACATGGCCATTTATTCCTCTTTTCACTGGGGAAATAATTAAATGGAAAATTCAAGATCAAGTCTTAGATTTGGACGACTCAGAGAAGCATCTGAGCTGTAAATGAAGGACATGTAGGTGCTTATTGCCATTTAGACTGAGGCTACTAAAAAGGCATCTCTGAGACACGTCATGCTCTTTTTTACTGTAACTCAAAATGTTCTTTTTTCTGGGGCTTGAAGAGCATCCAAATATAGACTGCCCATAAAAATATGAACAATTTGTGCATTTTCCAAACATAGCCCAAAATTGGGTGATATTTCTAGAGCAAGAACGTAGTGCTTTCATCAATGGCTGAAATGGCTGTCTACTCACTCCACTTTAACCTGGTCATGCTATTCCACTGCAGAAATCTCTGTCATAGACTGTACCGATATTGTCATGACAGAGAATATCTGAGGTGGGCTTGGATAAACTGACTCACACCTAGAGTACAGTGCTAACACTCAGACGACTTGTTTGATGTCCACAGAGGATGATAATAAAAATGCATGTCCTTGGTATAATCTTGTCTTTTAATGCTTGTGTGTGGTTCTAAAGATCTTGAAATAAAACCCCAGGAGATACAATCTGTCACAAACAACCAGACAACGGTTATTATAATTGTATTTTCCCCATTCTGAAATTTAAAAATTAACTAAGTGTCTTGTCCCGTATTTGCCTGATGTTCTGCATTGCATTGCTGCCACATGATTGGATGGTTTAACAAGTGAATGAATGAGCAGCATTTTAATGTTCCTATTAAAATGATGAGTATATGCATTCACACAGAAAGTTCCAGGTATTTAAGAGAAATACCTGTCCTCACACAGAAATACAGAGTTTTAGGGATTATAAAACAAAATATTGGAAATGGACATAGAAATATTTAAGGAAAAATCCCAATCTCTCTACAAAAATGAAACAACTGCAGGCTCTGTGTGTGTGTGTGTGTGTGTGTGGGTGGGTGGGTGTGTGTGCTCACATCGTCGTGTGAGAAGTGTACAAATGGAGATATTTCACCAATTTCACAATGTTGTTATGTAGCGCTCCTGTGTGCCTGTACATTCTGAAGTTAGCCATGAATTGTTCTGTTGCTCAGGACGGTACTCACTTATCGATCCCTCACCACAAATTGAGCTGTGTTCCATTATACACACCTCTGAATGAGTGCCATGCTGCAGAATTTATGCTCATGCAGGCAGTGTCTAAGCTCCCAGAAGACAAAAACTTGCACTGCTTTCTGTACACTGCCTCAGTATTCATCATCTTAAAGATACAGTGTCAGGTGGCAGATGTCCCCTGCCCTGACTGTGCAGTGATGCCATTGATGACTTGGTGCACCCAGCTAGCAGATTTAGATTCTGATTCAGAGCTGAATTGCTTCCAATTGATACATGACAGATTATGAGCAAAGCTCCAGTACATCATGACGCTAATGGTTTCATCTGACCTCATGGATATGGCACATACATGCAATTTGTTAGAAATGCTGCTGGCATTAAAACTATCACTTTGCAATCAGAAGCTTTCAAACCCTCTGTGACTGAACTGATCAAAACCTTTTGAAAATCTTCCCCCACAGCAAATCTCTATCACCACTGGTCTTCTGGAAGTGTGACTAGGTGTCCCTGTTGCCAATGATGCCTGGAGGCATGAAGATTTTTGGATGACTCTGTCCTATTTGCATCCATCCAGTTCCACCCTCTTTACATACATTACAGCACTCAGTCTCACTGACGGGAAAAATTCTCATCATGCAGCTAGAATGCCCAGTGTGTGGAAGATTATATCACCTTTGCCAATCAAATTCGTAATGGACAGAGGTATTCCATACCGTAGGCCTGGCTACTATACCTTTAGGTTTTTAAACTGTGACCCTATATTTAGACTTAGTATGTATTCACGTTGAAACTGTTTTACAAATGTTGTGCATGTCATCATCTGGATCAAAGGTACTACCTGTTTTTTAGAGTGCTACCCTTCCTAGAGACAACTAAAAGTCTCTTTCTCTTGGTGGATGGATGATTTCAGAGCGGCTTTGTGGTGTAAACTGATGTCTGTCCAAAGTAGTAGTCACCTACCACTGGTGGTTTATGTTCCATAAAACTGCTGAACATTACTCATAATGATCGATGTATGCTCTAAGGTAGCTTTTGCATGGCAGCGATTCAATGACCAGATTGATTTTAAAGGCATCTTTCAAGAATTTTGCAGGAGCAGGTAGCTCTTGATGTGTTGATGACCATAATCAATTACAATACTTGAGCTGTTACTAATTGTACACTATTTAAAATCATGGAGAGGTTTGCAGGTGAAAACATAAGAGTGTCTATAAGACTGGATAGTGAGCATAGTAAACAACATGGATGGTTTTAGACTGTGTGGGAGTCTGTTATTCAGACATTATTCATTCAATAAATCATGATTTTTGCCAAAACTGCTGAAAGGACTGTCTCTTAGCGATGAGCAAAATCACAATGGAAATGACTCTACAGCATTTCTTATTGTGTTTTACCGTTCACTTATCTTCACATGCACAATTTGAGGACAGCAGAACAATTGTAATTGTAGGTTTGAGGTATTGTACAGCTCAGCACCAGGAATGTCCTTAACATACTGTTTTAAACATAAACATAAAGTGTGTAAACCCCAGTATTAGCACATAATGCTAATATTTTTTAAAAGCATAACTTTGAAATTGTTACTGCCTGATTTTTTTTGCTGTAAAAATAAAATTAAAAATACAGAGGAAACCTGGAGTTATTTGACTACAGGTACCCCTAATCTTATCTTGTCTTTACTTTGGGTTTTCGTAATGTCTGACAAAATCCAATTTATGAATTTTATGCTAGTGCTTCCTGAAACACCCTGCTGTTAAGCTGTGACTAAGACATGACTCACTTATCCAGATATCTACACAAAGGCAAGTGAATCACAAGCCCCCAAATCCTCCAGAACACATAACACCCTTCAAACACTAATTTATAGCTGCTAAGGATTGTGTGCTGTTCTGCAAGTCCTACTATATCTTATTTTATACAACAGTTAGTTCTGCTCCACTAATTTGATTGATTGAGCAGTGTTCCAAGAGTGCCTATATTTAGTATATCTGGATTGAGGTGTTTCGCTCTGTGTCTCACTACATTGGTCTGTGTAAACACCTTTAACAGGAATATACAAAAGATAGGTCATCTAGATGACATGTGGCTTCCTGGGGCTTTGTTTCTAATATCAGAGCAAACATAAACAGAATATTTGGCCATATTATGTTTGAAATGTCACTTATTCTATATATATATATATATATATATTTTTTTTTTTAATATCATACAATTGTGTGGATATGTTTAATATTGATGTCAACGTGATTAGCTATGACACTCACCCTGCAGGTCTGTGCCTACAGTCAGATCACAGCCGTACATCAGTATAACCACAATTTTGCTTTAGTGAATAAGTAGATGATGTCATTCGAATTGATCACAGGTTTACTTCAACGATTGGCCTCATATTCTGTCCTCACTATACCAATTCTCTCATGAAAGCAGTTATTGTTTTGCAATTTAATGCAATTTTCTGTTTGTCATTTGTTGGTGTGATGGTAACAGAGGGCTCAAATAGTGCCTTAGGTAGTGTGCTTGCATTAATTACTAAACATAATGTTCCTGTTTCAGTAGGTTTCTGGGGAAAAGGTTATGAAAATATTAAACCATTGATTTTCTTCCAGCATTAATTCAATTCAGCAGACTAACCTTTTTTTTCCTTGATAGCTTACAGTTTTTATTTGCCTGGGAAGACCAGGCTGCATGCATACCTGCTGAAGAAAAGCAACAAATTTGCACATGAAGTCACCGAATATCCATCCAGGTAGTGGGTAAAGGGTAGCTGTGAATGGCACACAACACACCAGGAAGATGATATCTGTGGCAGCCAGGTTAGCTATAGAAGAAAGTAAAGCTTTATGACAGTGTCCAGGTTAAAGGCAGCATATGCAAAAAAAATAAATGAAAAGAAAACCTTATATATGCTTTTGATTCAGGTGAACTCTGTGTGTGTGTGTGTGTGTGTGTGTGTGTGTGTTTGTACTTAAAATCTTATTACGTACAACTTGCACTTTTACAGCACCACAAATGGTCCCCCTTGATAAACTTGATCAAATACATTTTTATAATTCTATTAGCATTTATGTGCCTAAATATTGTCTAATTGAATTTATTCTATAGTATGCTGGTTCTCTGCATAGCAAGCACATTTTGCTTCTAGTCTAATAGAACTGCCGTTACCATATTAGTGCAAACCCTATTGACGTCATGCCTTTATTACAAATTTAATCAGATGGAAAATGATTCAAATTAAATTAAATTGCTGTAGTGGTGGTAAAGGGCAGAGTTTAATTTAATTTTAAATGAGATTTCAGGTTAATAAATTGAGTGCACACCAGAGCTAACCCTGAAAAACTGCACACAAAAAGAGTACTATTATGTTGATCTGTTGTGCAAATCACAATAATTTGAGTCTATTTGTTCTAACACTATTGAAAACTAAATCTCACCGATATAGAAGTTGGTGGCAGTCCTCATCTGCCTGTGCTTGGAGATTACATAGATGACAAGAGAGTTCCCTACGAGTCCCACCAGCATGATGAGTGAAAAAAAGAGCGGTACCAGCCATGCATCTGTCAGGAAAGGGTGCTCGCCTTCTTCAACCTCCTCCATGGACAAATTCCTTGCAGAATCATTTAACAGCATCTCTGAAGAGTTCCACATCTCGCTGGAGAACATGGTGGCTCCTAAAGTTTTTATTTTGTTAGATTCAGTCTGTAAAATAGACACAGTCTATAAAATAGCTTTTCTGAAAAATTGTAAACTTATCTGAGCTGGATACTCTTCTATTCTTTCTGAAAAGAGAGCTTTCTGAGCTGCGTCCACTCTGAGGCAAGTTTGCGTCGGATTTATACTGAGCCTGAATACACGTGGGCATCAGCAGGGCTGGAGAAAAGAGAGCTAGGGGTCTCCTAGCAACAGTTTGGGGATAGGCATTGCATATGTTGTGCCCAATTCAGAGAATGAGGTAGAGAGAGACAGTGAGGGAGGGAAGGAGGGAGGAGAGAGGAAAAAAGGGGGATACACTTTTATTAAATACATGCATAATATAGAGATATAGCCCTCACTTATTTACTCATTTATTTGGGGATAATGGACAGATATACTGATGAGGGCTTACTATGATCTGAATAAATGAAGTTAGAGATTTTTTTACTATTATTATTATACTATTATTATAAATATGCTCCCATAACATTGCTAATACAAAATAGAGACTGGTCTCAAATTGTAGGAAAAAAAAATTGCTTGTTTACAGACCGGTCTTGTTGGCAGTCTGATCACGTCTTGCACTGACATCCTCACCTGAATCATGGCTGTTTTCATTTTTCCTTTAAAGATATTACTGCATGATCCTCAGTGTTTATAGACTGATAGCCTTTCCATAGATCTAAATGCACTTTAGTCACTTTGGTCACTGTTCCCACTGAAACACTAGCTAAACGAACTGCATTTATGACAGAATTCCCTGTTATTTGTCAATCCCATGTTATCTGTCAAGATTTTTCCCCTCTTGCCCTCTTGTCAGAATATTTATATGTGCCACATTTAAACTGTTATAATATTTAACACACATTTAACAGTTCAAATGTTTAATACTTAATGGTGTGATACAATTTTGTAGACCTATATGGAAGAATCGCTTGCTTCTCCACTCATTTATCTGATATTTTCCTTTAATTTGTCCCTTTTTTGTAGCTATTCCATGCTTCAGTGTCATGAATCAGCAAGTTTAATTTCACACAATGGTAACAAAAACAGCTAACAGTACTACAAGCTTCAGATGAACATTTAATGCAATTTGTCAACGGATTCCTAACTGCCCGCACCAAGCTGTCCAGAGGCACTTCTGGGTGAATTTGACAGATCTGCCTGGGCTTTAAATTACTCAGTGCAGCATTTTCTTTTTTCAGCAACCTAAGCTGTAATGGGCATTGGTATTTTGATGTAATAATCCTCATGTTCATAGCTCCTTTGCATATTTCTCCCAGCAAATAAAGGAAGTGTTTGAGTATCTGGGGGTGGAAAAGATATGCCTGGTCAACTGCTGCACCTACACCAGGGCAATCAAACTGCCATAAAATTTCATATGCTAGCTGCACAAAGCAGGTGGCATGTAACGACGAGTCCTTAACCCTGTACAAGTGCATCAACCTAGCCATCAGGCTTGATAACCTAATTCATAGCTCTCCTCTAACCTGCCTCTGGCTTTTCTGGCTTGACGGGAAGGTCTCAGTCACACCTTCCACGACTCTCAAGAGCCCCTGAAGGTGGGAAAACCCCAAGTGTCCAATGTGGAATATCGGCTCCTCCAACAACTATGCTTTTATTTTGGACAACAGGACACTGGCATACCATCAAGGAAGTGGCATACCGGCATACTGTCAAGAAAGAACCAAGAAAAATGAATGTGATTCTTAATTCTTGCCATCACAGTTTCTCTTTGCCTGTTTGCTTAATCCACAATAACCAAGTGCATCATGTCTCAGACCTCCTCGATTTGGTGTCTGCCATCAACCTAGTGCCATGCTCCTCTTCATGTGAGTCTACATGACCCGCAGAACAACAGAACAATCTAACACACTGGTCCCCATAACCATTGATGACATATTGATTCTACTCCAAGACAAGGAGCTACACATTAACCATATGTGAATGGTCCTGTCATGGTCCTGTCATCAACTGTAAGTCAAAGCCAAAAAATTCCACCATACGGTCAAAAGAGTTCCACCACACCACCATCACTTTCCTGGGCTACGTCAACAGTACCCAAGGGGTGGATATGGACCAAAGCAAAGTATGTGCATTCACCAAATGGCTGATACCTAAAATAGTGAAGGAGCTTCAAAGATTCCTAATTTCTACTGCTGCATCATTAGGAATTACAGCAGCATTGCATCACATGCAGCACATGCATCTTGCAAGAACTTAAAAATCAGTCTCAACACGGCTCCCATTGTGGAGCATCCTGACCCAAACTTTCCCTTTGTCATGGAGGTGGATGCCTCCAACTGTGCCATAGGATCAATTATTTCTCAGTGTCATGGAAACCCAATAAAATTTCTCTCATTACTTTACTCCTGAAAATTGACCCCTACTGAAGGCATGAGGAATTAAGAACTGCTGTCTATCAAAGTGGCCCTAGGGGAATGGAGGTACTAGCTGGAGGGGGCACAGTGTCCCTTCTAGGTCATCACAGATCACAAAAATCTTGAATATAGAAGAGGAGTTAAGATAGTGAACCCCGTCAAGGCCGGTGGGTGCTGTCCTTCATGCACTTCAATTTCACACTCATACAGGCATGGCACAAGAACAGCAACTCAGATGGATTATCTATTTGTTACAACCCTACTAATAACCCGCCTGATCCAGAGCTCATTCTGTCCCCTGCTGTGGTTATTACTCCCATTCACTAAGGCCTTATGGAGGAGATTCAACATACCAAACAACCACCAACACCGGAGTGTCCCCCTACCAAAAAATATGTCCCAAGTACCCTCTGCCAAAGTGGGTATATCGGCCAGCTAAGGGCACCCAGGAGTGTGCAAAGGACTATGACTCTGGTCCAAAACACATTTTGGTAGCCCATGCCTTGCCAAGGCACCTTGCCAGTTGCCAGATGGTATCCTATAATCCCTGCCCATCCCACAACATCCATGGTCTTGCTGTAGATTTACTCACAGACTTACACAACTCTCTCAGGCCTACACTACTATCTTGGTGATTAATGATAATTTCTCCAATCCCTGCAGGCTGGTTCCTCAGAAACATCTAACCACAGCTATGGAAAAAGCAGAAGCCCTGATGGTACCCTGATGTGAGGCTGACGTTAATGTATGGATGGCTGCAGAAAGCCCTCCATACATTAACGTCAGCCTCACATAAGGGTACCATCTACAGTCTATTGGTCAAGTGGAGAGGTTCAAACAAGAAATCAGATTCCACCTGGACTCCAATTGTAGCCGTGAGCACATAGGTGGAGTAAATTTGAACACATCACCCCTGTCTTATCCACACTGCATTGGCTCCCAGTGAAATTTCGCATTGATATTAAAATACTACTCCTGACCTATAAAGCGCTAAATGATCTTGCGCCGCAGTACCTGAATGAACTGCTATAGTCTTACCTTCCACCACGCCCACTTCGTTCAAAGGATGCAGGCTGTCTGTCAGTACCGCGCATTATGAAAACTACAGCAGGGGTTAGAGCTTTTTCTTACAAAGCCCCAAAGTTATGGAACAGCCTTCCAATTAATGTTTGAGAATCAGACACAGTCTCAGTGTTTAAGTCAAGGTTGAAAACATATTTATTTAGCCAAGCATTTGCAAGTTTTGCCTTAGTTAAAGGAGCAGATCTGGGGGACTCATGGATGTTGAGTATTATAGTGATCTGGTATGTTTAGATGGTGTCTTCATCACTCTAACTGATCACTTAGGTTTGTTGATGGTGAGACGGTGTCTGTGGTTCCCTCTGGTTCTCCTTTTAGTTATGCCGTAGTTAGTCTTGCTGGAGTCCCTGCCTGCACTCTACACTACATGTACATCAACTCTACATACTGTGACTGTGACAATACCTAGCTGTTCTCTCTCTCTCTCTCTCTCTCTCTCTCTCTGTTGAGCTACATATGCCACCCCTGAGCTACCAGTGATCCAGACCCCTTTACATTCTGCTTCCGGTTGATGATTGGTGAAATGGGGCACTTCCACACTGCCATGAAGACAGCTGTTTCTGAGGTCTTGGAATTACAGTTCATACACACACACACACACACACACACAATGTGACTGTTTATTTCCTGTCACCCGTTATCACCCAAATGAGGATGGGTTCTCTGTTGAGTCTGGTTCCTCTCAAGATTTCTTTCTATTACCAATCCAGGGAGATTTCCTTGCCACCATCGCCCCCGGCTTGCTCATCAGGAACAAACTGATTCACTACTCTCACTTTCCATAATTCTCTTTGATTATGTACAGCTGCTTTGTGACAATGACCATTGTAAAAAGATCTCACACCATTTCAGTGAATACTGGGCTACCAACCCCATCTCCTTTCATGAATAGGGGAGCCCTCAGTCATCCCCACAGTGGATTATTAGATCCGTCATAGTCAGAGTGTCTCTGACAATGCTCATGCTATATGTTTTCAAAGAGTCATAGAAACCTGGTCAGTCCAGGTATATTGGCCCATTCAAGATCCTCAGGCAAATCAATCCCATCATTTATCACCAAGAGCTACCAACTATCACAGTTTCCACTCATTCTATGTTCCACGCATTCCACATTTTCACTGTTTGGATACTGCTTTGGATTTGGTTACCTCTTACTGTGTTATTGTGTTTATTGGACTTTTTATGTGCACTCTGTCTGTCGTATCAGATTTGTCTGCATTTCATTTTTCATTAAACTCTGCATATGGATTCTACTGTGTATGTGTAAGCAGATTTGTAACAACAACACTGTACAAAAACGAAACAATTCCAAACAGAGGGAAAGTGCAAAAAGGCAGAAAAAACACAAAAACAGGAAATCCAAAAATAAGGTAAAAAGTCACAGAAATAGGAACATTTAAACATACTGGAACACACATATTAAACAGATTGAGAGTCCAAATAATAATCCATACTCATTTTGCCAATTAGTTCCTTAGGGAAATTATAAATGGGTGTTTAACACATTCTAATAGTTTGCACAGATAATTACCATATGAGCTAATGAGCTAAGATAGAAAAACTGTACCCATCGTTAGTTTTCATACATATGTGAACAGAGAGTATTTGTATTTTAAATCAGTCCATTTAAAAGTAGTCATTTTTCCTCTTATCTGTGCAACAGTGTTACACTGAGCTTTGTTTCATTTTTGTGACATGCTCTAGATAAAAAAAAAGCTAGATGCAGCAGAATCCATGTCCTGTTTGTTTTTTGTCATTAAGAAAAATCACAACATTTTATTTTTCATTGTGAATGATTCAAATAAAACTAAATCCTACTGCACATTAGAATTGTCTTTCTCTTTTCTGTATGACCACATATGGTGGAGTATTTTCACTTGTTGATCACTAGACAAATAAAACCAAGAGGTCCTACATGTGGGAGCATAGACTTGTAAGGGTATATGTAGATAAGATACATGAAATGGTCAAGTAGGTGACTGGGTTAATTTTAGTTTGATGATGCAAGATGGGCCTGTGTATATGGGGCTGAGCTTCTTACAGGGAGTCATGTTTTTTAAGTCCTTACTTACCAGCCACACTCGATCTACTGTCTTCCAGATCCATGCTGCTCACAGAAACCTTTCATTCCACACCTGCTTTGACCGCTGTAGAGACAGTGGTGGGGGTTGATAACATGCATGCACTGAAATTGGTTGAGCTGCATACTGTGAACTGACACAGCTTTGGCCATATTCCAGCCATGGCAGGAATAGTGACTAGTTTTCGTAGGTGGTAACCCGTCTGGAGATATGATGTACCCCAGTAAAGTGATTGTGCACTGGTGGAACTTTCATTTCGCAACCTTGACATACAGTTGGTTCTCAAGGACATGAATTAGCACTTGATGAATGTGATGCACATGCACGCCATATGTGGGTGAATACACCAGGATGTCATCAATGTATGTAACCACACACTAGCCCAATATGAACCTCATCAAATTGTTTACTAAGCATTAGAACAAAAAGGGGGTGCTAGAGAGGCCATATGTCATAACTTGGTATTTGTAGTGGCCATGGGTTGTGCTAAACACCATCATCCATTCATCTCCCTTGCAGATCCTCTCTAGATTTTAGGCATGCTGGAGGTAAACCTTGGTGAAATAATGGGCTATATGTAGTTGACCAGTGCTGCTGGGACAAGTAGTAGGGTATAGAAGTACTTGGCTGCACTGTTTGAGGCCCTACTCCTTGCTTGACCACAGATAACCAGTTCAATGGAACAGTCATAGTCTCTGGGCTCTCCACAGAGATAGATGGTAGAGGTAAAGACAATGTAGAGGTAGACAGGTGCCAGTATTGGTGTTTCAACACAGTGGTCAAGGTAAGAGGGGCACCAGCATGTCAGCTGTTTGTGCTGATAGCAGGTAGTAGTAGACGTTTCAGTCATGTGAAGCCAAGAATGGTGGGGTAGTTCTTGGATGTAGTGACCATGAATTTATTTAAGTTTTCATAGAGTATGCCAAGTTTGAGGATGAGCACCTTTACAGCAGAAGCATCATTCATCATGCCTGTGCCTTCCCAGTTCTGCCTGGTTGTAGGTGACATCCAAACTCCATCCTCATTGACAGCCTCTAGCATAGGCATTCCCAGCTTTAGTGATGTCAACTTTATAGCAATCGGTCCAGCCTGATAGCCAGCGTCAATAAGAGAGTCCAGAGTCAATTGTTTATTGCAGCATGTGAGCTCCATGGACACTTCTGGGTTGAGTCCATGTCAAAACCCAGCTTTTACTGCCTTTTCCACCCACTCCTTGTAACAATTCATTCATGAAATCAATCAGTCGGGATTTAGGCCTCATCATAGCACAGAGACAGCACTGGTTAAAGTAAATGACGTTACTGACCTCTAATCAGAATTGTGTCTCCTTGTTGGTGTTACTTGATCTTACTGCAGCTTTTGACACCACTGACTATGCTATTTTACTTGATAGGCTAGAACATGTTATTGGTCGTTACTGATCGTTCGTAGATCTAAATGGTGATTACTCTAAACATACTGTTCCACAAGGTTCTGTTTCTGGTTTGTTTCACAAATGCAAGGCCCACTGCTTTTCTCCCTATAAATAAGATAAGATAAGATAAGCCTTTATTCGTCCCACAGTGGGGAAATTTCGATGTTACAGCAGCTAGAATAAAATAAAAATCAAATAGAAATAACAAATAAAAACTGTATAATGTATAAATACAAGAATAAAAATATAAAAATAAAATAACAGTACAAATAGCTAAAAAAGAAAAAAATAAATAAAAATAAATAAATAAAAATCTCCTACACACAGACAAAAACTAAATTTCTCCCCCTTACAGCAATTATTCATAAACATGGTATTAGCTTTCACTGTTATGTTGATGATATGCAGCTATGTTTCAGTTAAGTCAGATGAAAGACACCAGCTTAAGATTGAATAATGTGTAAAGGACATTATACAGTTGATGTCTACAGACTTCTTTCTCTCCATTTTAGCTATGCTGTCATAGTTAGTCTTGCCAGGTCATCTGATAGATCTGCATGGACAGCCAACCTTGTGTTGGGTCTGTGGTGAATTTGGAAATTGCCTTGGCCCTTTAGTTCCTTAGGTTGCTTAATTCCACTACAAACTGTTGTTTCTTCCTCATATCATCTCAGGGAGTTTTTCCTTGACACTGTTGCCTCTGGCTTGCTTATTAGAGATAGATGTTAGAGATGGGTGTTTACACTTTAACTTTTAAAATATGTATTCTGTTTCTATACTTACTGCTTTGAGACAATGTGTACTGTTGAAAGTGTTATACAAATAAATTTAATTGAGTTAAATTACAAAAACTCAAATGCCTACTCTGCAACGTTTTATGTACTCTGGGAGAGGGTCAGCAACTGCTCTCCTACTCCTTTACCATCATTCAAATGGTTGAAGAGGCTCCAGAAGAGCTCAATAAAGTGGAGGACCACTCTGCAACATCTTGGTCCCAAACTGCATTGGCTCACTCCATTGCTTTGATAGTCAGGAGAGCCAAGAATCAAGACAGTTTCTCTGTCTCCAATATCCCCTCAAGGCTGGCAAAGTAGAGAGAACACTGAGAAACAGACCTGCATACTTCTCTGGCACTGGCATGGGTGGCAGCCTGGTGGTGAAGCAGCAAATGCTTGGGTCAAATGTTCCATTGACTTTTGAGGTCAACAATGTCCTGTTGCTGATCTCCTGCCAACTGTCCGTAGGCTGTGATGACCTGGCACCAGCCAAAATCGCCTGCT
This sequence comes from Bagroides melapterus, assembly GCA_028566695.1. Lineage (NCBI taxonomy): Eukaryota > Metazoa > Chordata > Actinopteri > Siluriformes > Bagridae > Bagroides > Bagroides melapterus. The sequence continues at coordinate 19,725,815 of JAOTRN010000043.1, read as the reverse complement.
GCATCCACAGGGGGCAATGTTTTCTGTCACGTATCAGACTCACAGAGTTTGGATTCAAGTTTTAGGGCTAGTTTAATTTTAAAAATAGGAAATGCAAAAATAAGGTCACAGAATTAGGATCATTCAAAAATACTGGAACAGATGACAAGCATCTAATGTTCAGTCATGGGCCAAACAGCAATATACAAAGAAACAAAGAATTAGAAAACATCCAAAGTTCTAAACAAGAAAATACAGTAGAAACATCACAAATCAGAGGAATCTGAGCATATACCTTACGAAGAGGCACCGAAAAAAAGGAGCTTAAAACCAAACATACATATTAGGTAATATTTGAGTTAAATTAAAATTACAGTGACCTGGGAATGTGAGGTTGCTTGATATTGGTTGTTGGTTGCTTGAAATTGGAGTCCACTAAGGCCATATTTGTGGGTTGCTTCAAAGAGGGATCTTTGATGTTGCACACTGTGACCTTCAGCATGTCCATTATAACGTTTTTAAAGATTTTAAAAAATATTATAGGCTAGCAATAGGCTGCTAGAACCTATTAAAATATTGTTTAATGTAATATTAGAACTCACCCTCTGTCAGAAGCAGCAAACTTTTTGTGCTATATAGAACTATTTCAAAAGGCTTTTTATAGGACTATAAAGAACTCTCTCAACTTGTGGTTAGTTAGTCTTTTATGTTTGGGTCACAGACTGAATTCAAATAGTAGAATATAACAAAAACAGAAAATCATTTGTAAAATGGGACAATAAAGTAAATTAGTCATCTCTTGATATCCATCCAATATGATGCATTCAATTTTGGTGCTAATTCATCTGTAAACAGTTGGTGCTCTCATGGATTGCCAGAATGAAATTCCCTCTGTCTAAAAAAAAAAGAAATAGAAAAACAAGACATTGTTAATGAAAGCAAGGGCTGGGTTACATAAAATATGACTTTCTTTGCACAGAAGACAAGCATGGTTTGTGCATATCACAAGTGATGTGTACAGTGATTTAACAGCACAAGAAGCATGGAACCATTGAAATCCATAAGGTATTTAGAGGCAAATCATTCAACTTATAACAAGCCTGCTGAGTTTTTCAAAAGGAAGCAACCAGATCTGGACACATCTCCTAAATTATCCAAAATGATCCGTAACACATGCACAGTTTTAAAAAAAGCATTTCATACGTCATACAGGCTTGTTCATCCCATTGAAGCCCACATAATTACAGAGGTGACACCATATGAAGAGCAACCTTTCTTCTTCTTCATCAAAATGAAAACATATTCTTAGGTTTCACATTGATATAATTTCAGCTCCTTTTTGTTAAACCTTATAATTATGTTTATGCCCTTAATAACTATATTGCATTTTTCATATTGATTTTACAATTTGTAATTCAATATTTTGATCAGTGTTTGTTTTATTTGTTAAACTATAATAATTATTTCTTACTCAAAATTGTGGTTATGCATTTAAACAGTATAGTGGCCATAAAATGCATATCATTTAATATTTAATTAATTATTTATATTAGATATATCAGCTATATTAGATTTCAGAATGCTTACAGTATTCTTGATGAAGCATCTTGATGGGCATCTTCTCAAGCAGATTTATGATGGAGCTTCACCCAGGAGGCTTTTCTTGTTCCCCAAGACCCTCTCTGCTTCAGCTAGGTTCTAATTGTAACTGTTTAAAGATATAATTAAAAAAAAACACTGTTGGTTTATGCTCAATATTTGAATTTCCTTAAATCCTCAATATTTTAATTTTCTATCTCATTTCAACCATATGCATAAATTAATGTGTCTACAAGACTATACTGCATTAATGTATGTCAGTGTACAGTATTGTAAAACACACTGTTGTCAATGTTGTATGAAAGTTATTGTGTCTGGATTATTCTGTGGCATGTTTGAGCATATCTCTTTAACTAGTATGCAACCAGTTACTTCAACAGAATACTTATTAAAACAAATAAAGAAAATCTGACTTGATCCCACCAAATGCCACCAAATGTGACTAGAAAGCTTTACTGAATTACCTTTACTTCACATAAACCAACAATTTGGTTTAAAGTGGCAGAAATTGCCCTGGTGAAATAACACTTTCAATTTGTTTTAAATGTTACGCTTACATCTACATTTAAGCCATTTTGCAGATGCCCTTATCCAGAGCAACTTACAAAAGTGCTTTAAAGTTTCAACGAATACAATCAATGGATACATTGATACGGAGTGTAAAAACTCAGTTAGGAGATACAGCAAGAAAAGCACACAGTCAACTTTTTTAGGTTTAAGTGCTAATATCAATACTTAAGGTAGAGGTAACTTGTTAAATGTTAAAACAAGATAAACATTAACATTGTGAATAAGCATTCATATATACAGTATATATATATCCATATTTTGGATATTCTTCTGTTCCTCATCACTCACTCACTCAAAGTGATCCTGTTTTATTCAATATTTAAATTGAATTATGTGTTTCACTGTATATTTGATAGATTGTTTAACCGTATAAATGCAAGCTAAGTCATAACAGTCTAACTAATATTGTGGAAGAATCTGCTATTATAATTTTATTAAATAGAAACTGAATTGCTTTTTAAATATGTGTATGCTCACCATCCACTTTCTTAGGAGCACTTATACAAGTGCACATTATGGGTGGAAACCAACTTTTTTGAGCTGCCAGGAAAGATATACTCAAAAAATCACTCGTTACAACCATAGTGAGCAGAGAACTATCTCATGCACAGAACATCAAACAGTGAGGTGGATGTGATACAGCAGCAGAAGACCACATGATGTTCCACTTCTGTCAGTAAAATGAAGGGATCTGAGGCTAATATGACACGAAGCAGCTTTACAGAAATATATGCAATATATATGATATAAATTGTAAATTATAATTATATTCGTAATGAGCAAGCCAGAGGCAGTGTTGGGAAGGTTACTTTGGAAATGTAATAGGTTACAGATTACAAATTACCCTATTCTAAATGTAATAAGTAGTGT